>VBSM01003209.1:1818237-1828713 GCA_008086735.1 Cheirogaleus medius
AAAAAAAAAAAGATATACCAAGGAAATAAAAAACAAAAGGGGGCAGGATTAGCAATATAAATATCAGACAAAAATAAATGAATAGAAAGAAGGAGGACACTTCATATTTGAAGGGGGACAGCACACTAGGAAAAGCCTTCCACAAAGCACTGCAACAGACGCAAAAGCAAAGCCCTCGGAGCTGCCTGGACAGTGACACACCCACATCCTACCTAGAGATCTGACCACGGCCTCTCTCAGAAAAAGAGATTAAAGAAACAACAAGTTTAAAATCGGGATACAAAGGAGTATCAGCATCAGGCTACCCTTTAACAGGGAGGGCGATCCCCCACCAGCAAGGATTTAGACCACACAAACAATACTCATTCTTTACAAATACTCCATTAAGAGAGGCTGGAATCCAAAGAAGCAGTCAACTAAACCCGCTAAAAAAAGGAAAATGAGAGGATAAGATGAAAACAAAAACCAGTAAATCTTTAAGAAAAACCTGGTGGAACTGATAAAATAAATAAATAAAAAGCCTCTTTGAAAAACCCCAAACAAACCTTTAAAAAGTCAGCCCAAAGAACAGACTCAGATATACAACATTAGAAATGTCAAATGAACACAATCACAGATGTAGAGAATACAAAACTGTTAACTAATACTGCATTCCCCTAAATCTGATCATTTTGACAGAAGATGACACCACCTTCTATTTTTAGTTGAGACAGGGTCTTGCTCTTGCTCAGGCTGGTCTCAAACTCCTGAGCTCAATCGATCCTCCCGCCTCGGCCTCCCAGAGTGCTAAGATTACAGGCGTGAGCCACCGCAACCAGCTGGATTAAAATATTTTTAATTCAACAGAGTACAAAAGGGTACCATAAGGGCTAATAAAATTTCAAAGGAGCAAAGTAAAAAGAGGGAAATCGCCTTCTCATATGTCATAATACATTTGATATTCAAGGATTTAAGAAACTGCTTAAAGAATAACCACAATGCCTGCTACCTATTAACAATTCGACAGGTGAGTGCCGTATTATTATAGCTACTCTTCTTCCATCTTCCCGTTGACTAATTTCAATGCCAGCACAATATCACACTGCAGGCCACACCTGATGTAACCAGTTCCTTCTGGCCTTACAGGAATAGTGCAGTAAACACCCCAGGGTGCACAGCCTTACAAACACACATACAGGTTCTGGCAGGACCCGCCTCCACCCCACTTCCTCAGACTACACTGCCACTACCTCACCACCAGCCCCACCTCGGCTGCTGGTGACCAGTGAAGAAAAGTAGTCTGCCCCAAGAAGCACTCTCCACCTCTGACACCTTAGCTGGCCAGTCCCACGACTTTGAGAAGCCAGAGTTTGATTTCCTTAGTTGTTCCACACCTGAATTTCCTACCGAGGCTCTGGGCAAGAAGCTACCCTGACTCTGTTTCTATGTTCCCCTCCAGGAGAGCAGGGGCTGCCAGAAGCCATAGCAGCAGGTGGGACATGAGATGACAGCAAACTGAGACATGGGATGCTCCACACTTGAGTCCACTCTAGGCGCAAGGTGTGTGTGCGCACAGAGAGAAAGTAAGAAGAACAAACATAACATTTGGGGCTGGAAATAGTGAAGTTCAATGATCACTCACATTTATAGAATGTCCACTATATTACAGCCAAACCCTGCAAATGTGGGTCCATTTGCTCACAGACCCTAGAACTCCAAACTGTGGGATGCACAGACTCACCATGGTCATTCCATTAACCTCCAAGGAACACAACCACGAAGTGAATTCCGGACATCATTCGGTGTAGCTGGAGCATTACCATAGTTAAACCAATGAGACGCCAAGCCTCTTGAATGTATACCACTGGAACAATGTATAGCTAATTTTGCTTGTTTAAAGATTGAAGTTTATTTGGAAAATTCTGTAATGTTAGCTACAGAAATACAGAATTTCTACTGCATTCAGAAATATTTATAATGATTAACAAAAACGAAGACAATGCTTTTATAAAAAGAACAAAAAGCTGTTCAAAATGTCCCCATTGAAAGTGTAATCTCCACTTAACAGCCACTGGGTAAAAATACATCTAACACCATTTGTTTTCACCTGATTCAATCTCAGAATTCTATAACTGCCTAGACTGAAGTTTCAATAATGGTGAATTGTTGAATATTACGGACGTCTCTATCCAAACACTTAAGACAAATCATCTCGGGCGGTTTCAAATTAAAAGCTTGTAAAATATGTAACCTCTCCTAGTTTTTGCAATTAATAGGGTACATCTGCAATTAGCCTGACTTACTGAATGTAGTGCTGTTGTCATTAAAAGACGTCTGTGAAAGTGCTGCTGTTATTATGGAGGCTCAGGAGACCAATCCCTCCTAGAGGGCAAACAGTGGACTGGCGGAAAACAACAGCCATAAATCACACTGTCAGGCAGCGGGGAGAGCCGAGTGAAGCACAGGCACATGAAGGCCATTCACGGTAAACACAGCACGGCAGCTTCCCAGGCAGGATTTACTGCACCTGTAATTAATTAAAATTTCCTTCAAGCTAAATCTTTAATAAACAAGGATTTGTGCTGACAATGAGGGGGAAAAAAGGGCTCCAGCAACATAATTTTAAAATATACCTCACAGAACAAGCCCAGCATCTATCATTTCTTTTATCAGGTGTATACACTAACTCTAAAGTTAATAGGAATCATATCACTTTGCATTATAATTTGTGTACTTGGAACAGGTCTGAAATATTTAAGATGCTTGAGGGACAATGAAGCCTCTTTTTATTTTTATTTGACATGTTTTTGACTCCTTTATAGCTTTTTAAAAAGCCAAATCGTTTTGCTCTAGGGTTTCAGAAAACAGGACTTTTCAAAGAACATGTGATGGTAGTTTCATCAGATGGCCAAGTTTTTGTGTCATTTCTGCTTTTTAATCACACACTGCACTTCCCAAAGTGAATATTAACATTCTATTTCACTGTTTCCATTTGGGGCCAGTAGTACCTGGACATGAGAAAAAAAAAGGCCCCAGACAATGAATGACCATGAACATTTTGATGAAGCAGGTGTGTACCCTCTACCCAGAATAGATGTTGAATCAATTGGCAACACTTCCTTCAGCATCTTTTCTTTTCTCAGCTACACAGAGAAAGAGACCTACAACATTCTTTGTTTCTAACAATAAGAATTGCTTGAGTAAATGTTATATATCAGGGACCACACTAAACGCTTCATGCACACATACTAACCCAGTAAATCCTCACAAAATTACAAAAAACAAAACAAAACAAAACAAAAACCGTTTTACAGGTGATCAAACCAGGCTCAGAAAAGCTAAGTGACAAGGTAACAAAGTTATAAAATGGCAGATCCAAGATTCAAACCCTGGTCTGGTAAGCACAAAACCTATGTACTTAAATTATATGCTATTGCTGCTTTTCCCACTCTTATGCCTCTAAATGGCATGAATTAATCAAAAAGAGACAAAATTCTTTAAATTATCTAAAATATTACAGAATTACTAGATCCTACATAGCAGAAAATGGTGGGAGAAAGTGACAACTGTTTCATAAAATAAGCAATTTCTCATTATACATCTTCCAGCAAATTGAAAAAAGGATCCTTAATTGTTAAATAAACTTTACAACACAGTGCTAAAGATGCCACCACCCACTGTGAGTTATGAGACAAGTATCACAAGACTGCCTTTCTTTCATTATCTCTTCATATATTTTATTTTCTTCCCCCAAGAAAATGGTTGGCTTTTCAAGGTTAGTTTAAAACACAGTATTCATTTTTTTGGAACCCTAACAACATTAAACACCTAGAATATAGTATTTACAGCTATTCAGCAAATAAACATTAATTGACTCACATAAAAGTTTTTCTATGTTGGAAAAAAAGGATCATAAAACATAATGAGAAAAAGAAAATCTTAGGCTCCTATTAAATGAGATTTCAACTGAACATTAAAGAAGATTCAGAAGCCTGAAAATTTCTTTATAAGATTTGATCACTTGGTTGAAACTATCAGATGTATTAATATATATATATTTTGCACAGTTGCTGAGTGTGCACTTGACAATTCTAAATTATGCTGCCAATCAAAGAGACTATTAACAAAGATAATATAGCATCAAAGCCAAAAGGCAATTTGGGGAAGAATGATAGATGCACTCTATACAGAAATCATCTGATCATTTGGTATCTGCTTTCCAAACGAAAAATTTTCAAAATTTTATGCCATAGCACTACAACAAAGTATTTAGAAAATAAAGATAATCCATGTGAATGATAAGCAAAACAATTCTGGCATTACTCTTTTTTTTTTTTTTTTTTAAAGAGAAATTCTCTTCTCTTCCCTATTTTGTCCAGTGCTGAATATCCCTATGTCAGAGTGCCACTGTTAAATTTAGACAGGACAGCTAGTGGGAATAGAAAGCTCACCCAAGGAAAAGAGAAATCTTAGCTGATAAGGAAGGAAAGGAAGTCAGGCATTAGATGCTGAGTTAGAAGACAGACCATCACTATTGACAGAATATTTGAAATATGAGTAAGAAACACAGACTCTAGTGCAATCTACCACACATTGGTAAGCCAGCAGGCGTGCATGGGGTGGTGACAAAGATCTATATACACAGAGAGGAAAGGAAGGAGCAGAAGAACTGCATGCCACTTGGGTGCTTGAATCCAGACACCAGAGTTAAGATGTTTAAAAAGTCACTAATAAGGCCTGTACGAAGGAACTATTAATATATTCTAAATATGTCATCAACACAAATAATATACTGATATTAACATTAAAAAAAATAATAAACTGTGTTTCTAAGTCAAGAATATGATTTGATAGAAACAAAAGTACGTATTTTCTATCTTTTGCATAACAGCTTGCATCTTGAGAGATCTGACATGCTTTATAATGGAAAAGGAACCGTAGAAAGTTAAGAATCTGAGTAAAAACACAAGAAAACTTCAATACCGCTTTTCCTCAAAACTGAAATAAGAAACTTTAAGTTAAACTGGTAAACTGTAAAGCACTGAAAAAATTATAATCAACCATGTGATGCATGTGTCCACGCATGTAAAACCACCTCAGAAGGTAGAACCATTGTAATCAAAAATGAAATATCTCCTCTTTCAGGTTTTGCCCTCCAAAAGAAGTTAAGAAAGCAAGTTTCACCAACAACTTCACTGTCAATTCTATTTCCATTAATGAGTCAATGTATTTGGTTTACGTGAAGGTAGTTCTTCAGGTTATAAAAACAAAAGGACTGCAGATAAGCCCTGATCCAGGTGAAGGTGTGAAATACATGCACTTCACTACCTCAAAAGAAAATAAAAGGATAAAAAATAACATTAAAATATTCACCTTTATAAGACAAATGTCAACTAATGAATCCTGCTACAGGATTTTGCAACACAAAACATTAAGAGATGTCACCGGATAATGGAAATGAAAGGAGAAATGTTTTAAAAGGGTGATGACAGGATAGTTACAATTTAGAGTTTGACTAGAAAACAATCTATACTGTTACTCTTTTCATACCGCTAAAAACTACTTTTAAAAAAATCACAGCATTTACCCGACTTTATTAATTATCTTAACTCAGTTTGATTTCCATTTATCATTTAAAATTCTGGGCAAAGTCAGTTGGTAACAGTAACAGCTACTATCAAGGTTCCATCTCACCTACCAAATCAGATATTCCTGATTCAGTTCCATCAAAAGTTCTACTTACCCATGATCATGGACATAACAAGAATTTGGAGGAAAAGAGGTACTAGAAAACTCACGGAGTTCTGTGGTTCCTGTGTGGACACTTCATGGCCCTGGCACCTGGCAGTGCTTTCCTGATATAGCAGAGCCCACCTGAGAGCTCAGAACACTCAGGAAAGAAAGAACCAACTCCCAACAAGCTGCTACTTCTCAATAACGCAGCCTGCAAACCTACAGTGAAACTGTGTGATTGTTATTTGTTCAGCAAATGCTTAGGAGGCACTTGGGATACAAAAACAGACAGTCCATACCATCTAGATGGTGAGGCAGATAAGAAAAAAAGCAGAATATAACATATCTATGTTATTCACAGGAGCACAGGCAAAGCTCCATTTTGATAATGTGACTGTTAACAAAACTAAAAGTAAGTGAAGAAATAAAACTTTCAAAACATGATAATCAAGTATTCAGGGAACAAAACTCAACTAAAAAGCAACAATACTTATAAAATTCAAAAAATGGCAGATTGCTTCTATCATTCATCAAAAACTTGTTTTAAAAGCATATTAACAAATGCACTTACCAATTAAGAGCTATTATATCACTTTTTGTATCCACCTTCCTAAAACTGTTGAAAGCCGCTAATGCCCAAGTCCCTGGGGTTACTGTTCCATAAGCGACCTGATTTATGATCCCACTCACACCTCCAGGTTGGGGTGTTGTGTGTGCCTAGTTGTGTTTCACTGGACAACAAACATGTCACACCACCACAGATTATTAGAATGATAAAGCCTATATTCATAATTATTTTGAAAATACAGAGCACTCTAAAGTAAGTCAATAATAATAAAATAATTTTAAATGCATGAAAGAAACATAGGAATATACATTTGAGAAATACACAGATCAAAGAAAAACCAAATATGTAAAATGGGGGGCTTTAAAACAAAACAAACAAAAAAGTACTGAAGATACTATAATGTTACCTTTTTGTGGGTACAGGAACCGGTTTCATGTAGAATTGCCACTCTGAACGGAGGCCACCATGTGTGAAATTCTTTCACCCACTGATGCATCACCGTCGTTGGACAGACAATTACAGTTGGACCCAACCCCTCAAACCTGCACCCAAACATCCAAGAAGAAAACACAACCATGAAAAAGCAAATAGAGTGATCAACTGCCCCCAAAAAAACCCCCAAACAAAAAAAATTAATGGTTCAAACAGGAGAATGCCAGCTATGGAAATTTAGTGATATTTCTTTAAAGGAAAATCTATTAAGGTCAAAACCTAGTAAGTGACATTTCCATGATCCCATTCATCAATTAGTGCTGCCGTCCTCAGCCTCCATCCAGGCTTCAGACTGGTTAGGAACCGGGCGGACAGGCTCTGCCTACTCTGCCACCCTCCAAGTCCGTGGAAAAACCGTCTTCTATGAAACTCAGGAATGGGGCCACACAGCAGGAGGTGAGCGCGGAGCAAGCGAAGCCTCATCTGTATTTACAGCTCCCCAACGCGCGCATCACGACCTCAGCTCCGCCTCCCCGCCCACTCCCCCCACCCAGTGGAAAAAATGTCGTCCATGAAACTGGTCCCTGGTGCCAAAAAGGTGGGGTACCGCTGAATTAGTGGATGCAAGTATTAAGGGAAGACACTAAATAGCACATTAAAATATAACAACTATAGTAATATAAAAGAAAATCAAATGTTACTTAACAAAAATACTTTCCTTTCCCCTTCTAGTCCAGATTAGTGAAGTTGAAGTCATTACACAGTGGATCTTAACCTAAGTGAACCTAACAGCATTTAAGTTTGTTTGAAACTTTCTTGTCTACTGAGAGTTTTCAACCCACAGAATTTCAATCCATCTTCATAGCCCCGGGAAGCAAGCAAGCAGGACAGAAATGCCTCACTGTTTGGGGGCTCAGAAGGCTGGAGTGACCCAGGCGACATGGTTCTCAAGGGACCGAGGAACGCTCACAAGTCAGCCTTCGCGGGGCCGCAGCCTTCCTTTGCTACACACCACGCTGCCCGCTCCTCTGTGCCATGTTTTCTCCTGAGAAGCCTGCGCCAAGGCAGTGTGAGCTGGCACTGCTGTGTGGAAAGCGGCTGAGCAGCACACAGCAAGGGCTTCAGCAGCAGTCGCACGGTGACCCAGTGATCCCAACACAAACACTTACGGACCAGGAGACCCACTGCAGCATGATTTATGCTGTGGGAAAGCAGATGCTACCTACATCCATAGGTAAGAGGAGTGATGAATAACTGTCCCCTTCCTTTTTTTCTTTTTTGAGACAGTCTCTCACTCTGTTGCCCGGGCTAGAGTGCCATGGCATCAGCCTAGCTCACAGCAACCTCAAACTCCTGGGCTCAGGCGATCCTCCTGCCTCAGCCTCCCGAGTAGCTGGGACTACAGGCATGCGCCACCATGCTTGACTAATTTTTTCTATATATTTTTAGTTGGCCAATTAATGTCTATTTTTAGTAGAGACGGGGTCTTGCTCTTGCTCAGGCTGGTTTCGAACTCTCGAGCTTGAGCGATCCTCCCACCTCGGCCTCCCAGAGTGCTAGGATTACAGGCATGAGCCACCATGCCCGGCCCTTGTCCCCTTCCTTTAATAGCACATGCCAGTGGTTAGGGGCACTGCCTGGGTCTGAATCCCGATTCTACACACACTAACCGTGTGAGCTCAGGCACGTTATTTTACCTCTCTGAACCTCAGTCTCTCACCTTCAAATAGGAATAATAATAGTTTATAGGGTTATTATGAAGATTAAATCAGTTAACATCTGTAAAGGGCTTAGAACAGTGCCAAACAGAAAATACTGTAAGAGTTTGTTAAATAAGATAGAATATCGTAGAACCATTAAAAGTTTTTGAACTTTTTGAACTGAAAAAATGCTCATAAGTTTTTTAAAAAACAAATTACTTATGGAATCACCCCAATTCCCTTAGATATAGGCAGGCTGGAAGACTGGTCGTGGCCACTGTCTCAACATCCCTTTCTCCTGTCCCTCCTTTCTCACAGAGTCACAGTTTTGGGCAGGTACCCCTCCCTCTTCCTTCCCACAGATATGTACTTTATGGGACTCTTGACCACTGTCTGGCCATGAGTGGGAAGCCTGGTTCACCTAGAGCCACCAGTACACATTATTCCCCTGCAACTCTCACTGGTAGTGCCTGGCCAGGCTGACCAACTTAGTAAGGAAGGCCTTACACTCCATCTAGGCTGGGGGAGAGTTTTCTCTCTTGGTCTCTCCTGCTGCATGTACAGCCCAACAGCCACCCAGCAACTGGGCTGCAGTAGTGAGATCTAACGATCACAAGGAGACTTGGCCTTAGGAGAAAATTCAAGTCTCTATGTCCCTGATGACATCGCTGAGCTGCTGTGTCCACAGTCTCCCCTCTGTAGGTTTCTAACTGTACCATACACATTTTGTGAACCTTTAACCCAATTTGAGGCCAAGTTTCGTTTACTTGTGGTCCAATATCCTGATACATTTTACACTGTAGGTCCCTGTCTACATCTGCACCCACCCTGCCCTCCTAGGACAAGGGAACAAGTGTCCCTTTTCTTGTCTGAGACCAATCCCTTTACCTAATCTCTGTAGCCCACACCCCCACGACATCAAGGCTCCCATTACTGCATCCATGTCATCTTTAGTCTTGCTGGGGACTGGAGGATAGTCAGGACATAAGATAAAAATTAAGCATAAGGCAAAACTAACTGTGGCAACCTCTTCAACAATAGACTCATGCTCAGCTCATGCTACAAGAGGCACCTGAGAAACAAGACTGACCAAGGGGACTGCAGGCCCATACACCTGCCTCTCACTCACCTGGAGCAGAGTCCCTGCGCTTTGTACATTGTCATTCTTCCCCTCTTCTCCTCTCCCTTTTCCTGCCCAACAAACATGTGCACTGCTTAAAGCGAAATACACACGCATTACTCCACTGTACACACTACCCCCGTGCTATCTCATTACTTCCCACTTCAATTCTATCTAGGTACTGATAATGCCAGATCTAGGCGTCCAGCCAGATCTCTCTCCTGAACTCAAAACCACCATATGCCAAATATCTCACTGCTGACTCAAATGTCCCACAGCACCACACACCCTCCTCCTCATGTTCCGATCCAGTCGGCAGAATCGTCACCCACTGTCCAGGCACCCAAACTGGAAATATGAGCCTTGACCTCAAGCAGGCCCACTTGCTCTCCACCGCTATTTCCTGATTCCTCTCAAAGCCGCCACATCTCTCCCTCTGGAACTCCAGTTCCAGCCACTCTTGCCGCTCATCTGAGTTACTGCACCTTACAACATGATCATTTCAAAATGCAAAATCTGAATGTCTCATCCCCTCACTCCAGAGCATCAGTGGCTGCTTCCTGCTTCTTGGGACAGAGTCTAGACACCTGGACCTGGCTTCTGAGACCACGAGGACTGACCCCTCTAGCCTCGCCTCTCTCACTGCCACCACCCCAACACCTGCTCCTGTGGTCAGCACCCCACCAGCCTGAACTGTCTTCGGTTCCCACAAGATGCATACTCCTCTGACCTCATGACCTTCACCTTGTCCACTTATCTTCTTATCCCTCCCAGCCATCTTCTACTTGTCCTTCAGACCTCAGCTTCCTGAAAGAGCCTTCCCTGTCCCTTTCTCTCGTTAACACATTGCGTACCACTCACGAGTCTTCTCGTGTTTCGCGCACCATCCATTAAGGACCGCTCACGCGTCTTCTCGTGTTTCGCGCGCCATCCGTTAAGGACCG
>VBSM01003209.1:1910303-1922202 GCA_008086735.1 Cheirogaleus medius
AAAAAAAAAAAAAAAAAGTAATCTTGTCATTTGCAACAACATATAGATGACCCTGAAGGATATTATGTTAAGTAAAATAAGCCAGACATAGAAAGAGAAATATTGTATGATCTCATTCATATGTGGAATCTAAAAAAGTTGATCTCACAGAAGTAGAGAGCAGGGAAATGGTTACCAGAGGCTGGGCAGGGGGGAAGAGAGATGGGGAGCGGTTGATCAACAGGTATGAAGTTACAGTTAGATAGGAGGAATAAGTTCTGGTGTTTTATTGCATAGTAGAGTAACTATAGTTAACAATAATGGTCCAGGCGCAGTGGCTCATGCCTGTAATCCTAGCACTCTGGGAGGCCGAGGCGGGAGGATTGTTTGAGCTCAGGTGTTCGAGACCAGCCTGAGAAAGAGCGAGACCCCGCCTCTACTAAAAACAGAAAGAAATTAATTGGCCAACGAAAATAAAGAAAAAAATTAGCCGGGCATGGTGGTGCATGCCTGTTGTCCCAGCTACTCGGGAGGCTGAGGCAGAAGGATTGTTTGAGCCCAGGAGTTTGAGGTTGCTGTGAGCTAGGCTGATGCCACGGCACTCTAGCCCAGGCAACAGAGTGAGACTCTGTCTCAAAAAAAACAAAACAAAATAAAACAATAATGTATTGTATATTTCAAAATAGGTATAAGAAAGGATTCTGAATGTTCTCACTACAACAAAAATAATAAATGTGTACAATTATTATATATCAATTAAAAATAAAATAAAAATTTAAAAAATAACTGCAAGAAATACATTTTTTGTATAAATTACCCAGTCTCAAGTACTCAGTTATAGCAACAGAAAATTGGATTAAGACAAATTCCATATATAATAGTATTAAAAAGAATACTTAGGAATAAATTTAACCAAGGAGATGTAAGACTTGTACACTGGAAACTACAAAACATTTCTGAAAGAAATTGAAGAACACTTAAAGGGAAAGACTTCTTATGCTCAAGAATTGAAAGAGTGAATATTGTTAACATGGCAATATTACTCAAAGTTATCTACAAGTTCAATGTAATTCCTATCAAAATCCCAATGGCCTTTTTTGCAGAAATGGAAAACCTGATTTACACTCAATTCATATGGAAATAAAAGGGCCCCAAATTACCAAAACAAAACAAAACAAAACAAAAAAACAAACTTGAGGCCAGGGGAGGTAGCTCATGCCTGCAATCCTAGCACTCTGGAAGGCCAAGGCAGGAGGATCGTTTGAGCTCAGGAGTTCAAGAACAGCCTGAGCAAGAGTGAGCTCCTGTCTCTACCAAAACCAGAAAAAATTAGCTGAGTTTGGTGGTGCACACCTGTAGTCCCAGTATTTGGAAGGCTGAGGCAGGAAGATCTTGGGATGCTTCAGCCCAGGAGTTGGAGGTTGCTGTGAGCTAGGCTGATGCCACGGCACCCTAGCCCAGATGACAGAGTGAAACTCTGTCTCAAAAAAAATCTTGAAAAAAAAGAACAAAGTTTAAGGACTCACACTTCCTATTTCAAAATATCCTACAAAGCTATAGTAATCAAAAGAGTGTGATAGGGCCAGAAGGGTAGACCTATAGAGAAATGAAATAGAATCGAGAGTCTTAGAAATAAAGACATGCATCGATGACCAATTGATTTTCAACAAGTGTGCCAAGAACTTTTTAATGAGTAAAGAACAGCCCCTCCAACAAATGGTGGTAGGCCAACTGGATAGCCACATGCAAATGAACAAAGTTTGAGCCTTACTTCATACCGTATAGAAAAATTAACTCAAAATCAATGAAAGATCTATGTATTTAAGAGCCCAACTGTAGAACTCTTAGAAGAAAACATAGGGATAAATCTTCCTGACCTTGGATTCACATTAGTTTCTTAGATGTGACACCAAAAGCACAAACAAAAGAAACAAATAGATAAATTACACTTCATTGAAATTAAAAACTTTTGTGTGTCAAATGACACTATTAAAGTGAAAAGACAAACTGCAGAAGGAGAGAACATATTTGCAGATCTTATATCTGATAGTGATTTCATGTCCAGAATATATAAAGAACTCTCACAACTCAAAAACAGAAAGACAAAAATCTAATTTGAAAATGGGCAAAGGACTTGAATACACATTCTCCAAAGATACAAATAGCCAACAAGCTCATCAAAACATGCTCAGCATCATTAGTTATTAAGGAAATGCAAATCAAAACCATGAAGAGACACCACTTCACACCCATTAAGATGACCACAATTTTTAAAAAAATCTCAAAATAAGTGTTGGTGAGGATGTTGAGAAATCAGAACCCTTATCCATTGCTGGTGGGAATGTGAAATGATATAGTTGCTGTGGAAAACAGTTTGATGGGGCCTCAAAAATTCAAACATGGAATTTCATATGACCTAGCAATTCCCATTCTAGGCATATACCCAAAAGAATTGAAAACTAGTACTGAAAAAATACTCATACACAAATATTCATAGCAGTACTAATCACAATAACAAAAGGTAGTAACAACCCAAATGCCCATCAATGGATGATGGATAAACAGGCAGTGGCGGGGGAGGGGATGGAGTGTGACAATTTAATGGGTACAAGTTTTTCTTTTGGGGTGATGAAAATATTTTGGCATTTTATAGAGGTGGTCATTACATAACATTATGAATGTACTAAATGCCACTTTAATATGGTTAATTTTATGTTATATGAATTGTACCTCAATAAAAAATGTTTTTAAAATTTGATTATGTATTTTCTAAAAGATCTGCTGTGTTGCTGTGAAAGAGCTGTAGGATAGGATAGGCTTGTGCACTGGAAGGAAATCAGGATAGTAGTTTCGAATATTTAAATTTGAAATGCTGTAGCTGTTATACTGGAGCTGTTGAGCAGACAGTTGAATATACATGTTAGAGTTCAGGAGACAGGTCAGGCTGGAGAAAACAATCAGAGTCATCAGCATTTAGATAGTGTTTAAAGATAAAGGATTAGATGGGATCCCACCAAGCCCCGCCTCTTGTAAAAATTTTTTACTTAAAGACTACTTTTTCTGGCCGGGCGCGGCGGCTCACGCCTGTAATCCTAGCATTCTGGGAGGCTGAGGCAGGAGGATCGCTTGAGCCCAGGAGTCTGAGGTTGTTATGAGCTAGGCTGACGCCACGGCACTCTAGCCCAGGCAACAGAGTGAGACTCTGTCTCCAAAAAAAAAAAAAAAAGACTACTTCTTCTGATATGAGTGTAGCCACCCCAGCTCTGTTTTGGTTATTATTTGCATAGAATATTGTTTTCTATGCTTCCATGTTCAACCTATTTGTGTCTTTGGATCTAAAGTGAGTTTTCTGTAGACAACTTATAGTTGGATCATGTTTTCTTAATCCATTCTGCCAATCTCTGTCTTTTGATTGGAGAATTTAGTCAATTTACATTTAAGTAATTACTGATAATGTAGGACTCCTCCTGGCATTTCACCATCGTCTTCGGTATGTGCCTTACTGTTTTTGTTCCTCATTTCCTCCATTACTACTTTCTTCTGCTTAATTTATTTTTTTGGTAGTGTACCTCTCTGATTCTCTTCTCATTTCCTTTTCTTTATTTTTAAAGATTATTTGTAGTGGTTACAATGAGGATTACTACCAACATCCTAAATTTATAACGATCTAATTTGAATTGATACCAAGATAGTTTCAATAGCATATAAAAACTTCCCTTCTATACACCCCTGCCTGCCTCCTTTTATGTTGTTATTGCCACAAATTGCATCTTTAAACATTGTGTGATGATTAACATATATTATAAGCATTGTCGTATGCCTTTGTCATTTAAATCAGTGGTCGTCAACTCCCGGGCCACAGCTGGAACTGTCGGGCCTGTTAGGAAACGGGCAGCGTGTGACGGCCTGAGCTCCACGCCACCATCTCTCACCCATGACACCCACCTCCCCACCCATAAAAACTGGTCCCTGGGGCCAGAAAGTTTGGGGACCACTGCTTTAAATCATATAGGAAACAAAAAGAGCAGTTATATGCCAAAAAATACAATGATACTGTCTTTTTTTTTTTTTTTTGAGACAGAGTCTCACCCTGTTGCCTGGACTAGAGTGCCGTGGTGTCAGCCTAGCTCACAGCAACCTCAGACTCCTGGGCTTAAGCGATCTTCCTGCCTCAGCCTCTTGAGTAGTTGGGACTACAGCATGCGTGACCATGCCCGGCTATTTTTTTTTTCTATTTATATTTTTAGTTGTCCAATTAATTTCTTTCTATTTTTAGTAGAGATGGGGTCTCGCTCTTGCTCAGGCTGGTTTCGAACTCCTGACCTTGAGTGATCCGCCCACCTCAGCCTCCCAGAGTGCTAGGATTACAGGCGTGAGCCACCATGCCCGGCCCAATGATACTGTCTTTCATCTTTACCCACGTAGTTACCTTCACTAGAGTTTCTATTTCTCTATATGGCTGTGAGTTACCATGTAGTCAGCGTCCTTTCATCGCAGCATTTCTTGTAGGGTAGGTAACTAGTGACAAACTTCACCATTTTTACTTACCTGGGAATGTCTTAATGTCTCCTTCACTTTTAGGTTAGTTTTACTGGAGATAGAATTCTTAGTTGATAGTTTTATCTTTCAGCACCTTAGATATGTCTAAAGCCTCCCCTGGTGGTTTTAATGCAGTCAAGGTGAGAACAACTGACCTGTATGATGATGGAGAAAGAGGATGAAATCATCCCCTGATCCCTGAGTAACCACATGGAGCAGAGCCTCCTGCTGACTTGAAACATGCACTTGGGACCTTGGTGTGAGAGAGAAATGTCTCTGTTTTTTAAGTCACATAATCATGTGTTCTCTTTAGAGCAACTTTAGCCTGACTGGTATAGGACTCAATAAGGACAGGACCCAGAGTTGGTGGCTTACCCTCCTCTGCTCCAGTACTTCCTATCTAGGTCCCCTTAGATAGGTTTCTGCACCCCAGATTAAACTCTGGGGACACAAACCCCAGCCCAAGCCTACCTGATCCACCTCAGACACTAGAAGAAGGGCTTCAAACTAAGGGAGTGACGGATACACTAGGAGACAGGGGAGGGGTACAGCGATAAGCGAGCTGAGAAGCGGGAGAAACAAGAAAGGAGCAGGTGAACCCAAGAAACTGGAGGTCCTGCTCAGAGAGTAGGAGAAGGGGCTTCTGGCTCTAGAAGTAGAACAGGGCCAGTCAGTGCAAGCGCATGGCAGTGGCCATGGGTTTGAGCAGGCGCTGCGTGGTACAAGTGGGAGCCACGGGGTCTAGGAAGTGGAGCTGCTGAGAGGCAGTGAGGAGGATGACGTTCTTCCCAGACTACTCCTGCCTCGCACCACTCAGCCCTTCCCCTGGGTGTACACAGCCCCACAGAAGGAGGGGCAGTACAAGCAGATTATAAAAAGGAAACTTTCCTGGTTTTGAGATTCAAAGACCAAGAATACCCTTAGATTCTGCTTGCTGACATAGGGGGAGCTTTGCGGAGGAGGGATTCACTGAAAGGTGATCTTTGAGAAGGGAATAGAATTTCATGGACAAGACAGGGTGGGGTGAGCAACTCATCACCACAGCACAGGAGGAAAGGCTCCTGGGTCTGGAACCTGCACAGCAGGGCATGGCCCAACTTTCCCTGTGTCTGCATTGCCCAGCAGAGAAACGAACCCAAGCTGGACACATGGACAGAGAGATGGATGTGTAAATGAGCTGACAGATGAATGAATGTACTATGGCCATTTCGATCAAGGTACAGAAGACTCAGGGGATACAAGAAGACAAATCAAGTCTCTAATACCGTCAGCCCCGGCTTAATTCATCCGTGTCTCACGCTGTCCCTCTGCACGCAGTGCCCACCTCCAGGCCTCGGTGTGATGCGCTCCAGTCTAGGCTGAGAGCCCACGTGGTGTGGTGGCCGCACAGATCTCAGCTCAGCCCAGCCTCCCCTTCACCGCCTCGAGCCATCACACCTGCTCAGCTTTGTGTGGGGCCCTGACTGCCAGGCTTCCTCTCACCTGGGCTGTCTCTCCTCCTGGAGAATCAGCGCCCACCTCTCTAGGTCTGGTGAACTCCGATTTGCTCTGAGGTCTATTTGAGGACCCCAAAGGTCGTCTCCAGCCCATCGTATGGGTTTCCTCCCCCGCGCTGCCCTGCTGCTAGCGGATGGCTTCTCCACCTTGTGCCTGCTCTCTCCTCTCCCCCGCAGAACATGTGCAGTTATTTCACTCCTTTGTGGGTGCTTCAGATGTCAAAGAAACAATCCCGACCAAGGCCACCCAGGCAAGAGAAGCAGCATCGCCTAGAACCACAGGACTAAATGTTGTGACAGGACGTGTCCACATGTCAGCTGAAAACAGGGCCCCAGCACAGGCGAGGGGGAGTTGCTTCATTCCCTCCCTGTGCCTCGCAGCAGCACCCAGCCCACTCCCCACCCGCCCTGCAGTGCGGCCCTCCTCAGCCCAGCACCTCGCTCCCTCGGGGCCTCCAGGAAGCAGGGTCTGCAGCTGCGTCACATTGTTGACATGATACACAGACCCCAATTTCCCAACTCCAGGCCAGTGTCATCATTTCTGTGGAAATACGGAAATGTGTCCTAATGCCCTCTGGCCCCTGCTCACTGGGCGGCACGAGCTTGTAGTCCAGGTGCCCCTCCAGCCCTGCACGTAGGAGGGACATCATCAGCTGTCGGCTGGGCCTCTGTCAGGGCCGGGGTAAGCCGAGTCTGGGCTGGCTCCTGCCTGGCCTTGCTGGTGTCAGGACCCCACATGCCATGCAGGGAAGGCCCAGAGAATGGAGAGGATCAGCCAAGTCCAGAGGTGGGACAAAAGAGCAAATGTATCAAGCTAGCCCATGTCCTCTGAAACACCATCCAGTGATGATATAGGATGAGGAACAGGGTGGCTGCCAGTTCACAGAGGCCATTGCAAGACGGACTAGTACTAGGTCAGAGAGCAGGGAAGCTGCCATGGTAGAATTCCAGAAGAAAAATGGCAGCCTTAATGGGTGTGTGCGTGTGCATGTGTGTATGTGTGCACACCGAGGTAAGGAGCGTGAGCGATTACACGCGCACACACCCCTATAGTCAGAGCCTAATGCAGACCTCTGGACTACACTAGTCCTAGACTTGGCTTAGACATCACTCCTTGGGAAGCCTTCCCTGGTTCTCCCACATTTGTACTCTGAGGCCCAACCCCTCCCTGATCTCCCCCATAGGGTCAGAGCTTCTCTTGGGCTCCTTCAAGAAACTCTGGAAGGGTCCAGAGTGAACCCTCACTGAGACATGCTGCTTTGCTGCCCACCTCCATTCCCAAGGCATTTTTTTAAAAACCAGCCCAGTGCTTCCCAAACATCTAATCCTGTAAGATGATCCTGCAGACGAGCACAGTACCCCAGTGGCCAATAAGTCTGGGAAACACCGGGAAAGCTTGCTGGAGTTTCAACGAAGCTCTGCAGTCAAACACAGCACAACAGCAATAGCAACCGCCCCAAAGCCAGAGCTGCTTCTCTCTGTTTACATGTAACTCGCTTCCTTCCCTTCACCCTGATCTTTGTTAGTGTCTGAGATATCAGTAGCTCCATAGAAGCCACTTCAGAAAATGATGCCCCCCTGCTAGAAATGGAAGGACTTGGGGAATTAGAAATGAGGCAAAGCAAAGTCAAATTTTAATCACTTCATAGTTTGGCATTCAGTGTCAGTTAGCACTTCCTCAAGCACAAACAAAATAATAATGGTGTTTCTTGCTATGGAAAACTCCTTTGCTACGGTTTGAGTGTTTGTGCTCCCTCTGAAATCCATGTTGAAACTTAGTCCTCTATGCACCACTGTTACGAGGTGGAGCCTTTAGATGACTGGGCCGTGCGGGCCCTGCCCTCACGAATGGGACCGGCAACCTTATGGAAGGCTGGAGGGAGCCAGCTCTGCCCTCTCTTGTCCTTCCACCCCTTCCACCACACGAGGACATCTAGATGGCACTGATTTGGAAGCAGACCAAGCCCTCACCGGACTCTGAACCTGCTGGCGCCTTGCTCTTGGACTGCCCAGCCTCCCAAACTGTGAGAATAAATTTCTGTTGTTTATCAATTGTCCAGTCTCAGGTATTTTGTTACAGCGGCACAAATGGACTGAGACTCCCTTGGATGGGGCCTGTGCTGCTGAGCACAGCTGGGAGGTGATTGTCCCTCCCCTGGGGACAGATGGACAATAGACTCTGTACTTGTCCTTCCTGGAGTCATACCAAGACCTCTGGGTGTCTTCTGAAAGGTGAATCTACCTTCTGAAAGGTGAGGGAGGAGGACATGTATATTCTGCCTCAAGAGATGTTTGAAAGCCCCTTTCTAAAAAAAAGTCTGCTCATTCTGTTCATGGACCAGTTCTAATGAGTTATGTATTAAAGACATACAGAATCCACTTTTAAATCCTGCTTGCTTACTCTTTTGACACATGTCTCAATAAATAATTTAGAGGGGAAACTTCTCTTTTTATGCCCCAAATAAGGCAGAGGAAATGTTTCATTGCTGTCACCATGGACCCACAATTTTGTTCCATAAGAGATGATAGAGATCAGAACATTTCTCACCTTTTGCTGAAATAGTTGCCCATTTGTCCTTCGAGGGGCTTGACTAAGGCCACTGTGTCCCCCACCATTGCTAGGCAAGCCTCCTCAGCTCCATGACAGGTCCACACCCATCACCTCCAACCTGAACCCCACCTGTACCTGCAGATGATGCCTGGATGTTGTCTGGGACTGTATAGACCCAGCACAAAGAAGGATTCAAACCCTCAGACCGCACTCAGTCTCTGCTATTTCCATTCCAGGAAGAACAGAGCATCAGAGTGCAGTCTAGCCTGGGGAGGGAACACAGGCCAGGTCTGCGCAGGTCCCAAAACGCCTACTATGTGCCAGGGGCTTCACAGTCATTATCTTACTCAATCCTCAGGAGAAAGCAAATCAGTAACTCACCCAAGATAACATTAGCAAGTAGCAGATCTTTAATTCACATTCAAGCCCTCCAAGTGTGATGATTTCTCATTTCTTATTTCTTCTTGGTTTCTTCTTAGAAAGAGGTCAGTTCTTAACCCTGAAGAACCACAAAGCAAGACATTTGATCCCGCTATTTTAACACCAGTGACATTTGGCCAAATTGCCTGGGTAGGGGAAAGAGAAAGATGTAGTAGACATAATCAACACAAAATGCAATAGGTAAAAGAACATAGATAAAATTATTAATTGATTAAAAAATTAACAGTAACAATAGTTTCTAAAGAAAACTCGGAGGTAGAAGTTGTATTAGCAAATTTTTTTTTTGAGGCAGAGTCTCGCTTTGTTGCCCAGGCTAGAGTGAATGCCATAGGGTCAGCCTAGCTCACAGAAACCTCAAATTCCTGGGCTCAAGTGATCCTCCTGCCTCAGCCTCCCCAGTAGCTAGGACTACATGTGCGAGCCACCATGCCCGACTAGTTTTTTGTTTCTATTTTTAGTTGACTGGCTATTTTATTTTTCTATTTTTTAGTAGAGACGGGGTCTTGCTCTTGCTCAGGCTCGTCTCGAACTCCTGACCTCAAGCAATCCTCCCACCTCTGCTTCCCAGAGTGCTAGGATTACAGGCGTAAGCCACCACGCCCGGCCAGTATTGGCAACATTTGACATGGATTTTTAAAGCCCAATGGATAAATCAAATCTTCCTTGAGAAATCTACAAGGAAGAGAATTTAACCCAGTGATATTTTTGGTGAAATAAAAATTAAACTGAACAGCCAGATGGATCAACGTGTAATTGACACAAGCCAGAGGAAGAGCATGTCATTCTCAGGAGTGACCAGACAGTGGCAGCAAAGACCAGTGATGGAATCATCCCAGCTACGGTTCTCCAAGTGTGGTCTTGCAACCAGCACGGGAAAGTGGAAAATAATTCCAGGCAAGGACACACAACACCCTGCTGGGAACTTGTTAGAAATGCAAATCCCAAACCCACAGAATCAGAAACTTCTGGGAGTAGGGCTCAGTAATCTGCATTTCAACAAGCTCTCCAGGAGATTCTGATTTAACTACCTTTGGCAAACCCTGCAGCCAAGTGCAGGGCTGGTTTCTACAAAATCAGCAGGCACTACTGTAGGAGTTGATTATATGGTGTTTTTTTCTTAGCCAAACAGCAAAACAAAAGAAATAAAATGCAGCCAACTCTATGTCAGACTCAGGAGGCTGCCACTGCAAGTAAACCTGTGTCCAGTCTGAAACAGGGGTGGGCAGGGTCAAAGCCCTGTGTCTGCAAGGTCAGCCTGACGCTGGCCACCCTTGCCTCGAGTTGCCCCCTGTCTGCAGCCCAGCCCCAGCCTCCGTTCCTGCCTTGATGCTTCTCACCCTGATTCCCTGGAGGTGGGAGTTTCCTGTTTGTGTTGGGTCTCCTCTTGCAAGGAGACCTGGTGATCTACCCCAGGGAATTGGGTTGGCCTTTCTGAGTCCTGGCTCCTCCCCAGCCCTGACACTGGAGGTAAATATTGTGCATCATGGAATTATCTCTTTCCATAGTTCCCCAATTGACAAACCAGAGGGAAATCCAAACCCGGCCCTCATATTCCACCAGCTCTGCTCCGATTCCTCCTAGGAAAGCCTGGGTGGCCCCCATGTCTTATCCCACCAGTGGTGACAGGAGGGAGGTGATGAGATGATGACATTGCCTGAAGGCAAGCCTTGGAACAGGAATCTGGGTGCAGCGGCTGCCAGAGCCTGGGCTCTGGAACAGGGCAGACCTGGTCAGGTTTCACCCCATCATTTTCTGCAGGGTTTGCGCAAGTTGCCAAACCTCACCAAGCGTCTATTTCTATTGAGACCTCAATGTGCAGATCTGTGAAATGGAGCCAAAACTACATTTCTCACTGGTTCACTAAATGATCCAGCATGTAAATGTCTAGCACGGCATGTCATACCTAGTAGGCCCCCGCCACATGGAGATATTCTTCCCTTTCCTCAAGAAGTCGTGAGTTTCCTGTGCCTGGCAGTTTAGGAGCAGAGAGATTGCCTATTTTGTCAGAAACATCGTGGGGCAGAGATTACAAACTCGAATGCCTACAGGATGCAGCAGCGGACTCGCAGAAAACAGGGCAGTAGCTGGACGGGGCTGTGAGAAACTGGAAGCCACATGCCCGTCTGACAGGGTAAGTTGCTACTCGGCTCAGCCGGCCACTGCGGGCGCGAATGGGATCGAGACTGTTGGACTTCCTCGTGAAGCCCAGGCTATGGCCAGCCACTTCAGGACTCCGGCAGGGGGATCCACGCACAGGGCACTCTTGGCCGCCGTCCTGGGAGGCCAGAGAGCAGAAAAGCTTGGCTTTGCAGTGTGACTCGAGCACTCACTAAGGAGAGATCCTGGAGCCTCCTCTTTTCCACCTGTAAAGGGAGCTGGTCATCAAACTGCACCGGTGAAATGGCGGATGTGAAGGGGGTTTGTTCCTGTCAACCAGCGAGAAAAAAGCTGATCTGATCAAGACCAGCAGGGCTGCGCAGTTAGCCCAGCGAAGCCCAGTGAAGTCAGGTTTGTTCCCTCGCTGCAAACCAGGGAGACCACGCACAGCGGATCGTGGTGGGGCGCCCCCAGAGGAGTGACGGGACTGCAGGCGGGAAGCAGGGGCGGGAAGCAGGGGTGGGGTGAGCACAGGGACAGATTTACACAAAGCAGGGCAGCAGGTAAGGGCTCTGTGCTGCTCCGGGCCCATGTCCTTGGAAACTACACTTAAGATCCACGTAGAAGACTGGCCTGAAACCCCCTGCCTGGAGCTCTCTGCACCTGGGCTGGAAATGGAGACTCTCTGAGCCACGATGACCCCTGGGCTTGGGTCCTCCAGAGAGGCCTGGGCTGTCTCATTCTTACCCGTGATTCAAACAGCCCAGTCTCTGGCTGTGGATGATTTTACTTTTTT
>VBSM01003209.1:1922302-2000976 GCA_008086735.1 Cheirogaleus medius
TCCTGAGCTCAAACGATCCGCCCGCCTTGGCCTCCCAGAGTGCTAGGATTACAGACAGGCATGAGCCACCGCACCCGGCCCATCGATGATTTCAGAAAACAGATTTTTCAGCACCGCATCCGTGCTCTGCAGGTGGGGGTCCTAATGGCAGCAGGCGCCCCTCCGGTACTGCACAGGCCCAGAGCCTGTTGCTAGAACCACAAAGCCCACACCTGAGCCCAGCTCTGCCACCCTCCAGCTCTGTGATCCTGGCTTTCCCCTTAAGTCCTCAGAGCCTCAGTTGAGGGACGAGTACAGACCTACAATTCCCCATCTGCAGTTCCCAATTCTAAAAGCACTGAAAGCCAAAAGATTTCTTGTAATTCGTATGGCTCCAAAACCTGCCCTGACCTAACCCATTTGGTGTCAGAACCTGACCAGGACTGACATGAGTCCATTTGTTGTCTTTATTGATCCTGAAAAGTATGAATATTTGTACAATTCTCTGTAGAGAGTACTGATGTATTGGGTTATGGGCAGACCCCCAGACCCTGCTGGGGAGTTAGGAAAGGTACAGTATATACAACCTATGCACCATCTTATTCTCCTGCAATACTTAAGATTCTCAATTCCAAGAACTACAAGGCCCCAGGGTTTCGGATAGGGATTTCCTGATCGTTGGTAGCTCACAAGGTGGTCAGGCAGTACATGTGAGTGACATTGTGTGAAGCTGTTCCGTGTAGAGGCACCTGGCAGGTGCTCAGTGATGTTGGCCCTGAGGGCCTCCCCTGCATGTGGCGAGTAATGGGCACATCCTCCGTCCTCAGTCTCCTGGGCTCTCGCCCTCTCTTGTCCCTCAAGGCCTCCTCTGGGCATCGCCCGTCCTGTGCTGTTCTCGTGGAGTAAGGCCACCTCAAGATCCCCTGTTCATCCCTCTGGAGGCCCGGCCCTCCTCCTGCTCTCTGACTCTTTGCTTGGCAGCTTTCTCCTTCCCACCCACCTCCACACCTGACTCCTGTCATGGAAGGCCCGAGGACTATGTGGGTCACCCACCTGCTGGGGGCAGGACCTGCTCAGCCAGTTCTTCCTTGAACCTGCTACCTGGGTTACTCAGTAGGAGGCCTGGAGCCCTCTGGGCAGCGCTGGGTTGTCTCCGGGATTTCCAGGCCTCCTGAACAAGCCATTCACAGACACTCTGTGCTTCCTTCCCTTTGCACCCAGCCTTGCCAGTGCTCGAAGCCGGGACAAATATCTCCCTTCCAGAAGGTCCAGCTGCCGTGGTGGTGTGGGCTGTGATTTTGACCAAGGTGGAGCCCACCCAAGCTTCACACCCTGGCAGCTTTCAGGTCCATAGGGCTGGGCTCCTTCTAAAGGGACTGTGGCCTTCCAGCCCTGGGGGTCTCAAGCAGGGTAGGAAGCGCTCAGGAATCAAGGAGGGAGGGGCACAGACACCCCCCCCCACCCCAGGCATTGGGGCCACAGGCACAATCTTGATGAGGGCTTTATTGAGACCCTGGACAAGCTAAAGCAAGGCCCAGAAGGCCAGTGACTACAAGGTCAGAGGTCAGCCTTCCTGAGCTGTCATGGCTGGGGCCACTTGGGTCTCAAATTTACAATTCCAGCAGTGGGCAGATGCCCTGAGTCCTCCCCTCACCTCTCTGTTTCCTTTGCGGAGTCACCTGTGATCAGCTCAGCCCACCCCCTCCTTCCCACCTGCCTCCGCTCACCTTCCCCACAGCTACCCTGCATCTCTGGGCTGGCCTGGATCCTGGCCTTCTCTGGGGACACCATCTCTTTCCTGCTCCCGCTCTGGGTTAGTTCAACAGCCACTCAAGGGCCTTTGAGTGCCAGCACCTGCCACCTTCTGGTCCCCATGGAGGGGACCACATATGCAGTCACCCAATTCCAGCTGAGGCAGAGAACACCCTGAGGCCGCCTCTGCTCAGCATCCAGAGGGGTCACTGGGGGTTTACGAGCCTCCTCCCACCAGGAGCAGCAGAGGCCAGACCCTGGGAGGCAGCCCTGCTCTTCTCCACCCCAGGCCTCCTCGTGCCAGCTGAGCAGCAGGTGCTGGGCCCAGGGGGCCCCATTCTCCCTTTTCCAGCTGACATTCAGTTCTGTGTGCCCCCCACTCCCCTCCCGCACGGACCCTCATGGAGCATCCACTCCAGGGAGGGGGACAGACAGTATACATGATCCATAAACTGCCACATGTCGAGCGGGGACACACAGGCTGGGAAAATGAAGTGGCCGAGGGGAATGAGAGTTGCTGGGTGAGGCTTAGCTGAGGCAGTCTGGGAGTGTTTCTTTAACAAGGGCGGGTGGCAGGGAGGTGAAGGAATGAGATGGGCAAATGGATTCCCTCCCAGACAGAGGGATGACCATGCAAAGGGCCTGGTGGGGGGATGGCCCAGGCCCGCTGAGGACCTGCTGAGCAGTGGTGAGGGGGGGGTGTAGCCCAGAGGGCCTGGAGGGTCTGAGAACACTGACCTGGAAGGGCAGTAATCAAACAAGATGGCAGAGATCCTGTTAGCTTGTTGGTGTTTTTAAGGAAATAACTTCAAAGAGGCACCTTTCACAGGGGGTGGGGTGGAATCCAGCATCATGTTTTAGAGGGCATTTGGCTTTATGAATTAAGAGACATAAAAATGGTCCTGCCATTTTGACCAGTCATTCTGCACCTGGGGCTGAATCATTAAGAAAAATTCCAAACATGAGACTCTAACATCATTCCTTTTAATTGGCCAGGGAAAGCCAGCTTGGCACACTGCCCATCCCGCCCCCAAAGCTCCACACTCCAGCATCCTCTGCCCATACCTGGCCTCCCATCTTGGGCACCTGCCTTGGGTGTGACCTAGATCTTCTGGTCAGGGGCACCTCTATCTCCCCACCTCTGGCCTGGGACAGCCCTGCCAGTCTCCACCCCTGCCCAGGAGACAGCCCTCTTGCTCTCCCATCCTCTCAGCATGCCCTCAGTCCTGGGCCAGGTGCCCCTTGACGTCCCTTCTGCTGGACCTGAAGCTGGGCCCGTGTGACAGGGGAGGGGCACAGCCTGGGCCTCTACAAACCCTCCAACATGCTCGGTGGTCCCAGCCCTCACCAGGCACAGCTGAGAAAGGCTACTCAGAGTCAGTCTCCAGGGGAAGGACAGAGGCTTTCTGAGCCTGTCTAGCACCATGCAGACTGAATACTCCACAAGGGAGTCTGGAACCTGCTCATATCTGGGGTCAGGTGAGGGGAACGTTCCAGGTCATGCAGTCTGCTGCCAGATGGCATCGAGAAGTTCAGGTGAGAACGGCTTCTATCTCCCCATCCTCGGCCGTTTGCAAACCCATGGACGGTGCACTCTGTGCCAGCCTGGTGGGGCTTGGAGCCCATCGATGGCCAAACATCCTGCTGGGGCCTCACAACCCAGGGGAGATAAGCACGAGCCCTATGAGGGATGTGTGTGTGTGTCATCAGGAATCAGTTTGAATCTAGCTTTAAAAGCAGTTTATTAACAGTATCTTAATTCCCTGGGGAAATACTGCACTGGCTACTCTGACACTCAAAGCAGACCATGTTTTCAGCTGAATTGGAATGCCTGGGTGACATTCCCCATGGCCACCACTCCTGCCACCTCGTCCCCATACACCGTGGAGAGATGGAGGCCACATCTGCGTTCCTGTCTCCAGTTAGTCTCTGAGTCTGCCCGTGTCATCACCTGCAGCTCCAGGTACATTCAGGGGCCTCCTCTCCCCTGCTCAGACAACAGGGAGTCCAGCCTCACCGTAGAACCTGACTGACATGGCCAGTTTGTCCAGAGTTAGGCAGTCACGGGTGTCCCTTGCACCTGCCCACACCCCAAGGGTCCAGTTCTTCCCATCAAGATACAGGCCTTCTCTCCAGGCCCCCCAGGACATAGTCAGGAGTCTGGGGGTCAGGGTTGCCCGGAGCTCTCAGCTCATCCACCCTGACTTTTTCTCTTGTGGACACGTCCTCTCAGGGTTCATCTTACCACGTGGCCACCATGTAGGCCACCAAGGTTCTTCAGGTATGTTTCAACATCTTTATGTCTCAACAGGAGGTGATCAGAGCTCTGATCACTTTCTTGCTTGTGGGAGCCTCCAAAACAAGCCACTGGGCAGTGACAGGTCTCAGAGAGTCACAGGCCATGGGTGAAGCACTAGCCGTCCTCAGCACACATTCTCGGTGGTGACTGTGACATCTTTGCCCTGCAGCCTGCTGTCCACTGCCCAGTCCTACCCATGCAACTGCCAGCCCTCCCGGATATCGCTCCAGTCCCCTCCCTGCCCTGCCAGCGACACTTCCCCCCTCCCATCCTGGTTCCAGCCTCGCCCCCTGTGCACAGAGAGCAGGTAAGGAGAGGGTCCCCATCCCACTTGCTTCAGCACAAGCTGACCGTCCCCTGTCCCTGCAGGAGCAAGAGCAGCACTCTGGGCAGAGCCACCTGCTGCTGAAGCCGGACCCAGAGGAGAAGGTAGACACTTCAGCTCTTTCTGTCCTGCTGCCCCTTCCCACAGGTAGGTAGCCGCCCCCAAAGAGGGCTCAGTGTGGTCTCCTGTGCTGAGTCACCCAGTCCCTGGAGCCCCGATCAATCACCAAAGCCACATTTGTGGGGGATGGGAGCACAGGCTCTGAGGCTTGGGTTCAAATCCTGCCTCTGCTGCTCCCTGGGGCTGTGACCCAGAGTAAGTTGCTTTATCTCTCTGCATCTCAGTTTCATCAAATACGAAATGGGAGAGAATAATAGTACTGACATCATAAGGGTGTTCTGAGGGGCTGCAGGTTATAAAACCAAATTAGTAGGTTGTGAGCAGCATTTAACATGAATATAATGGATAACAGAGGGGTTGTGCTCACATCTGTATGTACGTGTGGCTCAAACCATTCCAGGTGTTTTTCTGCCTGAAGCCCCACTGTGGGCCTGGGGGATGTAAGATGGAGCAAACCCAGGCAGGAATCCCACGTGATATTGAGTGGTGTCCGCACGTGGGCCGCTCACTCTCGGCGCTGAGAAAAACCTCTGCTGGGAAAGTGGGGAGAGAACACAGTCAGCAGGTGCGGCTGCAACAGCAGGACTTGGCCGTCATGGGAGGCGACCCACATGCAGCAAGGGGGTGAAGGAGGAGTGGGTGGGGAGAGCAGGGCCCTGTGCCCAAGGCCTCTATGGCCGGGCTGAGCTAGTGAATTTGACCCCAGGCAGTGGGAACTTAAAGCAGGAGGATGACCAGTATAACAACTCTCTAATGAGTTCCTACAGGGGGAGATCTATGATTTAAAAAGTTGCCTTGCAGGCACTTTGGTGGATCAGGAGCTGGTGTCGACACTGGGGTCAGGGGGTCTGCCAACAAGCTAGTGCACCGGTCCCAGCAGAAGCTGATAAGGACAGAGATTGGAACATCTGGAGAAGGAGGAGACAAAGCTGCCTGCCCCTCTGCACCTGGAGCCAGACGGACCCCACAACCAGGGAGGGAGGACGGCAGCACTGACCCTGCACACAGGTCGGGCCGTGGGGAAAGCAGGGCTTTGAAGACCACAGAGGAATTCCACAGGCCCCAAAGCACCAAAGCCACATGACCAAGTGGATAAACACATGAGCCTGAGTCACACGGCCTGCGACCTTGGCACGTCGCTCACCCACCCTGCACCGCCCATTTTCAATTGATAAAGTGGGGCCCAGAAACAGACTTACCTCAGGGGTGTGATGAGAGTGACAGCTAATGACGGTAAAAGCCTTCCTCGGCGTCTGGCTCCGAGACTGCTCCTGACCCCTCTCAAATCACAGACTCGCCTGGATACGACCCTGGCTGGCAGCCTGGGAAAGGGCCGACTTGCAGCCACATAGACACGTGTCATTGGAACTGGCTGACTTTGCAGGCACCACTGCCCCTCTCTGGGCCGCTCACTCCCCAGTCCATCTGTAGCCACAACACGAGCACAGAGCCGTGCTGGGCAGGGCTCGGCCTTCCCGCCAGACGGGCCTTCTCCTGCGTCTCTGCGTCTGCACCCAGGAGACCCTCTGAGTGGGAGTCTGTTTTGGACACTTCGAGATAAATGATCTTGAACCCGTGGCCACACTAACCAAGCACCCAGGGTAGGTGGTCACTACCTACCCATCAGAGCAATTGGCTCCAAAACAAGCATCTCCCTTGGATTTTCACTGTGCCCTTCACGTGCTGCGGTGTGCGGGGTACTGGGACACGCAACAGTTGCCAGCCTGCGTCTGCATGGGCGTCCTGCCGGCGTCCCCAGCACACTGCCCACACCCTGCGCACTGGCATCCTGAGGCCCCTGCCCTAAACCCACACTTTTCAAGTCTGAAAATGGAAGTGACCCTGGCTGATCAGTACTTGCTTTTCAGACCACAACAAGCCTTGGTACCTGGGAGATGGCTGGCAGCCTTCGTCTATCTCATTGGTTTTCCCAACAGAGCCAACTCTGGCTGTAAAATGCAGTTTCCCTTAAATATCTTTTTTGCCTACCTGACTAGTTAGTCAGGGGAGCTATTTCCTGGGTCTCTCCAGGGTGTATCTGAGGAATTTTTCAGAAACACTTTAGTCCTCCTAAATGTCCCTCCATCCATTCCAGGCTCAACAGAATTTTGGCAAGATGAGAAATCCCTAATTCTTTTCAACACTGACAGACAGGCTTGTTTTTTCATTCCACTGTCATTTTTTCAGGGCGTTCCGTGCCAGGCAGTGAGAGACCCGGCCACCTCAGCCCCCCCCCCCCCAAGGCTCACACCCTGGTAGAGCAAACAGACATGTGAGCACTTCATCGCAATATAGCGTGATATGTACAGTAACAGGCAATGGTCATGACACAAAGGAGGAAGGGATCAGGTTTATTTGAGGGGAGTGGGATGGGACAAAGGCATGATGTGATCATAAAAAATGAGTAAAAGTCATCAAAGTAGACAGAAGGTCGTATAATCAACAACAGTATCGACTTACTTTACAAGTAATTTCATTCCATCCATACCAAACCCCATGAGGTATTGGCAATGCACCCATTTTATAGATGTGTAGGTAAGGTTTGGAGAGATGAAGTAACTTGCACAAGGTCAGAGAGTTAGAAACTTGCAAAGGAGGGACAACTCTGTAAGGTTTTAAAATTGACAGACCTTAGATACAGAGCATTTAAAAAAAAATTGCTCAACCGTTACAGACATGGAAGGTGATGGAATCAAGAATCAAATCTGGGGATCACATTGAGACCACAGGGGTAGATGGATTATAAAGAACCTTTTATGTCAAACTAAAGAATTTGGACTGGGTATGAAGGGTTTTAATTGATGCAACAACCTCACATCAACTCTAATGTACCCTGCCCAATAAGTATTAGCCTTAACTCTAATTAGTGAAGATATAGCAATAATTTTCATCCACAATAGATATGTCTGGGGCAAAGATATTCTATTTTAAAATATTGAGAATTCTTACAACTCAGAAGAAAAAAAATCAACAGTTTAATAGGAAAACAAGGAAAGAAAGTAACAGGCAATTTACAAAAGAGAAAATACAAATGGCTAATAGACATATGAAAAGATACTCAGCCAATTAAACAATTAAGTGATTAAAATGATAATGAATGCCATTTCTCTCCCATCAGATTAACAAAAGGGGAAAAACTGATCAGAGCAAATGTTGGCAGAGGTATACAGACATCCCCAACGTACATATGGTTCAACTGACGAATTTTGGACTTTACTATGGTGCAAAAGAGATACGCATTCAGTAGAATTGGTACTTCAAATTCTGAGTGTTGATCTTTTCCCAGGCCAGCGTTATGTGGTATGACCCTCTCTGGTGGTGCTGGGCCATGGCAGTGAGCTGCAGCTCCCAGTCAGCCACGATCACCACGGTAAACAACCAATAGGTAATCTACAGGGCACTGTATTGCCAGACGGTTTTAGCCAACGGAAGGCTACCTGTAAGTGTTCTGAGCACGTTTAAGGTAGGCTAGGCTAAGCTATGTTTGGTAGATTAGGTGGATTAAATGTATTTTCAATTTAGCGATATTTTCAATTTACAAATCTACAGAGGTTTATCAGGACGAAACACCGTTGTAAGTCGAGGAGCATCTGTACTCCCATACACTGCTGGGGGGTATACATTATATAGCCACTTTGAAGAGCAATCTGGAAATTTCTTTTAAAATTTAAAATGTGAGCAGATTGCTGGAATCCAACCAGCAATCCCAGTTGCCAGTGTATTGGTTGGAAAAGTATCTACACAAACACAAGGAAATTCATTGCAACATTGTAACATCTAAAATCAGAAATTACCCAATGTCCATCAATAAGGAAATATTAATAGTTAAAAACATGGTGATATGTTCATAACAAGAAATACTATGCAGCAGCTAAAACAATTGAGCTATTTCTACATAAACTAAAGTGGATATAATGAGTAGAAAATGAGAGAACTGCAGAATGATACAACATAACAACATTTATGTTAAAATATTCTTGTTAAACATGCTATTTATGTTAAATTTTATATGAGCTCATATATATGTATGGAAAAGAGCTTGGAAAATACACACAGAAATAGTAAGGGTTGTAGCATCTGAGAGGTGGCAGAGGGGACCCGGCATTCACAATGCTCTAATTTCTATGAGAAGAATATATGTAGATATATAGATATATAGAGAGATATATATGCATTACTTATGTGATTAATTTGTATCTGAACAAATGTAGAGATGGATTTGAAAACCACTAACACATCAGTTCCTATGCGAAGGGCTGTGGCCAGTGTTATGCAGATGCCTCACAAGCACAGTGCAGATCTTGCCTTCAAGGAGCTCTCAGGCTGGAGCCAGGGAACAGCTCCAAAGCCACGGGGGATAAATTTCAGAGGAGTGGGGGTGGTATTCACAATATTTCCAGAATCAGGGATGGGTTATGGCTACCAAAGGTAGGCAAAGCTGGTCAGGAACCGAGAAAACACTGGTTCAAAGGTGCAGAGGTGCTCCTGGGGCCTGCCAGGGAAGACAGTTAAGGCAGGAGGCGCTGTTGAAGGCCACCATGCCGGGAGAGGGGCTGAGCTCCAGTCTGAGGCAGCAGGGGTCCCTGAGGAGTCTGTGAGCTAGCTGGGAGCTTGCCTGAAACTTTACAGACAAAAGAAGTTGGCAGCCCCGTAGGAGTGGCTTGGCCAGGTCCAGGGGCGAGGGGCAAGTGGGAGGTGATTGGCTGTCCCAGTGTGGGGGGAGATGTACAGTCTGGGCTGGGCAGACAGGCAGTGGTATCAATGGAGGAGAGAAATGAGCCTGAGACACTCACTGGATTGGGATAAAAAGTACATGGAGGGAGCAGAAACCAAAGGGATTTGGAGACTGTGCTTCCAGCCAATGATTCATAGGAAGTATCAGGGAATTGGAAAGAAAACAGGAGAGCAAGTTTCCCTTCCTGGGAGCTGTGTGGAGGAGCCCAGAGGCCCATCCACAAAGCAAGAGCTGCAGTCCCTTTCTTTTCACATTGAGGTCCAGCTATGCTGGACCAGGTGGATCTGGGCCCGAGGACGGGCTGGCCAAGGGCAGCCAGGCAGACACGTAGTCCTCTGGCTTCCAGCCACCAGACTCACAGGTTTCTGGGAAAGGCTGACAAGGGGCCACTCTGTTCCTTTGAATCTGAGAAGATATGACTGGGGAAGCCTAAATTAATTAAGTGATGCCGAGGCCCTGAGGCCCTCCTGAGGAAGCACACAGGGAAGGGCATATAGAGGCCTGAGCAAACTGCACTCTACCTCCAGTGCTGGAATCAAACAAGGATTCATTGGAACTAAGCCTGCACTTAAGTGCTTCCAGGGAGACAAAGAAATAATAAATCAGGAGCAGGCACCCTGTCCACGTGCTGCTGCCACCAACACCAACCTGCATTTCTGCAGAAACACACTCATCTCCATTCTCTGGGGCCAGATGTCTCAGTGAAGCAACAAATGGCAAAGCCCTAGAATTGACAAGGCCCCATGACCTTCTCAGAAATGAGGCCAGGCTGGGATGGTACCTCCCTGTAGCAGCACACACCCACCCCTGCCACCAACCCAAGACACCCATATACACCCCAGACCTTGCCCAGGCACCACAGGATGGCTATCCTTCTACCTCTTCCCCAAACTCCCATACACCAGGACTCCCCAGTCCCCCAGAAGCTCCCCTATGGCTCTGGTCCAGCACAGAGCAGACTTTATTCTATCAAACTACAGGCACAGTTGTATCCAGTGAAGAAAATGAAAAGAAAGATTTTCAGCCAGAAATCACCAAACTGTCTCTATCCATACAAAATAACAATAATTAAGCTCCTACTAAGTGCGAAGCATTTAGCTAGATGCTTTCAAGTAAGTCATCTCAAGGTCCTCAGCCATCCCACAGCAGGACACCATGGTGGCTGAGAGCGGGACACTGGAGCTAGATCACCTGCATTTGAATCCTGTCTCCACCACTTGTGAGCTCTATGACTGTGAATAAATTACTTTACTTGGTGTTCTCACCTATAAAAAGGTAATATAAACGATGGTGAGAGTATTAAATGAGCTAATATTGGTAAAATGCTTAGAATAGTGCCTGGCACATCATAATTACTTCCATATGTCAAATAAATAAGTTCCTTCCTTTGCTCATTCAACTTACATTGAGTACCAGACATGAACCCTGCAACAGTTGTTATATCCGGTTGAGAAAGGAGAGAAGAATGTTTCCATTTTCTCTTATGGGATTGGATGGGAAGTTCCTTTTTGCCTGTAAGTTATGCTCAGATAGAGCAGTCTTGGAAAAGGAACTTACCAAGAGTTGAAGTGAAGAGGAAGCAGCAGGTGAAGGAAGAGAGGGGACGAGATTCTTGTGGGAGGCTGGTTGGCAAGTGGCAGAGCCAGGGCCAGCACCCTGGACAGCTCCCTGCAGGCCAGGACAGGAATGGAGGTCGTGGCCAGGTCTTGCCATGGCTCAGGCCCTACAGAGCTTGCTGCTGAAGGGGTCCGTCACCTCCCTGCAATCCCTGCATTCAGTCCTTGGGTCTGATGGTGGATGGGGGTCGCCTTCTGATCTGGAAGTTGGAGAGTGAAGGAGTTTAGTGTCTCTGGGACCTCCTTAGGGAGCCAGCCCAGGACCTTCCTCCTCCCATGGGTCTTGATCTGCTCCTCTCTACTACACTGCCAAGGCGTGACCACCCTGGAGATGGAGCAGCAAGAGCACAATGTGGCCCAGGGAATAGGAAGGCAGCAAAAGGATCACAAGACAGGTGCCAAAGCCTGGATTTAAATCCAAGCTCTGCCGCAGGGATCTCCACGCCCAGTAAGGCCAGGTGAATAGCACCCGCACTGCACCACCACCGTGGGAGAATGAAGTAAAACAGCATGCACAACACCACTGGCACAAAGCAAGTACTTAATAAATGAGTCTGCTTCCTGCCATACAGGAACGGAGGACTGGAGAGTTAGGTATGAGCCCACAGATTACTTGGCTTCAAGTTCGTGAAGAGTCATGCATTTTGTTGGCCAGAGGCTGAGAGAAAGAATCTACATCTTGAAATCCCTGGGAAAGCTTCTCTTCTCTAAGATTCCACGGTTCTTCAGCCACTCGACAGAAAACTTTTGCCTCGAATCCTCCTCCCTCCTTTAAAAAAATCAGACAGGGAAAATACCATATGCATAAATAATAATTGCTCTGCAAGCTGGAAGACTGACCCTTTAAAAGCCTCATAATGGGAGAGTCAGAAGAGCCCAGAGGTCTCAAATTCCAATGACTGGAGGGACAGATAAGTGACATAAGTGTGTGAAGCCAACTGAGGGAAGACTAGGATGAGCTGGAGAGTATCTGTGTATTGACTAAAGGCCATCAAATAAAATTTAAAATAATTTTTCCATCCCAAAAGAGCCCTTCTGCAGCCACGCTTCTGCTGAGGGGGACAGTGAGTGGGCTCTTGCCTAAACCCTTACTGGACAGAGGCCAAGGCTGGGGCTCAGAGAGGGGCTGTGACTCACCCAAGGTCATCCCGAGTCTGTCCTGTCCCCATACTGGGCTCTTTCCCACCCTCAGAGAGTGCAGTTTGGCCGCTGTAAAGCAGGTGCCATAAGTGGATGGGTTTCTCCTCCTTTCCTGAGGTGCCATCGTGGGTGGAGGGATGGGGACAAAGGTGGCAAGGCTGCTGCCTCTCACCCTCACACACTGGTCTCCATCGTCTCATCCCACAGCCGTCTTGCAGACAGAAACCAATTTTCCAATGCCCCCTGGTCCCTCGGCCAACCCAGACAGAGCCCAGGATCACAATGCCCACCTAACCGGAGGAACCAGCCAGGTAGCCACATGCCTCCTGTGCCATTTATCTGTTCTTCACAAGACCCACAACTGTGAATTGAGGATAAAAAAGCCCATTTTACAGATGATAACGACACAGCAAGTACGTAATATATATTGCTCTTACTATGTGTCAGCACTCTAAACAGTGGGTACTACTATTATTCCATCTTACAGATAAAGTAACTGAGGGGAAGAGAGGTGAAGCAGTTCCCCCAGGCACCCTCACTAATAAGTGGCAGGGCTGGGAGTCATCCTAGTTGCCTGCCTTCAAAGCCCAGGTTCTTTGCGCTGCATCGCTGGCCTCTGTGGGGTGGGGGCGCGGCGAGATGAGCAGCTGGGTCTAATGCTGGTTTGCTTTTGAGGCTAGGGTGGGAAGGCTCCTCTTACCGGGAGACAAACTGTAACCTCAACAACGCAAGTCTCTCCCACCCTCAGCTGCCTTGGGGCCTCTCGCCTGCCAGCCCGCAGACTGGAAAAAGGGCCCGATGTGCCATCCAGGGTCAACGCTCTTCTGGGAACTCGTCAGGCCCAGCGTGCAGCCTGGGCAGCCCAGCCTGTCAGCTGAGAGCCCCGCGCCTTAGCCGGGCACCCTCTCGGAAGGTGAGCCCCTCTCCCCCCAGCCCCCAGCTTCCGATAGCAGCAGAGCTGCTGGGCTCTGTCCAGGGAGTGGGCGCTGCACCCACGCGGGGTTTCTTACAGCTCCATGAGAGGACCCAGCCACATCACTCCCGAGCCCACCCAGGGCTTGGAGGCAGCTCTGGCGATGAGGAGGGGGGAGTAGAACACTGGGCGAGGCTGGCAGGAGCCGAGGGAGGGCTCCATCTCGTGCGAAGAGGGCCTGGGAGGAGTTAGAGTGGGGAGGGGGTGAGAAGGAGGGAAGAACGAAGAGGCGGAGCTGAGGGACCAAGACAGCTAAAGCGGAAAGGGGGAGTCCAGGCAGGGGGAGTGTGGGGAGGCAGTGAGGGAGGGTGGAAGAGGCTGGGCTGATACTCCAGGCCCCGGGTGGGGGCGAAGCAACTTGTCCCCCCAGTCCCCATATGCTCGTAGTCGCAAATTCGCTGCCGTAACATTCTGCCCAGTGGCCGGGGTAGAAACCAGGTCCAACAGTCTCTGAGCCTCCCCCTCCCTTCCTGGGTGGGGGCGGGGCCAGAGAAAGGGTTGGGGGTCATTGCCCAGCGCCCCTCGGGTCGCGGCTCCACTCTCCAGCTGCGAGAACAGATGGACTCAGGCGCGGCTCACCTCGGGGGCTCCCTGTCCGCTGTGCTCGGAGATCCTGGCCGAGGCGGAGATCTCAAGCTCCCGGCTCCCCCCTCTCCCGAGGGGCCGCAGGGAACCTGCTGCCGCTCCCCTCTCTCCAGGGGAGAAGAGCCCGCGCTGAGCCCGCAGATCCTAGACCCGGAGGTGGGGTCAGACAGAAGGCGGGCTCCTCGCGCGGCTCACCCATCCCCAGGGGCTAGTCCAGGACTCTTCTGCACCAAGACCCCTTCCTGGGGCTTCCAGCCCTGGCGCATCTGGGGAGTGGACCCCTGCCCGGCCACGCCCCGCCCCCGGCCCCCGCCCCGCCGACGTCGCATTAGCATGAGCGACGCAAGTGGCCCGGGCATCACTCGGGGGCTGGGACTCGCCGCGTCACAGCCCCGAGTGGAAGGGAAAAAAGAAGAGGCGGAGGAGGCAAGAGCCGACGCGAGGGGAGGGGAGCGCGGCGGCGGGGCGAGCGGGCGGGCGGGCGGCAGCAGCATGCCCCTGGGCCAGCGCGGGCTGCCTCTCAGCGCGGCGGGGGCAGCTCCGGGCGCGCCCCGGGCGCAGTGCGCCCAGTATCCGGCCCCAGCCCCTCGGAGCGCCCGCCTCCCCGGCCGCCCCTGAGCCCAGCGGAGGCGAGTCCCCAGATCGGCTAAGAGCAGCTGCGGCTCTTCTCCAGACCGAGTCCTTGCCTTTCCCGGGGCTCGGGGCCATGAGCCCCGCGGCCACCTGAGGCACAGGACTCGCTGCTCGGCGAGGACCGCGCCCCCAAAGTCCAGTGCCCGCGTCTCTGCACTGCGGGACGCCCGCACCCAACCCTGGTGGAGGCGTCCTCGGAAGAGCAGCGGGGTGAGGGCATGGAACCCGCGGCACCGGCGGACCAGGCCCGGGCAGCGGCCACAAAGCTGTCGGAGGCAGTGGGCGCGGCGTTGCAGGAGCCCCGGCGGCAGCGGCGCCTGTTGCTGGTCATCGTGTGCGTGGCGCTGTTACTGGACAACATGCTGTACATGGTCATCGTGCCCATCGTGCCCGACTACATCGCCCACATGCGCGGGGGCAGCGATAGCCCCAGCTCGACCCCCGAGGTGTGGGAGCCCACCTTGCCTCTGCCCACTCCAGCTAATGCCAGCACCTACACGGCCAACAGCTCGGCGCCCCCGACGGCTGCGTGGCCTGCGGGGTCGGGCCTGCGGCCCCGATACCCCACGGAGAGCGAAGACGTGAAGATCGGGGTGCTGTTTGCTTCCAAGGCTATCCTGCAGCTGCTGGTGAACCCCCTGAGCGGGCCTTTCATCGACCGCATGAGCTACGATGTGCCGCTGCTCATCGGCCTGGGCGTCATGTTCGCCTCCACGGTCATGTTCGCCTTCGCCGAGGACTACGCTACGCTGTTCGCCGCGCGCAGCCTGCAGGGCCTGGGCTCGGCCTTCGCAGACACGTCCGGCATAGCTATGATTGCCGACAAGTATCCGGAGGAGCCAGAGCGCAGCCGAGCGCTGGGCGTGGCGCTGGCCTTCATCAGCTTCGGAAGCCTGGTGGCGCCGCCCTTTGGGGGCATCCTCTATGAGTTCGCCGGCAAGCGCGTACCCTTCTTGGTGCTCGCCGCTGTGTCGCTCTGCGACGCGCTGTTGCTGCTGGCGGTGGCCAAGCCCTTCTCAGCTGCTGCACGGGCTCGGGCCAACCTGCCGGTGGGCACGCCCATTTACCGCCTCATGCTAGACCCCTATATTGCCGTGGTAGCCGGCGCGCTCACCACCTGCAACATTCCCCTTGCCTTCCTCGAGCCCACCATCGCCACGTGGATGAAGCACACAATGGCAGCGTCCGAGTGGGAGATGGGCATGGCCTGGCTGCCGGCTTTCGTGCCGCACGTGCTAGGCGTCTACCTCACAGTGCGCCTGGCAGCGCGCTACCCACACCTGCAGTGGCTGTATGGGGCGCTGGGGTTGGCTGTGATCGGTGCCAGCTCATGCATTGTGCCCGCCTGCCGCTCCTTCGCGCCCTTAGTGGTCTCGCTCTGCGGCCTCTGCTTTGGCATAGCGCTGGTCGACACGGCACTGCTGCCCACGCTCGCTTTCCTAGTGGACGTGCGCCACGTCTCAGTCTACGGCAGCGTCTATGCCATCGCCGACATCTCCTATTCAGTGGCCTACGCGCTCGGGCCCATAGTGGCGGGCCACATCGTGCACTCGCTCGGCTTTGAGCAGCTCAGCCTGGGCATGGGCCTGGCCAACCTGCTCTACGCGCCCGTTCTACTGCTGCTGCGCAACGTGGGCCTACTGACGCGCTCCCGCTCCGAGCGCGACGTGCTGCTGGACGAGCCGCCGCAGGGTCTGTACGATGCGATGAGCCTGCGGGAGCGTCCAGCGCCTGGCCCCGAGGGCGCGCCTTGCAGCCCTCCTGGCCCTTTTGACGGGTGCGAGGACGACTACCACTACTACCATACCCGCAGCTAGCAGCCTCGCTCGTCCTCCAGGCCGCCCGGCCCACCCCCTTGGGTCAAAGTGGCTGCTGCTCTGCAAGCGAGCACTGGCCAGCTCAGGCTCGGGCCCGCCTCCTCTAGCGCGTACCCCAGCCTCTCCCCAGCCTTGACTTCTTCTGCCCGACTCCCCCGCCCCCAGTAGCCCATTCCGTGTCCCTCTCCCTTTTGTCCAGTGGGGTGTGCAGCACCGAGGCCAGTGAAGCGATTGCGCTCCTTATAGAGAGAAAGAGGCGCGCGCCCCCCTCCCTCGGGGCCCCTCTGTGTAGAGCCAAGCGTCTGTCTTTCCTTCCGTTCCTCCCAGTGCCAAACGGACCGCTGCACCGCGGTGCCTCTAGCTGGAATCAATAAACCATGTCTGACCCAGGAGCCCGAGTCTCTTTACTTTTGGGGGATGGGCAGCCAGGCACAGGGCCGGGGCAGAGAGGGTGAGTTGGGTCTTCAAGCCCTAAACCAGGCCTGAGCCTAGCGGGCATGCGGGGAGCCTGTGGAATACGAAGGAAGCAAACCCACGGTCACCATGGAGCGCACGCTCCCCTCAGCCCGGGACAGCCCCTCCTTCCCAGGCCCAGGGCAGCGCCCAGGGGTGCCGCCCTGGGGAACCTGAGGACGGCTCCAGCTGGGTACACCAGGCCCCGCCCTTTGAGGACACGCCCCGCTCCAGCCACTGAGTTCTGAGCTTGGGCTGAGCTTCCCTTACGACCAGCATCCCACCCGGTCCAGGCTTCTAGAAAGGAGTAGGAGCCGAGCTGTTCCGGGCAGAGGAAGAAAAACAGACTCCACCTTTCAGGGTCCGATCTCCGGAATGCGTGCGTGTGATGTGTGTGCTCCTTAGCGAGCTAGGCTCTATCCTGCGAGAGACGGAGGGATGGCGGGGGGGCTCTGAGTCGCGAAGGGAGGGGATGCGAGTGCGGGAGCTGGTGCCAACTCGTCCCATCTGCACGCTGCCCTGAGTGCAAGCAGACGCCCAGGGCTGTCAGAAAAGTTTCCCATCTTGAATTTCGGTCCTGAGATCCCCAGGCTAGCTTTTGCGCGACACTTCCAGTCCTGGAATCCGCGGTCTGATGACCGGAGAAGAGTCCTCCGGTCCCAGCGTGGAGGGGCGGCTGGATTGGGGTCGCCTGTGTGTTAGATTGCATCCGTCGGGGTCTGCACTGCTTTGTGTGCGTGTCTGTCCTCAGCGAGGGGCTGGGCATGTGTGTGTCCGGGCAGGGTCTGTCTATGCAGGTTGTGTGTATTCTTGCGTGGAGATCTACATGAGGGGGTGCTTTTGTCTGGGAGGAGAGTTTGCCTCTCGCTGCATGTTCCTAAGCACCCCCAGGTCTGCCATGAGGGGCGCTGGGATGGGGTGGCAACAGAAAGGGAAGGAGGTCCTGCAGTGAACAACAAACAGATTTCTTTTTATTATTATAATTTTGAAAGAGGGTTTGAGACTGGCCGTCTGGACGGTGGGGAGGGGAGGGCAGATATTTCCTGGGGCCCACCGCACTGCAGGGCTCTGCACGAGCAGCCGGCGGGGATAATGGGGTTGGGGGAGGGCGGGGAGTGGGGAAGGCTGGTCTGGGGTCAACGGGTATGGGCGGGGCAAGGTCCCGCGGCCCCTTCTCGTGCCTGGGTCCACCGCCTGTGCCCGAGCTCGTCCAGGACGCCGTCCAGGCAGGTTCCGGGAGCGGCAGGTGGGTTCGCGGCGAGGGGCGAGTGCGGGGGTAGGGAAGGACAGAGGACTGTGAAGAATAGAGACGGGGAGGGGCTGGGAGAGGGAGGAAAGGGAGACAGGGGAGGGCGGAGGAACAAGAGGAAGGAGAGGAGAGGCGCGGCCAGCTCGCTCGCACCAGTCGGGCGGCCGCGGGGACCTGGCGACGTCGGAGGCTCTACGAAAGACCAGGGCTGCAGCCCCCACCCCCGCGCTGCTGACGCGCCCCCCCTCCGCCGCGTCCCTTCCGGCTCACACCCCCGCCCACAGTCCCGCCTGGTGCGTGCGGTGCAGCAGCCGCGGAGGCAGCGGAGCCAGCAGAGCAGGTGAGGAGGGCTGGGCTGGGCTGGCCAGCGCGGTGTGGGGAGCGCGGTCCGGGAGCGGAGGGCGGCGGTCGGAGGCTCTGTCCATGGACCACACCCTGGCCAAGAGGCCCCGGCAGTCCCGGGCTGCAGCGGCCGTCGGGGGACAGTTGGGAGGATGCGGGATTCCGCTGCTTGGGTGCCTGGGCTTGGAGAGGCTTGACCGGCAGGGCTCTGGGACTCCACGCGTGTTCTCCCTTCACCTGGACCGCATCTGCTACCTGCGGAGGTCTTCGCTTTTGTGTGCAGTGGGGGAGGGGGGGTCTGCGGGTCTCACTCTACTTGGCCGAAGTACTGGCTGGCACCCACCTCTCTCCAGACCCTTCGGGAGCTGGGGGAAGAGGGGAAGTGGCTGCCCTAGCAAGTCTGAGACAGGTTGCAGCACACAGATAGCCTGTGACCCAAAACCAGGCTGGGGTTGGACCTCCAGGCCAGGGCAGACACCCCTCTGGCAGCCTTTGAAAGCCAGGCCAGAAGGAGCATGGATGGGACATACAAAATGGACAGAAAGATGTACACACAAACACACACACCCTTAAGGCACTGGCCCAAGAGCCAAGGAGGAAGAGGAGTTGGCAGCTGCAGGGACCATCACAGAACTATCAGGGGACTTACTGTTCTCTGGTCCCATCCTCCTCTCCAAGGCTCTGGGTCCCTGAAGCCTGGCTAGAGTCTTCCTGCAGTGGTGGGGCCCCAGGACAAGAGCAAGAGGAGGCATTGGCCACACCATCTCTAGGGCCTTTACCAACCTGCCGTTGTCCTCACTGTCCCCTCAGAACACCATCACCTTCACCAGGGATGCGGCCTCTTTTACTTTGCAGTTGGGGGTAGCCCCCATGGTCTTGTGGCACAGGGGGACCTGGGGACCACCCAGTCGGGAGTGGCCCTGCACTGTGCCAGCAGACTTTCCATTCTCTGCCCAGGCTGCAAGGCAGCCCCAGGCTCCTCCGTCCTTCGGCCTGGTGCATCCATCTTCCTGGATGCTCTGTTCCTGGGGCCAGCTGTGCCATGTGTCCGTACCTGGCTGTGCTTGCCTCTGGGTCAGGCTGGTGTTGGGGGAAGGTGGGCTAAAACATCAGCTTCAGGCTCTTGAAAGAGAACAGAGGGTGGGCTAGTGGAAATCATGGGTGTGTGCTGGTGCAGGTTTAGGTTAAGGGAGATGTCAAAGGGTAGCTGTTGTGCCCCATAACCTTATAAAACGGTCTTTGCCCCTTTGGCCTGGCTGAATTCTGCTGCACCTTCAAAATGAATTGCTTTTCCCCAGGCTAAGGCAGGTGGCCCCTAGGGGCCCTGGCTGGCCAGCTGCCCTGCACTAACCCCCTCAGCATTCCCATGGCACCTACACTGGGAGCCTGCGGACCAGAAACTGCCTACATCACAACCCATCCAGCAGGCCCCAGGGCCCTCTCTGCCCTGACCACACACAGGCCAGGCTCCCAATCAGCCCAGAGTGCCTCTTGGAGCACAGGGCCTTGGAGGGTCTTAGTGTCACTCATGTGCACATTCATTTACGCAGGCATGCATTCCTTTTCCTCAGATAATGGACACTCACCCTACTCCAAGCCAGGCCCCATGCAAAGCCCTAGAGATAAAGCACTCAGCATGGCAGGGGTAGGGGCTTGCCCTTGAGAAGCTCACAGTCTAGTGGGAAAGAGAGATTTTAATCAGCAAAGCACATATCTACTGGGTTCCAGGCAGGAACAAAACAAGTGCTCTGCCAGAGAGCCCTCACAGATTTGGAGAGGGCAGGCCTGGCCCTGCACCCTCAGTGCTGTCCTGGGATGGTCAGTTGGCCTTGGGTGGCAGCAGCCTCATGAGAACAGGTCCCTACTGGAGGGCCACTGCAGGAGCCACCCTCTCCCATTTGGGGGCCCATAGAAGACACTGGTCAGGGGGTGGAGACTGGGGCCAGGCCTGCAAAAAGGCTGCTATACATTACTGTGAGGCTCTGGCCTCCTCATGGGGTGGGGTGGGGCCAGGCTGAGGGAGAGGAAGTGATCATGACATGTCCAGGTGGCTGCTGTGTTGATACCTGTCCCTTCTTGGTCCTCAGGTCTACACTTCAGCTTCCCTGGACCGAGAGTCACCACGATGCCCATCCTGGAAAAAGACCCTCATAAGATGGCAGCACAAACTCCCAGCAGTGAGGAAGAGTCTGTGAGTCTCTTTTGGAGCCCCCTCTCATCCCTGCTCTCTCTGCTCACGTGCCCTTGCTTCCAGAACAGTCCTGGGTGGGACTGGCCCCCAGCATTTGCCTGGCCCCCAGCCCTGTACTCTCCTGGCATAAGCCCCAGGCTGCAGCCCTGCCCTGGGCCTGCTGAGGAGCCTGGAAGGGCCTGGAGGGGCTGGGAGTGGCCTTAGGGGGTGCCAGGGGAATGTTGGCAGCCACACTTCCTGGTCCCAAAGGCAGAGAGAGCACTTGACCAGGCCAGGGGTCCCCACCCCAAGTTCCACTTCTGATAGCTTTGAGACCAGTGGGGTTGTCTTGGGGGCGCTGAATTCTCTGCCACAAGCCCTGCCACCTCCCTGCTCCAGCTGCTATCACGAGTGCAGCCCTGGAGGTTTAGGCACCATCTTCCCCATTGGCTTGAGACAATGCCTCCAAGTAATAGAGCGACACATCTGACTTCAGGTCGTTGCTCGTATTGGGCCCTCTTCCACAAATGTCATTTTGCCACCCTCTCTGCCCTCTGCCCTCCAATTCATTTGAAACCTTGATCACAGCTTTCTGCCTTCTCCCCATGAGGTTGCTCACTACATTGTCCCGACCTCCGGAGCTGAGACACCTTCACTGTTACCTCTGCCCATGGCATGCTCCCCCACCCCCAGCCCATTGGACCATGACTTCTCTGAGAGCAGGCTCCGTCTCCCCATCGTCTGCAAGTCCAGCCAAGGGCCTGGGTCACATGCACTGCCTGGGACACTGTACTGACCTGAGACGCACGGCCAGAAGTCCAGGAGGGCCTGGGGAAGGGCGTAGGAGGCTGAGATGTCTGAGCTGATTCCCTGTTCTCTGGGCTGGGTCCCAGCACACTGCCAGACCCCAGAAGGAGAGTGGCAGCTTCTAGCAGGGCCTCCAGCCAGACCTGCTGGACCTCTTGGTCAGACCACCAGCTGGGCTGGGCTTTCTCTAGGTGCTTGCCCACCCACTCACCTCACAGACCACAACCCCCCTCCCCAAAGCACACAAGGAAAGGAAGAACTAGAGCAGCTGGGTGGGGGCCCGGACCTGGCTGGCTGAGAATGGGCAGGGCACCTGGGTGCTGTCCAGACCCGTCCTCCGTCATCCCCCAGGGCAGGAGCAGCCTGCAGTTGGCACTGACACCTGCCAGAGCTGTGAACTCTAGAGACAGGACCAGACAGGCGGAGGACCGTCATCCATCCATCAGCGGCACTCACATGGTCGTCCTCCGCCCAGGCTGCTGCAGCAGTGACAGAGCAGGGGGTGCTTTTCGGGGGCCCCTTCCCTGCGCAGCCACCGTGGTGGCGATTAACCCGTGGCTGCCTCATGGAAACTGACCACCCACAGAGCAGAAGCCCCTGCAGGAAGGTGGCCCACTGCCCGCCAACTTTGTGTGATTTAAGCAATAACATGAAAAGTCCTGCTTCCCTGTCATCACTGGCTAAGTGGGAAAGAAGGGAAGGAGGGGTTGAAAAAGGAGGTGCGGGAAGGGAGAGAACAACCAGGGAAGGAAGCTAAGTGGACCATGAAGACTGAACTCAGCACCCAGCTCTGCCACCAGACTGTGGTGTGACCTTGGACTGGTCTCTCCCCTCTGGGACTCAGTTTCCTTATCCATAAAGGGGACAAAAATACCTGCCATGGCTAAGTCACAAAATTGAAGACATGCATGAAACCTCTCAGTGGGTGGGTGGGTGAACTGGGAGACAGACACTAAGGCCGTGCAGGAAGACAGGCAGTGTCTATGAACCTTCTCTTCCAGGCACTGCCCAAGCTGCCAGTGCCCCCCCTGCAGCAGACCCTGGCCACCTACCTGCAGTGCATGCGCCACCTGGTACCCAAGGAGCAGTTCCAGAAGAGTCAGGCCATTGTGAGGCGGTTTGGGGCCCCCGGCAGCCTTGGTGAGACCCTGCAGCAGAAACTCTTGGAGCGGCAGGAGGAGACAGCCAACTGGGTAAGAAGTGATGGGGGAGACAGGACCCACAGAGGGGCAGGAGGCAGACCTGGAGACAGGGATTTGAGTGAGGGGCAGGTCAGGGACAAATATGGGGCAGACAGGGCAAAGGGGGACAGGGATAGGGGAGAGATGAGAACAGACAGGAAGCATGGGGTGGGGTACAGCCAGGGCCAGGTGGGGGGCAAACAAGAGGAGGGATGGGGGACAGATGGGCATAGGGATGAGGTCAGGGAAGCAGAGAGGGTGAAGGGCAGGAAGGAGACACGAGTAAGGACCAGCAGAGGACTGGGATGGGGGCGACAGGCCACCAGGATGGAAGAAAGGAGCTAGTGCAGGGCAAAGGTGAAGGATGGGTGTGGTGGCCTGGGGAGACCTGGGCCCGAGCGGATAACTGGAGCTCAGTGCGTGTTTGTGGAATGAATGAATGAAGTGAATGCTCCAACAATGTGTCCTGATTTTCCACTGGGGCTGCCAGGATGGGTCTGGTGTCCTCCATAGGCAAGGTGCCCTTGGAGGCACTTTGGCGGGGTTAGGGGGTGTCATCGTGCGCCTCCACTTCCCTCCACACAGGTGTCTGAGTACTGGCTGAACGACATGTATCTCAGTAACCGCCTGTCCCTGCCTGTGAACTCCAGCCCAGCTGTGATCTTTGCTTGGCAGCACTTCCAAGACACCAACGACCAGCTAAGGTGAGGCCATGGTGCTCCCGGTCTCCCAGCTTGGGGACCTTCCCAAGGGAGGGGGCCTGGCCCCAGTGACAGGAAGGAAAGGCCAAAGCTAGTGCCTTGGCTGAGCGAGACAGTGACCTCCAGGCCATCGAGTCAGGCAGGAGGCTAGGTGTGGCTGCACTCGAGTAACAAACACATGGTCTGCCTCAGAATCTGTTTATTTGTGGCAGGGTGGGCACTAACGGAGCTCATGGGCCTTGGATGTCCCCAGGGCAGTTGCCACCTGGCTGAGGCCCTGGGAGGAGGTGTGTGTCCTGTGTCCTGGCACAGGTCAGTGGTTGTTGCTGAGAGGCACAGCCCAGGGCTGTCTGAGAGGGTCTCTGCTGCCCTCCAGAGCCCCAGCTCCACAGAGAGGCCCCAGAGGGGCGGAGATGATTCCTCCCTGCCAGCCGCCAGAGCCCGCGCCATCTGCCGCAATTTCAGAGCTCACTGAGCCGCTGGAAGGGCCGGGCCGCTGGGCCCACTGATGATGAGGGACGGTGGGGGAAGGAAGAGTCTCCCTGCGGGGGCCCTCAGAGCCTCTGCTCTCAAGACCAGAATGGGGCAAAGGGCGGGGACAGGGCAGAGGGAGGGATGGGTCCAAGTGGCCTGAGGAGAAGAGTCAGTGCCCGCCTCCCTCTGGGCAGGGCGCAGCCATGCTGGGAGGGCCCTGCGCCACCCCTGGCTCCCCAAGACCAGCTTGGCTGGCCTGGAGGCCATTCAGCCCCTCCTGCTGCAGCCAGCGCTCCCCTGGGCACAAGGAAGGTGTGATGGATGACTTCTGAGAACGGTCGTCAAAATTGCATCTGAGGGGCTATTTTCCTCCCAGTGCAATTAAGCCAGGCCTCATCAGCCATGATGGACAGTTCAGATGACACAGTCCCGTAGTGTGGTTCGCTAGCACCTTTCCCCCCAGCTCTTGCTTTCGTTTTCATTGGCATTAAGGGGACCAAACTGCTGGCTTTTCCCAGGAGACTGGATTTTCCAAAACTTCAGGGGTCCCAGCCCTGTCCGGCTCCAGGACTGGCCTTTCCCAGGAAGAACTCCACCCCTCCCCATCCAGCCCCTCCGGTTTGCTCTGTGGCCCTCCTGGTCTCCCTCTCCCTCTCCTCCTCCTTCCTGAGGTCACCCCAGTCTCCTCTCCTCTCCCCCAGAGCTGCTCCACCAAAGGAGCATTTTAAATCCAAGGCCTGTGATCGGCTGGCAGCACTGGGTGGCATGGGAACCACATCTGATCAGTGCCCCACCAGGGCTTGGCACATGGTGGGTGATCAGAGAGTTTGAGAGGGGAGAGCCTGGACCCTGGGAGGAGAGGCTCAGGCCTCACCTGTCTCCGCAGGTTTGCAGCCAGCCTCATCTCTGGTGTGCTCAGCTACAAGGCCCTGCTGGACAGGTAAGATGGGCCCCACCTGGGAAGGGCAGTGCCCTGCTCGGGCCCAGTCGGCCTGTGCATCTCTCTCCCTCCCGCACTGGACGGGGAGCTCCTCCAGGCAGGACCTTGTCTTTTCCAGCTCTGTGTTCCCGCTCCTGTCACAGAGCAGGTGGCTCCCCACCCACTCCCCCAGCATCAGGCACCAGGGGCCCAGTTGTTAACTGTTCCTTTTCTTGGAGTAAGCATCGTCCCTCCTTGAGCTTTTCATAATGCGCCTCCCGCCACACCGCAGATGTGCACACGCGTTTGCCACTTGGGGAAATGGTCTCCCCACACCAAACCTGTTTCCTCAATGCCACCAAGGTCAGTGGACACGAGTGTTCTGACAGCTAGCATGGGCTAGCTTTCATTTCAAAGGAAAGCCCCTCTCCCAGCCAAGCCCCAGGGTGCTGGTGCTAGCAGGGAGAGGGAGAGGGCCTGGAGGACCCAGGTCTCTAAGGCAGAGACTACGAGGATATTGGATGCTGGGAGAGAAGGGCCCAAAGCAGTGTCCCTCATACAGACGAGGAAGCTGAAACTCAGAGAGGTTAAGTAACTTGCCCGTGGTCACACAGCTGGGAGGTGGCAGAGCAAGGAGGGCACAGGAGGCAAACTTCACTGTCTGTTCAATTTGATCCAACTGAGTGTTTAACCAACCTTGGGGCAGAGGCTCAGACCCAAACCACCCCCCTCACCCCCTGGATAGGGCTGTTCTCTCTGGAGAGGAGTGGGCAGGGCTCCCAGACCCAAAGGGCAGAGCAGCTCAGGGCTTGGGCCCTGGGTCAGCATACCTGAATTCAGGCACCACAATACTTTGTGTGTTGACCTTGGGTGACGGCGCCTCTCTGTCATTCCCTGTCTGTCAAAGGGGAATGATAGTAGTAGCCGCCTCCTACAGCCGCTGAGCCTCGCCTGTGAGATGACGCCTGCGAGCTCTGAGCCCTGGCTAGGCACACAGTAGACCCTCCAGTACCTCTCTGTGCCAGACACTCCTGGACACGCTCTGCTTGCTCCTCGTGTTGGGTCTCCAGACCTTGGGGCTGCTGTCTCCTCGTGGTGTGTCTTTGTCTGCCTCCTCCAGAACTCACCCCTCCAGCTCATTACACAGTCTGTTTTCAAAGAGCCTCCCCCCTCACAGCAGCCCTGCAGGGGCCCTGTCCGCTGGGCTAGGGGCCGTGTGCCCATCCGTCGCTGGCAGTTTTGAAGCCAGACTCTCACGTGTGTGCACACTCACACAGACACACATGCCCGGGCACATCCACAGGAAGGTTCCCGCATCAGTGACTGTCAGTGACTTAAGGCTGCAAGATTTGAACCTTTAATTCACTCATTCACTCACTTAGTCACTTTGCAAAGTACTGATGCTGAGAAGATGAGGAGAAATAAGGCCTCATCCCGGCCCTGAAAAGGTTCTCAGACTATTGGTAAAGACAGACACATAAACAGACATAAAAAACAGCTTTGTCCCTTCCGCTGAGCTCCACACTCGAGCCATCCCCAATGGGGTGGCTCTCGTCACTGCAGACGAGCCCAGTGGAGGCTTGCCACTCGCTGCCCCCCACCGTGTCCTCTGCCGCATTGCCCTCCGGTAAGTGCAGCCGCACACCCCAGCGGGGCCTGTGGCTCCTTTTCTACATCACACCCTCATCTAATCCACGGCGCTGCTCAGGTGTGAGACCACCTCCCTCCAGAACACGTCCCCAGCCTCTCCCCTCCTCCCTCACAGCCCACATCACTTTCCATCTCAGGGCGGCCTCCTTCCTTGTTCTTCCTGTGACCCCCTTGGTCCACTCTCCACATATAACCATTTAAAAAGCAAAACATTAACCAAATCACGCTCCTGCATGCTAGAGCCTTCCAAGGGCTTCCACTGCACCAAGAATAAAATGGCAGCCCGCTGCCACCCCACTGCAGCCTGGCAGGACCTGCCCTGCCACCTCACTGGCCTTCCCTTCACTGGGCTTCCATCCCACTGCTCCCTTTCTGCCTTCAGTGCTTCTCAAACTATCTCTGGGGAAGGACTGATTTTTTTGGCAAATTTTTAAAAAACACAACAAAAAATGAATTACTAGAAAAATGGCACAAAGGCACAAAATACAAGACCGTATGTTTTATTATTAGATTCAACAGCCATGAAATTATTTTGCATTGCTATGAAAGTTTCTGGATTCAGACACTCACCCTGTCATCAGTCAGTCATGACAGTTCAGTGTGATGCCCACACTTTGGCCGCACCATGACACACTCCACCCTGCTCTCTTCCATGGTGATCTCTCACCCTTGGGGCCCAGTTCAATCTACCAGGTCTCAGTGATACTGCCCCTCGTCGCCTCCTCCCACCCCTGCCAGTCACTCTGTCTCACAACCTGAGAGTCTCCTATTCCATCATTTTGCTGCTTATGGTCTACTTCCCACCTACACATCCTCATACCTGCACCCCATTAAAGCAGGAAGTACATGTCTTGTATTTTATCCCCAGATCTCAGAATGGTGCCTGCCACAGAGGAGAGGACAAGCACATATTTTTTGGCTGAAAGGGTGGAAGGATGGATGGAAGCATGAATGCATAGTGGATGGATGGGTGATGGATGGATGGTGGATGGATGGGTGGATGGAGGATGGATGGTGGATGGATAGGTGGATGGATGGATGGAGGATGGATGGTGGATGGATGGGTAGATGCATGGTGGATGGATGGATGGTACATGGATGTATGGTGGATGGATAGATGAGTGGATGCATGGTGGATGGATGGATGGATCGATGGTAGATAGATGGATGGTGGATGGATGAATGAGTGGATGCATGGTGGATGGATGGATGGATGGATGGATGAGTGGAGGATGCATGGTGGATGGATGGATGGTGGATGGATGGGTGGATACATGGTGGATGGATGGATGGATGGATGGTGGATGGATGGGTCGATGCATGGTGGATGGGTGGATGGATGGATGGATGGGTGGATGATGGGTGGGTAGATGGATGGATGGATGAGTGGATGCATGGTGGATGGATGGATGGATGGTGGATGGATGGGTGGATGGAAGGAAGGGAGAGAGAGAGAGGAAGGATAGACATAAAGCATGCTGAAATGACAGAGGAAAGAGAAATGCCTGCCTTGACCTCACAGGAGGCTTCTAAAAGAGATGATAAGGAGTAGGCTCTTAAATGAGGGGAAAGGATTTTCTCAACAGAACAGTTGATTTCAGGGATGGGGGCGAAGGTTTGCCGAGTGAAGATCAGCATAAGCAAAGGTGCAGAGGGCTACATGGCAAGGGTTACACATGCAGTACCTGAGACAGGGGCGAGGGTGGATTAGTGGAGGTTTGAGAAAACTCTAAGAGTCTCTTTCCAGTGCCCTGGAAATGGGCACTCCACCACTTTTAAAAGTGAAGAATTGAGCTCTGTGACTGACATGGTGATGCAGTTCTGAATTTTGTGCCCCATTTTGCCTGATCTGGTTATAATAGAACCAATTTCTATTCCCTGTCTCCCCCCACCCTCCCGGATGGCTGCTTCCCTCCCCGCTACCCATCCAGCCACTCCATCCCCACAGACTTCGCCACGGGCCAAATGTCAGGGCAGCCCCTTTGTATGAAGCAGTACTACGGGCTGTTCTCCTCATACCGGCTCCCCGGCCGCACCCAAGACACACTGGTGGCCCAGAAGAGCAACATCATGCCTGAGCCCGAGCATGTCATCGTGGCCTGCTGCAACCAGGTAAGTGGCCCCTTGTCTTGGGCTTGGGGAGGGGCATGGGGCATGCAGTGGCCGTGTGCGTACATCCATTCCTCTTCTCCAAGGGTGCTCAGCCCACTCCCTGAGTCACAGGGTAAGCCCCAAACTGGGGTTTCCTACTCCCAGTCAGTCCGTTTCTCTCCACCAGTTGGCTTTTAAGAATGAGAAGAATCATCAGTTCAAGAATAAATTCACTGGGCTCTCATTTCAGCCCTGATGGACTGAGAGTTGTGAACAAGACCCAGCATGGCCTCGGCCCCTCCACCTGCACATCTGTTTGTTTCCATGCAGTCACCCAGACTGTGGCCTTTCTGGAGACCACACATGGACAGATGGACAGAGTTGTGGACTGACAGGACCTCCTATGTGCCAGACCATAGGCTCAGCACTCACACACACATTCATGCTGTTTAATTCTTACAGTGACCCTGCAGACAGGCTCTTAGGATCTCTGTGCAACAGATGAGGCCATAAGATTCGGACAAGTCAAGTGGTTTGTCTGAGAGTGGGATGGACTCCTAGTTCCTGCCAATGCCCCAATGCCACACTCTATACCCTGCAGCTCAGGTCTTCAGGATGGATTCCACATAGCCAACAAGGACACTCTGGGGCCTGGGGGATGGGCTGAGCCTGAGGGCTCCTGAGCCCTTCCCAGTGCCCACCACACTTCACATCAATATTTCAACTGACAAAAACGCTTTTTTTGTTTGGGGTTTTTGGTTTTTGCTAAAACCCAAGTTTGCAATTGTCCTAGGGACCTCCAGTACTTGCTCTGCAGTGTGCTCCTCTCGGGCTCATCTCACATTTTCAGTGAGCCGAGAGCTCATTGGAAGTCTGCCATCTGAGGGTGGCTGCGACTCCCATTCTCAGGCTTGAAGGCCAACTAGGAGGCATCACAGCCCACCTGGCACCCTGGCTGGCCAGCCACAGACCAGGAACCTTTCTCCATCTTCATTCGCAAGCCAAAGCCAGCATTTCTCAGCCCTAGCAGGCTGCAGTCCACTCCTCTCAGAAACGCTCTCGCGGCTCCTGCTCTGGCTCAGGGTAGGGAGCCAGGAAGTCGTGTCAGTCAGCTGGAAAGGGCATCTCCACCTGGACCTAGGAACAGAGCTTTCACAAAGCCTAAAGCTTTGGCCTTCAACACTGCAAGATGACAGCCCCACAGGGCTCACGTACAGAGCACATGTACGTACACATGTGTAGGTGCATATATTTATGCATAGAGCGTGTTGGATTTCCATTTTAATCTTCCTCTGCATATGATTTTCTAGCTTGCTTTTTTCCTCCACTCACCATGTGTTTGAGATGTATCCCCACAGCTCTACCTAGGGCTAGTCTGCATAGACATGCGCTGGACAAGGGCACTACACTTCACTCAGCCACCCGCTCCTGGAGAGCCATTTTGCTATTGCCAACAAGGCTGGGGTGCACATTGCCCGTGGCTTCCAGTGCACACGGGTCTGTTTCTCTAAGCCTTAGGCTAACACATGCATTTATAAGTGCAATTGCTTAGTCGTAGATGTGCACATTTTTAATTTTGATAGACACTGGGCTCCAACAGTGGTTGTACCAATATATACTCAATTCCCTAAAACATAATGGTTATACCTGAAGTAGGAACCACAAAACAACTTTTGTTTGGCAAAGTTTAATCTTGCCTTTTCTGGTTGGGGGCAGCTTGGAATCCAGCACAGCCAGCAGCACTGGGTTGATCCCCAAGTTGAGACTACTTGGAACCACCTAATGCCCTGGGAGCCTGGGGCCTGAGCACCCATCCCAGGCTCCCCTGGAAAGGCTGAGTAGAAGCCTGGCACCTTGGGCCGCCCCCACGAGTGACGTGTTTGACCTGTCTCCCCTACAGTTCTTTGTCTTGGATGTTGTCATTAATTTCCGCCGTCTCAGTGAGGGGGATCTGTTCACTCAGTTGAGAAAGATAGTCAAAATGGCTGCCAACGAGGACGAGCGCTTGCCTCCGATCGGCCTGCTGACGTCCGACGGGAGGAGCGAATGGGCCGAGGCCAGGACAGTCCTCGTGAAAGGTCAGCGGCAGTGCCCGGCGCATCTCCACGCCCATCTCATCCTCATGCCCATCGGCTTCCCCTCCTCTGGGGTGGGCGCCGTGGCCTCATCCACATCAGCTTGGCCGGGGCGTGGGCCTCCCTCCCGCTCAGGACCCGCCGCAGGTCCTGCGGTCAGCAGGGGCGCCTTGACGCTGAAGGTACTTTTGTGCCCTTGTGTTTCCTCTGACAATATTCTGGCTCTGGGCGAGACTAGCTAGGGCTGGAAGTGTACAATGTCTGGGAGCGCCGGTGTGGGAGGCTCTCTCGGAGCAAGGCCTGCTGCGAGGGGGCGCTGGGTAGGTGCGCATGAGTGGCGGAGTGCGGTCAGGTGTGGTCAGGTGCAGGTCTGGGAGGGAACCTGCCTCTCGGAAGGTGGTCGGCTGCCCCCTTCACCTGGTTTTTCCGTCCGGGGACTTTTCCTCTTCAAGCTGGCCCTCTGCTTCTGGCTGGCTGCTGTCTTTGTGAAAGTCTCCAAGCATTCGCATAACAAAGCCAATAATATTCTTGAAAAATTTTAATCATCCTTCTGGAAACTGTTTTTCAAACCCAAATCCAACCTCGTTCCAGGCCCAGATGGAGTGCCCTCCTATGAGTCTCCATCTGCCCTCAGTCTTTCACTGGGTCAGACAATCCCTTCAGACTCCCTGAGTGTGGCTGAGGGCTAGGCCTGGCTGGGTGAGACAGAAGGGACGAGGCCCCTGCCCCTGAGCAGCCCGGGCAGGGGGGAGGAGCTCCCAGTACATGGGAATGTGATGTTTATCCACACAAGGCGATGGAGACAGCAGGTGTCAGATAAGTGCTCGGGGACTTTAGAGAGGGAGGGGGTCCTTCCAATTGGGATTTTGAAAGGCTTTGTTGGAAGAGGTGGGAATGGAGCAAAGCCCTGTGCAGGAGTGAGGGGGTTTGGAGGGAGGGAGGGAAGGTGGCACCAGGCAGGTGGACTGACCCCGGGCACAGCCAGCCGCTTAGCAGGTACATGCCCATCCCATCCCCGGGACCACCAGGACAGCAGCCAGCTGGCAAGGATGACCGCACTGGACATACTGTCTGACAACTGGCACTTGCATTCTCTGGGCCTTCTCTCTAGAAGGTTCTTCCCCCAGAGCCAACTGGCTCTGGTTCCCTGTGTCATGCAGAGCTCAGCTCAGGTGTCCTGGCTACAGGCCCGGTGACATTGGCTAAATAAGAGAATGAGGGTGAGGAATGACACCAGGCCCCAGACTTATCTCTCTCCTACCAGTTCTGTCATCTGATGGTTGGCCGCCCACTGAATGCTTGGTCTTAAATAGGAGGATTTGGGACCCATGGGGAGGAGCGAGAGCAACTGTCCTCACGGACCTGCCTGCCACTTGGGGGATTAATAACTTATCATTCGAAAGTGAGTTAATTCCCTCAGGAAACCACATTGTAATCAAATCCCACTCCCCTCCCCTCCAGGGACAGAGACAGGCATCAGAATGCCCGCCTCTGCTTCCAGCATGTTTCCACTTCATTACCAGGCCAGGCCCAGGCAGCCCCTCCCGGACTGCAGGATCGCCTTGAGGTCTGAGTGCTTGAGCTGTGCCGATCAGAATTAATTTGTTAATGGCACTTGATCTGGCTTTCTGAATGGAAGTGCTGTTTCTGAGGGAAGCGTGACAGAAGGGAGGGGACACGCGCCTCCTCCCGGGCAACCCAATTAATCAGGTTAGCAGCGTGTAGTCTGCGCCGCAGGACACGGACCCCTCTCAGAGCCCTCCTCTCCGGAGCAGCCCCCACCCACGGAAGGGAAGCGGGGACACCACTTAGGAAATGATTTCGGTTTCCAAGTGAAAGATTATGGCAGGCTGGGCCAGGGTCGAGAGTGACGGTGGGAAATCCGGTGGTGTCTAGCTATATTTCAAAGCAAAAGCATCAGGGAGGAAAAGAGAAGGGAGAGAGATTCCTGTGTGTGGTTTGAGCCACTGAGTGGATGGCGGTACCATTTACTAAGACAGGAAACAGGGCGGGGGAGGGTACGGAAGGAGAGGTCCTTTCCGCGCACGCTGGGTCGGAGACGCCTTGAGTCATCCAAGTGGGGATGTGGAGTTTGATCTATGTGTTTGGAGCTCCAGGGAGAGGTTGGTACAGAGTTATAAATTTGAGAGCCATGAGCACATAAATGATGTCTAAAGTCATGGACCTCGATGAGATCATCTAGGAACAGAAGAACGGGGGACCCAGAGGTCAGGAAGAGAAAGACGCCGAGGGGGTTGAGAAAGAGCAGCCCGTGAAGCAAAGGGAGACCAGGAGATGAGTCACGGGGTTCATCTGTGTCCTTCCATGTGGAATGCTCCTAGGAGCCCGAGGAAGAACAGGGCAGAGAGGAGACACGGGCGTGGCAACCCCGAAGTGAGCTGGCCGAGGGTCAGACTGGAGTAGCGGGAAGACCGCATGGTCTCGTGCTGGTGGAAATCAACCCGAGGTGGAAATTGTAGATGAGGCGGCCAATGAGTAGTGTAAGTGCGGTTGGCTCTTTTCAGACATTTGGGAACTAAAAAGAGCAGACAATGAGGAGCTGCTGGGAGAGGATGGGGCCGAGGGGTGGGTTCTTAGGAGAGGCAAGTGCATGGAAGGGGCCTGGTAAAGGAATTGATGGGGGGAGAGGAGATAAACTGAGGGAGGAATTCTTGCAAAGGCAGAAGGAGCTGGGACCCAGAGAGTAAGAGACCTCTGATTGGTACAGGGAAGATCAGAAAGCTTGGGAGCGAGGCCCATGGGACTGGGGCTATGGTGGCAGGAGCGCGAGGACCTCCCAGTTGGTAGCTCCTGGTCTCAGACCAGCGGAGTCACGGTGTGAGCTGAGGCTGGGCGGGAGTGGGGCTCTGAAGGTAAAAGGCAGGGTATGAAATTTCCCTGGAAGTGGGAAAGAGAACTTACTCAGGAAACTTGATAAGATTCGTGGACTGTGTTGAGCTCATACGTGAGGGTTTGTGGTCACAGACTTTAGGAGAAGACAATGAGCACTGTTACGCGGTGTCCCCCATCCCTCCCACATGCTGTGCAGACCTCAGATTCAGCCAGAGTTGGTGGACGTGACTGAGGGAAGTGGCCCTCCTACAGTGGGGGTGAGCCGCGAGGGTGCTGGCCTGTCCTCAGACAGGGGCCATGAAGGGCTCAGGAGGCAGGGTGGAGAAGGGTGAGGATGGAGTGCACTCAGGGCACACAAGGAGCAGTGGGGGATGGGAGAACAGGGGGACCCCCTGGGGATGTGCTCCATTGCCATGATGCTCCCAAATCCTTAACTTCCGGGGAGCTACTCTCCTGGCAAAGGTGCGGCTGCCTGGCTATGGTGCTGGGGCTGAGGTTCTCTCTGGCCCACAGCAGTATCCTGATTAACACCAGGGAATGGCTCCCAGCCCTCTCAGCTGGAGCCCCGAGGTCCCCTTCCCAGAACCTGGGTACAGAGACAGTCCATGGGCACTGGGCCTGGGCAGGCGTGGCCAGCACCAGGCCTCAGCCAAGCTGAGCCCCTCTCATCCTGGTGGAGTCTGGACCGAGGAGCCTGAGCTCAAAGTATGTCCCTGGGTTCTCATGTGGTCACCTGAGGCCCCTCAGGGCAGGGGCTTGTCTGCCCTGACCCTTCATCTCATCAACCCTCTCTCCCTGGAGACACTGCCCCCGGTTTCCCACCCTGCCCCAACCAGGACGCCCGCCTGCCGTGAGTTCCCGGGCTTTCTAGCCCAACCCTCTGCTGTGATGCTGAGGGGGCAGAGCTTCACCAGGGTGGCACAGCTTACATGAGGAGGGGCCGAGCTGCCTGCTGCACCCTGACAGCCCCCACCCGGGGCTTTTCACACAGGGCCTGCTCACACACGTGCAGGAGTATGTGAATTGCCATCACTAAATGCAGTCTGGTCACCCACAGGCCTCTGCCAGTGTCCTCCTGGGGCCAAGGTACCAGGGTGTGCAGGCTAAAACCAGAAGAGCACTTCCGACAGAGTCCTGAGGGACTGTGGAGGCCGCCCAGCCCCGCCGGCCCTGACCCAGGAGGGCTTCCTGTCCAGAGTAGAACTTGCAGTTGAAGCCAGGTGGGCTGAGGTCAGCGTGACTCAGCCCTGGCTGCCGACTGGATTGTTGGCTGATGACATCAGCATCCTCTAGAGCATTCCTTTAAAAAAACAAAACAAAACAGATTCCTGGGCCCGGGTGATTTTCCAGTGGCACAGGAGTGGGACCAAGCAATCTATTTTTAAAGCGCCTTGGTGTTTTCACGTGCAGCCCAGGTTGGGACCCACGCACTCAGATCTTAGTGTCTGCCCTGCAGCCTGGTCCTCCTTTGTGCTTGGCCCTGTCACAGGTGCTTGCTGTCCCTTGTTGTCATACGTCTGTCTTCACTGTGCCTATGAGGTGGGGATTTTATTCTCACTGAACGGAGGGGCAGGCTGCGTCTCCTAACCATTGAGCGTTCCCCGCCCTCAGAGGAAGCCCCAGCCTGAGATCCGCAGCGCCCCACGGGGGTGGGATTCTGAAGATGAGCTCGGGGCCTTAGGAGGGGCCTGCACATCCTCTCAGGGCCTCCCCACCCAGCCTGGAAGCTGTGGCCTTCCTGAACGCAGGAGGAGCCAATACCGTTATCCTGGTCTGGGAATTTAATTAGACATTTGGCCCCGAGTCTGGAAGACTACAGTGCTTGTCAATTTGCAGAAAAAGGATGGCCAGCTTGGAGAGCCCCCAGCCCACTGGCTGTCCTGGGTGCTGCCGTGGAGATTCTGCTACCAGACCTCGGAGTCAGATGCTCTACGCGTACACAGTCCCGTAAATATTTATCCCAAGCAGCCAATTAGAGCTGAGCCACTGCTTTCAAAGAGGGAACTGACAGAAGGCAGCTGCAGCTGTGGAGCTGGTTACAAGAATCACAAGAACCACTCAGGATGAGGGCATTTCGCTTTTTAAATATTGTCATCCAGAGCTAGGCAAGTCTGCTGATTTTAAAACCAATTACACATTAGCACTAACAGCCTCTCTGATTTAATTGGCCCAGAAATACCTCCTGAGAAATGTGATTTCCTTGCTCTGGGAAGGGGCTGGGGCCTATGCCTCCCTCCCACAGTAGAAGCATGAAGGTCTTTGTGGATGAGAGCGTCAGCCAGGGAGACAAGTGGTCCAGGGCAAGAGGCCGGGCTTGGCTTGCCCCTGCTGTGTCGCCTGCAGCTGGGGCTTCCTAGTCTGCGGCATGGAGACAGCAGCCCGCCCTGTGGATGGGACTGAGGGCGGACTGTGAACAGACGGTCTAGTGCCTGGCACTCAGAGGGTGTGCACTAAATGGCAGCTCTTATTGGATTTGGGGAAATGCCTGGGGGACTCTTTGCCCTAGGCCCACAGCCTCTCTGGAGAAATTTGGTGAATTTGAATGGGCACCTGTTGAATGGCATTGTCCCTGTGGTCAGAGGCAGGGGCCTGGGTGGCCCTTGCTCCTTGCGTGAACCTTAACCCTTAGTGAGTCTGCAGTGTGTTTTGCCTCCCCTGGGCTCCCCACATACAGCACATGCCAGACACCTTTCTTCTTTAATTTCTCCCTGGTCACCGTCTCTCTGGCCCTCATTCTCCATTTTATGTGCAGTACAATAATATTTGGGGTACAAGGCAGCTGGGGGGCGTTTTTTGTGTCTCCTGCCTTTCCCTACCTGCCACCCTTCCCCCAATTCTGGAAGCAGAATAGTTCTTTTATCCTCTGCCTTTGTGGGAAGAGTGGTTAGAACCCAGAGAAAAGAACACCTGTTGGTTCTTTTCTTTAAATTAAATTTATTTTAGGCAAACTGTAGATTAACATGCAGTTCTAAAAAATAATACAGAGTGATCTCACACGTATCCGTTTTCCCTCAATGTAGCATCTTGCAAAACTATAGTACAATATCACAACCAGGATATTGACACTAATGTAGTCAAGATGTATTATAGAACGCTCCATCACTGTAGGGTTCCTACTGTTGCCTTTTTGTAACCACGCCCACTCTCCTCCCTCCTCAGCCCTCCCTAACTCTTGGCCACCACAGATCTGTTCTCCATTTCTATAATTTTGTTGTTTCAAAAATGTTATATAAATGAAATCATATAGTATGTACGATTGTTGGGATTGGCTTTTTTTTCCTCCCCTCCCCCCCTGGGATTGGCTTTTTTCACTGAGCGTAATTCTCTGGAGATTCATCCAAGTTGTTGCATGTGTCAAGTTCATTCCTTTTTATTGCTGAGTAGTATCCCGTGGTGTTAGATGTCACAGTTTCTCTAACCAATTACCTAACAAAGGACATCTGAGTTTTTCCAGTTTTGAGCTATTATAAGCTACTTTGAACATTTGTGTGCAGGTTTTTGTATAAACATAAGTTTTCATTTCTGGAAAAATGCCCAGAAATGAAATTGCTAGGTTACATGATAGTTGCATGTTTAGTTTTTTAAGAAAGTGCTAAAATGTTTTCCAGAGTGATTGTACCATTTTACATTCACATCAGTAATATATGAAGGATCCAATTTCTATGCGTCCTCACCAGCATTTGGTGTTGTCACTTTTTAATTTTAGCCAGAGTCTTGTTCTGTTGCCCTGGCTAGAGTGCAGTAGTGTGATCATAGCTCACAGCAACCTCAATCTCCTGGGCTCAAGCAATCCTCCTGCCTCAGCCTCCAAGTAGCTGGAACTACAGGCACAGGCATGCGCCACCATGCCCGGCTCATTTTTTCTATTTTTTAAAATAGAAACGGGGTCTTGCTCCTGTTCACTCTGGTCTCAAACTCCTGAGCTCAAGCGATCCTCCCACCTTGGCCTCCCACAGTGCTAGGATTACAGGCGTGAGCCACTGTGTACAGTCTACTTTAGCCATTTTGAGAGGTGTGTGGCAATATCTCATTGTGGTTTTGATTTATATTTCCCTAATGACTAACGATGTTGAATATCTTTTCATGTACTTATTTGTAATCTGTGTATCCTCTTTGCTGAAGTATTATTTCATATCTTTTGCCCATTTTCTGATTGGGTTGTTTGGGGTTTTTTATTTACTGTGAATTCTGAGAGCTGTTAATATATTCTAGATATTATTTCTATTAATATATTGAATATGTGGTTTGCAAATATTTTCTCCTAGTCTGTAGCTTATCTTTCCATCTTAACAGAGTGTTCCACTGAAAAAAAATTTTGATTTTGTTGAAGTCCAATTTATTGATTTTTCCTTTTATTGATCATGCTTTTGGTGTCAAGTCTACAAATTCTTTGTGTAGCCCTAGATGCCAAAACTTTCTCCTATATTTTTTCTAAAAGTTTTCTAGTATCACATTGTACGTTTAGGTTGGAAGTCCATTTTAAGTTAAATTTTGGATACTGTATAAGGTGTGAAATTTACGTCAAGGTTTTCTTTTTCTCTTTTTTTGCTTATGGCTGTCCACTTGCTCCAGCAACATTTGTTGAAATGACTATTCTTCCTCCATTGAATTGCCTTTGCACCTTTGTCAAAATTAGTTGGGCATGTTTGTAGGTCTATTTTTGAGTTCTCTGTTCTGTTCCATTGATGTATGTGTTTACTCCTCTGCCTATACCACACATTTTTGATTATATAAGTTATTTACTAAATCTTGAAATTTAATATACTTTTTCCTCCAACTTTATTATTTTTTAAAATTGTTTCAGCTATTCTACTTCCTTTGCCTTTTCACATAGAGTTTAAAATATTCATGTCTATATCTACAAAAATCCTGCTGGGATTTTGATGGATACTGTGTTAAACCTGTATATCAGTTGGGGGAGAACCAACATCTTCATTATGTTGGGTCTTCCAAAGAATGAGCATGGTATATCTCTACGTTTACTTAGATCTTTGATTTCTTTTGTTAGTGTTTTATGGTTTCAGCATGTAAGTCCTATATATTTTTAGTTCGATTTATACTGAAATATTTCATTTGTTTTGAATAATTGTAAATGGTATTATATTTTTAATTTTGGTGTCCACATGTTTGTCACTGGCATGCAGAAATACAATCAATCTTTGTATGTTAATCCTGTATCTTGCAACCTTGCTGAATCCATGTATTAGTTCTAGGAGTTTTGTTTTTGGTTTTGTGGATTCCTTAGTATTTTCTACATAAACAATCATGTCATATGAAAATAGGGACAGTTTTACTTTTTTCTTTCTGATCTGTATCCCTTTTATTCCCTTTTCTTGCCTTATTGTCCTGGCTAGAACTTCCAGTAGCATGTTGAATAGGAGTGGTAAGAGTGGATGTCCTTGTCTTGTTCATGATTTTAGGGAAAAAGCATCAGTCTTTCACTTTTAATTTTTTTTATTTTATTATTTAATTTTTGATTTTAAAATTTTTTTTTTGAGACAGAGTCTCACTCTGTTGCCTGGGCTAGAGTGCCATGGCATCAGCCTAGCTCACAGCAACCTCAAACTCCTGGGATCAAGCAATCCTTCTGCCTCAGCCTGCCGAGTAGCTGAGTAGCTGAGACTACAGGCATGCACCACCATGCCTGGCTAATTTTTTCTATATATTTTTAGTTGGCCACTTAATTTCTTTCTATTTTTAGTAGAGACAGGGTCTTGCTCTTGCTCAGGCTGGTTTCAAACTCCTGACCTTGAGCGACCCTCCCGCCTCGGCCTCTCAGAGTGCTAGGATTACAGGCGTGAGCCACCGTGCCCAGCCAGTCTTTCACCTTTAAATATGATGGTAGCTATAAGCTTTTTATAGATGCTCTTTATCAAATTGAGAAGGTTCCCTTCTATTTCTGCTTTTCTAAGAAATTTTTATTATGACTGGGTGTTGAATTTTGATGCTTTTACTGTATCAATTTTTTTTTTTTTTTGAGACAGGATCTCACTCTGTTGCCCAGGCTAGAGTGCCATGGTGTCAGCCTAGCTCACAGCAACCTCAAACTCCTGGGCTCAAGCAATCCTACTGCCTCAGTCTCCGAGTAGCTGAGACTACAGGCATGCGCCACCATGCCTGGCTAATTTTTTTCTATATATATTAGTTGGCCAATTAATTTCTTTCTATTTTTAGTAGAGATGGGGTCTCACTCTTGCTCAGGCTGGTTTCGAACTCCTGACCTGAAGTGATCCGCCCACCTCAGCCTCCCAGAGACTGTATCAATTAATATAATATAATCATGTGGTTTTTCTTCTTTAGTCTGTTAATGTGGTGGGTTACATCGATTGTCAGATATCGAACCAGGCTTGCAGCCCTGGAATAAGCCCTATCTGGCTGTGGTGTATAATTCTTTTTATATATTGCTTAGTTCTATTTGCTAATATATTGTTCAGTATTTTTGTTTCTATATTCATGAGGGACATTGGTCTATAGCTGCTTTGGCTTTTTGTTTGATATTTTGTACTGTATTTGTCTTGTTTTGTTATCAAGGTAATACAGGATTCATAAAAATAAATTGGGAAGTGTTCCCTCTTTTTATATTTTCTGGAAGAGATTGTGTAGATGTGTTAATTCTTCATTAAATGTAGAATTCTTCAGTGAAATCATTTGGGCCCAGAGAATTCTTTTTTGGAGAGTTTTTGTCTTATGAATTCAATTTCCTTAATAGTTATAGGGCTATTCAAATTATCCATTTTATATTTAGTGTGCATTGCAGCAGTTTATACTTTCAAGGGATTAGTCCATTTCATCTAAGTTGTCAGATTCATGTGTGTAGAGTTCAGAGTGTTCTCTCATCACAGTTTTGATGTCTATAGGGTCTATAGTGATAGCCCCTGTTTCATTTCTGATACCAGTGATTGTGTCTTCTCTCTCTTTCTCTTTTTTTTTTTTTTTTCCTTTGTTGATCTTACTAGGAATTTGGCCTTTTAAAAGAACCAGCTTTCTTTTCATTGATTTCCTTCTTCACCTCCCCTGTTTTCAATTTCATTGATTTCTACTCTTTATTATTTCCTTCCTCCTGCTTGCTTTGGCTTTATTCTGCTTTTCTTTTTCTAGGTTCTTGAGGTATGAACTTACATTATTGATTTAAGACATGTTCCCTTTTCTAATGTAAGCATTTAGTGCTATAAATTTCACTCTCACCAATACTTTATATCTCATAAATTTTGGTAGAGTGTATTTTTAAAGTTTTCATCAAATCTCCCTCTTTGACTCATGATTGTTTAGAAGTGTATTGTTTAGTTTCCAAATGTCTGGAACTTTTCCTGTTATTTTTCTGTTACTGATTTCTACTTTGATTCCACTGTGGTCAGAGAATACATTTTGTATGACTTTGATTCTTTTCAATTTGTTAAGTGTTGTTTATGGCCCTGAATATAGTCTGTCTTGGCACATATTCCATGGGTGCTTGAAAAGAATGTGCATTCTGCTGTTACTGGATGAAATTTTCTATAAATGTCAATTAGACGCTGTCAACTGATGATATTGTTAAATTCGTCTATATCCTTGCTGAATTTTTGTCTAGTTGTTCTATCAGTTGTTGAGAGAGGAGTGTTGAAGTCTCCAAGTACATTTATGGATTTGTCTATTTCTCATTTCAGTTCTGTCAGTTTTTGCTTCACATATTTAGTGATATGTGTGGTACATATGCATTTACAATTGCTATGTCTTCTTGGTGGATTTACCCTGTAATGCCCTTCTGTGTCTCTGGTAAATTTTCTTTGCTCTAAAGTTTACTTTATCTAACATTAATATAGCCATTTATGCTTTCTTTTCAGTAACATTTGCACAATATATCTTCTTCTTTCTTTTTATTTATAACTGACCTATATCATTATATTTGATGTGAATTTCTTATAGACAGAATATAACTGGCTAATATTTCTATAATATATTCTGCCAATCTGCCTTTTAATTGGTATATTTAAATCATTTACATTTAATGTAATTTTTTATATATGTTAGGGCTTAACACTGCCATTTTAGTTTTTGTTTTCTGTTTTTCAATTCTTTCTTTTTCTTGCCTTCCCATGGGTTTTGTGAACATTTTTAGAATTATATCTTGATTTATCTATAGTGTTTCTTAGTATTATCTGTTTGTATAGCTTTTTCTAGCAGTTTCTATACATTTTACTTTATATATACATAACTTATCACATTCTATCAGTATTGAAATTTTATCAGTTCTAGTGAAGTGTAGAAAGCTTACAACCCTTTATTCTCTTTACTCTCCCCTGTTTACAATATAATCGTCTTAAATAATTCCTCTGTATACATTTAGAAACTTGGCAGGCAGTGTTATAATTTTTGCTTCAACAGTGAAACAATTTAGAAAACTTGAAAAGAAAATAAAAATGAATTTATTTACTCAGACTGTTCTTTTTTCCTTTGTGATGCTCCAGTATTTCCCTTTATCATTTCTATTATTCTTTCTTCCTTTATGATGTTCTGGTATTTCTCTTTTATCATTTCCTTCCTTTTTAGGAAAGTCCCTTTAGCCATTCTTTTAGAATAGGTCTGCTAGGGATAATTTTTTCCTCAGATGATAATGTTTTGATTCCCTCCTTCATTTCTGGAGGGTATTTTTCAGAATATGGAATTCTGAATATGGAATTCTAGATTGACAGTTCTTTTCTTTCAGCACTAGAAAAATGTGCCATTTCCTTCTGGCCTTCATGGTTTCTGATAAGAAATCTGCTGTCATTCTAATTGCTGTTACCCTATAGATAAAGTGTCATTTCTCTCTTGCTGCTTTTAATATCTTTTCTTAGTCTTTGGTTTTCAGAAGTTTAACTATAATATGCCTTGTTGTAGATTTCTTTGAATTTACCCTGTTTGGGGTTAACTCAGCTTCTTGAATTTTTAGGTTTATGTCTTTTGCCAAATTTGGGAACATTTTATCCATTATTTCTCTGAGTACTTTCTGTTCTGCCCTCTTTCTCCTCTCCTCTCCTTCTGGGAATTTGATGACATAAATGTTAGACCTTTTGTCTCACAGGTGCCTAAGGCTCTGTTCATTTTTTCCCTCCCAGTCTATTTTCTCTCTGTGCTTTTCAGATTGGCTAATTTCTATTATTCTCTCTTCATGTTCACTGATTCTTTTCTCTACCCCATGAATTCTGCTTTTGATTTCATCCACTGAGCTTTTTATATTGGTTATTCTATTTTTCAGTTCTAAAATTTCTATTTAATTCTTATATCCTTATTTTTTGTTGAGAATTTCTCTTTCTTTGCTGAGCTTTCCATTTTTTTTAATTGTTTCAAATGTGTTCATAATTGCTTGTTGAAGCTTTTTTATTATTGCTTTCTAAATATTTGTCACATAATTCTGAATATCTGTCATCTCATTGCTGGCATCTACTGGTTGTTTTTTTTTTCATTCAAATTGAGATTTTCCTAGTTCTTGGTATGATGAGTGATTTTCTATGGAAACATGGAGGTATTATCTTGTGAGACTCTGGAGTTTATTTAAAACTGTTTTAGCTGGCTTCCCTTGACACTGTTCCAGCAGGGGCAGGGGTGAGGTTGTAGAAAGGTGGAGCAAGAAGTACAGGTTCCTCACTTGGCCTCTATTGACACCCTGAGGGAGGTTACTCCTTATTACTGCTGAGTGGGGGTGGAAGTTCAAGCTTCCTACATGGTCTCTATTACTGCTGTGTTGGAATGAGTTGAGGGGCTGTAACTGCTCAGTGGAGATGAAAGTCCCAGCTTCCATTGGATACCATGTCTTCACTGATACCTTCAGAGGCTGAGAAGCCTCATTACAGAGTGGTGATGGTTGATGTCTAGGCTGCCCACTCAGCCTTTGCTGGTGGGGAAGGGAAATGAGGAAGGATGGGGGGGCAGTGACACAGTTTTTGTCTGTAGTGTTTGGTGAAGTAGAATGATTATCTAAAAGTTTTATGTCTTGCTACTCTGATCCTCTGGATAGAGAGAGCAGGCTTTTGTTGTCTATTTGTTTTTGTCTATGCTCATTTGTATTTTTATATTGCCATTTTCTTCAGCTTCAAGTATGGGATATTTTAGGTAAAAAAAAATGCAGTGTATTAGTTTCTGGGGCTACCACAACAAAATCCCACAGGCTGGGGGCTTAAACAATGGAAGTTTATTCCTCATAGTCCTGGAGACTAAGAGTCTGAGATCAAGGTGTCAGCAGGGTTGGCTTCTCCCAAGGCCTCTGTCCTTGGCTTGCAGACGGCCACCTTCTTGCAGTGTCTTCACGTGGCCTTTTCTCTACACACACATGCTTGATGTCTCTTCCTCTTCTCATAAGGACACTAGCCCTACTGGATTAGAACCCCACTGTTATGACTTCATTTAACTTTAATCATCTCTCTAAAGGCCCTCTCTCCAAATACAGTCACATTGAGGTTTAGGGCTTCAACATGTGAATTTTCAGAGGACACAATTCAGTGTATGATACCCAGAGAACTTGCCACCATGTGTGGCCTTGGGTCCCAAGGTTCCTAGCTGGTCTGCCTTCCTTTCTCCATCTTTCAGAGTCTTATGTTTGTTTTAAATATAACGTCCAGGGTTTTTAGTGGGAGAAATAATGAAAAGTCAATTTCATCCTCCTGGAGGTAGAAGACCCTCCCTCTTCAACTGTTTAAAAGAGGCTTTTGTAACTCAAGTCAAAGCAATTTTAATTTGTAAGAATCAGGTCTCATTGGGCAAGAAACACTTTTGTCAGAATCCTCACAGCCTCTGGGGACTGGGAGCATAAAGATCACCTCATAGGCCACAGAGGAGGGAAGAATATGGGATGCGTGATAGCAGATTCACTTCCCAAAAGGAGGTGCAACCCCTTCCTCTGGGGAGGAAAGGTACTCAGATGGGATTGGCAAAGGTTTAGAAGCTCTAAGCCTCCTCTAAGAAGTAGCTCAGTGCATCCATCTCCCTGGACTATGTGAGAGAGGACAAGCAGGACAGTAGAAATCTGACTCGTGTCAATTTCCCAGGTAATAGCTCAAAGAAGGCAAGCATGCCAGAGAGGGCCGCCTGTGCCTATGTGTGCTTGTGCACAGGTGTGCATGTTGGGGAACAGCACCTGAGAGTTCTGCAGCCCTCCACAGGCAGCGGTACCAGGTGTTTGTTTTGTCTTTGCTCACCTGAGTCACAGTCTACAAGCTTCCAACCTCTGGCAGCAGCCCCAGGGCTCCCCAAGGCCTCTGGAATTTCCGCACCAGCGAAGCTGTCAGCTCCCCAGGCGTGGGTGTTAGAGCGAGCTCCTCCTGTTACTCAATTCTCACCTCTCATTATTAAGCAGGGGCTCCTTGAGGAAGATTGATTTACCACTTTAAACGAGCCTCGATGTGCTCGATGAGGATGCCACAAGACAAACGGCTCCTGCCGTGTGCCTCTAGCCTGCTGCTCCGTGTTTCCATTATGTTTGGGCCAGAGTCATGGTGGATGAGTTTGGGTGTAGTTCATTTACTGCCTTACATGATAAACTTGTCAGCATTTGACCGATCAGCTACTTATATGCAGGGAGTTCGTTTGCAAGGCCACCTGGCTTCCAGCTTTGCTGTCCTGCTCCCATTTCACTCTATCTAATGAGCCAGGACCTGATTCCTATTGGGTGATGCTGAGCTCTTGGGCTCTGCACAGCCTGCATGTGATGCTAAGGCCTTAGCCCCTCCTCAGGGATCCCTCTCTCCGGCCTGGAGGTAGCCAGGGCACCGATGCCCAGGGAGCTGTCTTTTCTTGCTCCCAGCTTTGCATGGCTTGGCAGGGAAGGAGTGTGCCAAGCTCCACTCTCCTGCCCGGAGGCTGCATCAGGCCCGCTCCCAGCCTCCTGGTTGGACAGGCTTGCTATAGGCATCCTACGGAGCTGTAATCTGCCCACTCAACACTGCCCTCAGGGCTGTTCCTAAGGAAAGCTTGGTGAAGGCAACTGCCAAGCCAGGGCTCTTGGAGCTCACCAAGGCATGGCCAGCAGGATCAAGGTGTTCAGGCTGCCCATGACCTGTTGGCTGATGTCCAGGCCATGCCTTTCCCAAGCTGCCAAGTATCCTAGACGCTATTCTGACCACATTAAGCTCTGCCTGAGATCCTTCAGTGACTCCCTGTTGTTGCTGGATGAAGCCACTGCACTGAGCCTGGCATGCAGAGCCCTTGATGGTGAACCTGGCTTTGCAATTGAATGCCTGGGATCAAACCTGACTCCCCCACTCACTGGATGGTTATCATTCCCTGTTTATAACTGGAGTCTTGTAAATGGCCTCACCTGTACATGAGGCATGATAATGATGCCTATCTTATATGCATCAATATGCATGCTTAGATTGATATCAGGCACATAGTAGGTGCTCAACAAAGGTTGGCTAATAGCATCACATCATTGTGTTCTTCCAGCCTCACCTAAATCCTGCATGCCATCACTCACGAGCTGTAAGTGAAGCGCCACCTACAAGCCTCCCCACCCCCGCATTGTTGTATCCCTCCTGGCATGCCTCTCCCTTCCTCTCTGCTGATCTGAACCTGACCCAGTCCTGGCCAAGGCCTCCCCATTCCCTGAAGATGCTGGCTAGCCTGGGAGCCTGAGCAGCCCCTAGCACAGCACATAGTGCAGGGCTGAGCATCACAGCCATCTGCAGGGTCACCCACTGGAGGGGAGAGGGGCAGAGCAGGGGGCCTTGCAGAGGGGGAGAAATTCCTATGCTGTCTTGGCTTCACATCCTCCCCCATCCCCCCACCATACCATGGTGCTCGATGCTGCAGAGGTTGTGGATTTTTGTTCCTCAGAAGGACATGGGCCTTTCCCATTACCCAGTGGGCACCTCCAGGCCCCCTCTCTGAGCTGGGTGCACAGATCCCAGCCTCACCTGGGCCAGGCCAAGGGAAGCACACTGAAGTCCATTACCAACCATGGACACTTTCCTGTACCCAGCCTGTGCTGGGGACCCCGGCCCCACCCTCGGCAAGCTCATAGACATCTGGGAGGGCACCAGATCAGGACTCCAAAGTCTGTAAGTGCTGGATGGGCAGTGACTTCCCGAAGCATGTGGGTCTGGGACGGTTGTGGGGTCACTCACTGTGCAGTATGGGGTGGTGGTTATAAAGGGGCGGGTCCAGCCCTGGGCCCAGGCACTGTGTGAGGCCGGCCTGATGGACAGAGTGAGGTTGCACATCTGTGCTGAGCAGGCTGCAGAGGTGGCGAGCTCTGGGTGTCAGAGTCCTCCAGGGCAGGGCCAGCACTGCTAGAGAATTAGGGGGTTTGGGGAGGGCTTTGACAGGTGGAGTAGGAGAAGGGCCTCTGTCCTGGGAACAGGAGCTGGCATGTGCACAGGTATCAGAGGGGAGCAGGAGGTCGTGAGGCCCATGCAGGGATGTGGGGAGGTTGGGAGGTGACCTGAGGGGCAGCAGAGGTGAGTCGTGGAGCTCAGGGTGCCGTGGTTAGAAGTTTGGGTTCTCCCTGTGGGCAGAAGGAGCTGTTCTGATGCGGTGGCTGCACCACACTTATGGAACGTAGAGGAAGGGGACTGACTCTCGCTTACCTTAGATTCTCAGGGCACAGTCAAAGCCTTGATGCTGATCAGACTGAGGCAGGAAAACCCAAGAGGCCATGCAGAAACGAGAAGTCACCCTGGCTTCCTAGGGACCTGGAGGGGTCCTGAAAGCATAGGGCTCCCCAAAGCCTCATCCTAGATAAGAAGGAGGAACAGATGTCCCAAGCTGGGCTGGCCTCCCAGAGTAGGCCTGCTGTGGGAGACACCTCCTGCCCCCCGGATTTGCAAAAAGTATGAGGAAGGGAATGGATGGGGACTGGGGATTCCTTTCAGGCAAGGGCTCCTTAGACACCTCTTGTGGACCTGAAGAAATCCCCTGGGTGTAGCAGAGACCAGCCCAGGTGGCTTTAGCATCCGCATACCCAGGTGTTGATGAGACATATGGAAGTGTCTTGGGGACTGACTGACACACTGGGAAGGGGGCTCTCCACATGCCTGAGGAAGGCAACGTGGAGGCACGAGCTCCTGCCATTGCACTCATATCTCAGGCAGCAGAACGGAGGAGGGTGGAAAGGATAAAGAGCACGGGCTAGTTATCCTTCAGGAGGTGCCCCAGAAGCTGTCATACAGTGTTTCTAGATCTTATTGGCAGAATTTAGATACCTGGTTACCCCTGGCTGTAAGGGAGGCTGGAAAACACAGCTTTAGTTTGTTGTCCCTGTACCAGGCTAAAACCAGGGGCCCTGTGAGCAAGGGGAGAAAGGAGCTAGAGCATGCAGCTGGCAGTCTCCACCCTTTGCCTGCAAACACCATGCACCCCATCTTCCCGTGCACAGGACGCTCTCACCCCTGCCCCGGGCTGGGGAGAAATTGTGCCTCATCTTGCCACAGCACCCAGCCCAGAGGCCAGAATCTCCGGGCCATGTGCAGCCATCACTGTTGGGTCTCCATGTGACTCCTTGGAATTTTAAGCCAAAATACTAAACTTTGGTTTTGGTTGACTGTTTAACTTTCGGTGAACTTTAAACCAAAGGGCAGGCTGCCTACCCCCACTCCCAGTGCCAGACAATGGGGAAAGCACACATCTGCACGACAGAGACTCCTGTCTCGAAGAAGGGGACACACAGCAGGAACAGCCCTGGCCAGGATCAGGTCCCACCGGGCGGGCTTTGTGAACCTCCCTATGCCTGGTGGAGAAGCTGCCCGGGGCAGCCCACCTGGCTGGCAGCTCTGTTCTCCAGGAATAACATGCATGTCCCCATGGAGAAGTCAAGTCCTCTGTGCCTGACTCCCCAACTCCCCCTCCAGAAAAGCTGGGCTTGTCTGTATTCCCCCAGTGCCACCAGGCAACAGGGGTGGGGGGAGTTCGCTTTCCAAGCCCCCTTCCTGTAGGAGAAGATCCCAGAGCCTGGGAATTGTCAGGGGCTACATGTGAGAAGCGGCTGTGGTCCAGCCTGGGCTCCCTGGCGACACGTCTCCGGCACCTCAGTGGCTGTTAGTCTTGGTCCTGAGCGTCCATGTGCCTGCACAGCCCCTGCGAGCTTGTCCCCATGTGCCTGCACCTCTGCCTCTGAACCATCAGCTTGCAGGCAGGGGCGAGTAACACACTTTTTTCAGATTTTCATGTGAAATTACCTAACTTTACAATTTCAACAGCTAATTTAAATGTTTGAAAATCATAGTTCAGGACAAATAAGCATTCCTACCCATAGATGTGGCTCACACGTGCCAGAGTGCAGGGTACTGTTGGGTGGGGGAAGGGGGCCCCTCTGCTGAGGTGGGCTGGCCTGAGGATCCCAGCATCCCCTTCACCCCGGCAGGAAGGCTCAGTGGCTCACACATCTGGGGGCAGCAGTGGCTGCAGCTGGAGGCAGGACTCTTGGAGGGATGCTGAGTGTGAGCTGGGCCACGGGGGTAGGACAGAGGTTCAGGGCAGTCTGGCCGACTTCACTACCCACCCACTGCGGGTCAGGGCTGCCTCAAAATCTGAGTCCCGGCATGTGTTCCTGGAAAACAGGGGTGCCCTGCCGTGTGTGGGGTCCTGCAGAGGGGACCCAGGCCTAGGGTGGGACAGGTGCTAAGGCCATACTCGCCTGCTCTGCAGACTCCACCAACCGGGACTCGCTGGACATGATCGAGCGCTGCATCTGCCTCGTATGCCTGGATGCGCCAGGAGGTGCGGAGCCCAGCGACACCAACAGGGCGCTCCAGCTCCTTCACGGCGGAGGCTGCAGCAAGAACGGGGCAAACCGCTGGTACGACAAGTCCCTGCAGGTAAGCCCCACTCGGCCCCCTGCAAGAGCATGGCCACTCACTGAGCGAGCGAGCCAGGGGCACAGCCCAGTGCCCAGAGCTGGCACGTGCTCGCTCCTGGCAGGCACACGTGCTGGAGTCTGCGCCCAGAGTGCTGAATCCGGGGCCGGGGGTGCTGAAGGGGCCAGAGCGGTGCTGTTGGTGTCAACCTCCTAACGGGCCGGCGCTCTTCTCAGGAGCGTGTGACCAAACCCAACTTGAACTCCCCGACCTCCCTGCAGCCTGTGGCAGGAGGCTGGGGTCACACTGCGAGGTGGCGGGTGCCAGGGTCAGGAGAGTGCGGCAGCCACTGACCGGATCCTGAACGCATTCAGCAGCAAGCATGCGTGGCGCCGGAGCTGTCAGCTGTTCTGAATGTCCACACACCTCCCTCCACTCCTGAGGAGGAGGCCAGCCAGGCTTCTCCACAGAAGAAAAGTCCTGAAATGAAATAGCTCATATTTGTTCATTCATACAACACAAGCCTAGAAACAGGACATTTCTTTGGTCTAGAGAAAGATATCCATGCAGGCAGGAGGACGTCACGATGGGGCCATTCGTTTCCATTCCTCCATCCTTTCCCCCTCAACATGACTGAATCCAGTCTTGTTTATTTTTAAAGCCACCACATGTTCATCATGACCATGTAAAAGGCAGCAAACGCCTCTCCACATCGGGTCAGCTTAGCTCACGTTGGTAAGCACGTCTAGGCAACACCTCATCGTCCTCCGCTCTGTCCCGTGCTCTGCAGGCTTCCCTTTGTGTTGGTTTGCATATTGATCCTGCTCTTCCTGAGAGCTCTCTTGCTGCCATGCCAGCCGCTCTGGCCTCCACAGTGGTGTGAGTAGCTTGTCATCCTTCACGGAGCAGCCGTGGGGGTTAGTGATGTAATGGAAGCGCAGGACCTGGGGCAAAGGGAGCCTGGCTAGCAGTTCCTGCAAGACACCACCTCTCGCCCTTCCTTTAGAGACAGGGACAGGAAGGCAGGTGCGTGCCCGCCTCCCGTGGGTGAGGCTGTACCATCCTGGCTCTTTTCGTGGGCAGCGCAGGTGATCCGGGAGCTGAGCTGGAGAAGCCAGCGAGACTCCGTGGACCTGAATTCGAGGGGATGGAGAGCTGGCCTCAGGACAGAAAAACAGGGCCCTGGGGAGAGGAAGAGCCTGGAAGGGATGGGTTTGGGGAGAAGCTCCATAGGAAGTTTGTTGTCTGAAGAGCGGGAGTAAAGATGCAGCCCTGCACACGCCGAGGCAGCTCGCAGTGTGGCAGCGTGCGGGCGGGGTGCCGGAGGAGAGCCAGGGAAGACTGCCAGGGCCGCTTTGCGGACAGAGCACAAGGGTCTCTTGAATGGGATGGGCTACAAGGCGGCTCTGCTTTGCTTGGGTTACACTTTAAGAACCAAATCTTGTCCTCATTATTTTCTCCCAGTACTTTCGTGCCCTGTGGATGTTCCTTTTCCAAGTCAGCTCAATACAGTCTTTGTAAAGTCATTTAGAAAAGTCATAAGTGATCTCTGCTGCTCCTGTGGATCCTTCCTACACTTCCTCTCATTTCCTCATCTCGTCTATAGGCTGGGCCCTACTGGGCCGTTCTCAGTGGCAGCAAACGGAAGTTCAGAGAGCTGGAGTGTCTCGTCGAGGCTCTCCAGTGCCTGGCAGGAGCACAGCTAGGGTGTGGGTCCCTGACTCGAGGCCCAGGCGGCAACCACAGAGCACCATTTCTGCACCTCTCCTTCATGCCTTGGAGGGATATTTTATTGCTCCCTAGGGACCTGCTTACCATCCAAATCAGATCAGTGTCTTTCATTTTCACTCATTCAGCAAAATTATCAAGCATCTACTGCAGAGTGGACTCTGGTTTAGCTCCTGGGAATAAAACCAGTGGGACTGAAACAAACGGGGTCCCTCAGATGAATTGTCATGCAAGCACTGCAGAATGACGTCTGCAATGTGCAGCAGGAAGGGGAACCAGGCCTGAAAGAGGCTGAAGGGGCTTGCCCACGCCCCGAGGACACCCTGCAGACTTGGTGTGAGCACAAAGGAATCCCTGCACTGCCTCAGCCAGGGGGCTTGGGGCTGCACCTGCACTGCCCAGAGCCCGCGTGGGAAGGAGGTTGCACAGTTTAGAGCTGTCTTGAGACTCTCAGATTCTCAGGCCACTGCAATCATTGTTCAGTATTCTCTTTGGGAAATAATGTGTGTTGGTGTCCTTGGAGGGGGGTGCCCCTGAGAAGCTGGGGGGGCCGGACCTGGAGCCGAGGGGCTGTCGTGAAATGCTGGCTGTCTCAGGGTCTGCCCGCTTCCTCTTGCCCATTGCAGTTTGTGGTGGGCCGAGACGGCACCTGCGGCGTGGTGTGCGAACACTCCCCGTTCGATGGCATCGTGCTGGTGCAGTGCACGGAGCACCTCCTCAAGCACATGTGAGTCTGGGGGTGGGGCAGGCTGCCAGAGCCAGGAAGAATTGGGGGGGCCGCTGGGTGGCTCAGTCTGCAAAGTGTCTTAGCGAAGGGTGGCTTGGAAACCCAGCGAGAATGAGACTTCGTGTGCTCCACAGGCCATGGGTAGGAGGTGCAGGCCTCAGGGCCATCAGGGAGAGGCGTGTGAGGAATTCTCAGGAACCTCTGCCGTGAGCAGAGGGGAAGCCCAGGTCAATACCTATCATCTGTTCTGAGCCAGAGCTGGGCTGAGCGCTGACCTGGCACCGAGGGTCCCTCCGGCTGGGTCCCTCTCCAGCTTCTGAGCTGGCCAGACTGAGGCTTCTCTGGGTCTTACACACACAGTGCTCTTCCTCCGCTCACAAAGTGCCCTTCCCTCCAAGGGCTTCTCCCCGCATCGACGTCCTCGATCAATCTCTTCCACGAAACTCTTTGGGGCCACTGAAATGCAAGCCAACCCCAGTAGACAGACAGCCCTGGTAGACAGAACACAGCTTGCTCCTAAGTGTCTTTCCAAGTGTTATATAGGTGTTAGTGGTGTCACGTGATCTAACAGGACAAAAATGAAAAGAAATGATGGTCTTTGGAGTCAGGAGGAACTGGGAAGCCCGGCTCTCCCACGTACTAATATTGGTGGCTTCTCTGAGCCTCGGTTTATTCCTCTGTGCCGCGGTTCAGGGGCAGCTCTTACCCCCTGAAACCGCACGGCCGCATAACCAACAGCTCAGGTGACTGCAGAGGGCAAAGATCCATGCAGCACCGTGGCTCTCAGGGGCAGGGCCTCAGGAGGTCGCTCTCTGCGCTTGCAGGATGAACAGCAGCAAGAAGCTGGTCCGAGCAGACTCCGTCAGTGAGCTCCCAGCCCCGAGGAGGCTGAGGTGGAAATGCTCCCCAGAAATTCAAGGCCACCTGGCCTCCTCTGCAGAAAATCTTCAACGGTAAGGAGAGGCCAAAGTCTCCTTCGAGGTGGTCCTCTGGGGGCCACCTGCCCCCACCCCCAGTTGCTCTGGCACCCTGGAAGTTCCCAAAGACCCCACCTCCACTGCTGCCCACATGGAAATGTAGTCAAACTACAGGGAGTTATAACTCCCGGGGAAATAACCTTGCTGAAGTATCCATTATTTCCATAAAATGCAAACGTGGAGCTATTTTTTTTGGCAGGTTTCACCTGACTGAGCAGAGTCAAGCTGAGAAATCCCCCCCTGCTTTCGGGGAGTAATAAACAACTGTTTTGAATAGGTCATTTGAATCCAAGCTATTTCAATTTGCTTGAATTTACACTGCAACTTGACAAGGGGCCCTTTTCCTCCAAGGGGAGGGGGTTGTTGAGGCCCTAACGGGATCCAGATGGGGGATGGGTGTGAACCCATCTGGGGGGCCAGGTGCTGGGGCAGTAGCCAGCTGTGCTGGCAGCCTTGGGCTGGCAACCAGGTCTGGACTGTTCATTCCCTCATTCAGTAAGTGAGCATGAATACAATCATTCATTCATTCATCAAACACATGCCAGGCCTCACAGAAATTTATGTGCCATGGGGCCATCACTCCACTTTAGTGGAGGTAGTAGACCCCAGACCAAAACATATGTGGCACAATACGATTAGTGCTGAAACCAGAGAAAGCCATGCAGATCTGAACCCACAAAGAGACAGGAGCTTTAACTCAGCCAGCATAGTGAGGGAGGGGTTTGCAGAGATGGGCCTTGAAGGATGGATAGGAGTTCACAGTGCAGGTAGATGGGAACAAGGCAGAAAGAAGCTTGTTCAAGTCTGTACAGGTTCATAATGATCCAGGCTGGTTCGGAGACCAGCAAGTGAGAGAATGGCCAGATTTGGGGCACAAAAGGGAAGTTGGGGCCACACTTTAAAGAGCTTCATTGTCCTATCATGGAGTCTGCAAAGCTGCCCTGCTAGTAGTGAAGAGCCCCTGGGGGATTCTGTGCCAGGGTTTGGGGGAACAGCACAGGTGAGGGACAGAGTATGGCCAGGCCAGGAGGCCAGGGGGTGGAGAGGACCCTGCAGGGACAGCTGTTAGGGAGGGGCAGCCTCGAGCTTTCTGCAAAGCGATGCTCACACTGAGACTTCACAGCGTTGTTCGGGGGTAAGGCGGCTGCCAGAGCCAGAGTTGGTGGGCTGGGAGGTCCCGGGGGGAGGAAGAAGCCTGCTTGCTTTAGAGGACCTGAGCAGACCCCATGTGCTCTAAGGATAGAGGAGCCCAAGAGGCCTGCAGGTGGGGACACAGGAGGAGCCTCGGGAGTCCTGAGCAGCTGAAGGAAGGACTGGGGTCTGAGCGGGCACAGCTGGGAGGAAGTCTCCAAGGGGCTGTAGAGACAGTGAGTTCAGTCTGTCCAAGAAGTGTGTCAACAGGCAGGATGAGGGGTAAGTTCCTGTGGGAACTGGGCCCCCTCTGATCCCTCCTGGGTCCCCAGTCCCTAGCATGGCCCCCCTGTAGGCAGGAGGAGTGATTCAAGGAGGGGCAGGTGGGGAGCACGGAGTCCCGAGGGAAGTGGGAATGGGCGTCCACCCAGGACTCTGCGCTCACACACGACCAGTGGGCAGGGGTGGACCTTTCTGGACACTGCTTCAGTGAGCAGCCGGCCAGACCCCAGACTCATTTGGAAGGAGGAGATCTGTCAGTGTGGAGTGGCCAGCGCTCAAGAGCTTCCGTGTAGACTTGGGGGATTTTCCTGTTGCTCCGACAGTGATGAAGGCCCGGGCCTGTCGCTGGAAGCTCAGCAGCAGTTTCTGGATAAAATGGGTTTCCGGCCCCTGGCAAAGCCCCAGATGATCCACACTTGCTGTGGCGATGGTGACAAGCAGCCAGAACCCAGGACCTTCCTCCTCCGGCACTGCAGGGATGTCTTGGGAGGAGATGCCACTGTGGCCACCTGAGCAACAAGCTCCACCGGGGGGGCCAGATGCCAAGAGACACCGTGGGGAGGCTGCACACGGTGGCAGACGGGCTGGATGAAGGGCCTCTGTCAGGCCGCTTCAGGCAGGGAGCTCGCAGGGTTTTGTCTGCGGGCAGTGTTCTCTGTGTGCTCTGTGCCGATGCAAATGTCTCTCCCTGCCCGCTGTGCCCTGCCCTGGCCCTCACCGCCGCAGCCAGGTTCACCTCCCCACCCACCTTCAGCGCAGAGTGGCCCTGGTCTGGCGTGCCTCCTGCCACGGTCATAGGTCAAGACACGTCTCTGACGCCACGGTGCACTCCTGGTGGGCAGGGACACAGACCCGCCTCAGGAAACCGGGTGGACTTTGCGGTGCATGCATTCCATTTTGCATGCAATAAAAGCATCTTTTTTCCCTCCCACAGAATAGTGAAGAATCTCGACTTCACTGTTTATAAGTTTGAAAACTATGGGAAAACATTCATTAAGAAGCAGAAATGCAGCCCGGATGCCTTCATCCAGGTGGCCCTCCAGCTGGCCTTCTACAGGTGAGCAAATGTGGGTGGGTCTGCGCCCAGGTGGGCTGATTGACAGGGTGCTCTAGATTATAGGTCTCAGAAGCGTCTGGAGGGAAGGGTGGGCTTCAGTGGACCTAGAGGACTGGGGGATGATCAAGGCAGGCTGTGTGGAAGGAAGTGCCGCCCGGACTGGGTTTCAAGTATAAATCCAACCCGAGAAAAGAGAAGGAAGGACGTGGCCTCACGGAACTGCCTGGACAACAGTCTAGGGGCACAGAGCTACAAGGGGCGCAGCGCAGAGCTGGGGGGGATAAGGACCTTGAGGGAAAGGAGGCTGCTTTTCTTCCCACTGGACCCCTGTGGCTGTAGACTGTTCCTCTCCAGCCTTCCCTACTTGCTAAGGAAATGGGACCAGGTCAAAGATTTTGGACTCCTCCTGACTCACCCTTTCCTCTCACCCCCAGCCTCCATGTCAGCTCTTCCCCAGGGGTCTGTTGACCCTGTCCCCTGCCCTCCACCTCCACTGCCATCGGCTCCTCCCCAAGCCGCCTCATCTGGTGCTCAGGCAACCACAGCACACTCCCAAGGTGTCCCCTCATAGTGTCAGGTGGGGGGACCAGATGTCAGGTCCATGTTCCCTGGTTCTTGGCTCCCAGTACCAAATAATGCTTACTGGTTCCAAGTCAATGGAGCAAGGTGCTCAAGTTTGTTAAAGTATGGTACATTCTAAAGAAGGAATGGGTGAACCCCTGCAAGTGGAGGAGACTCTGAGTTTAACAAGATTTTCTCTTTTATGCTGATTCTCTAATTTTATGTTAAGTGAGGGGTGGAATATTCATGGTTTTTCTTGGAAGGGGTGGAGAATTCCCAAAACTGGGAACCCTCACCATTTTTAACCTTGTAAGGCAATTTCTGGAGGTTGCCATGGTATTTGTAAACTGCCCTGGTGTAGGTGGGTGTGATTTTTACCATGTTAATGAGGGTAGGTCACTTGAGGATACTGTCACCTTACTCGTGGGGATTCTCCAAAGACACTCTTGTGGCCTTGTTTATATCTCCACTTTGTGTCCTTTCTACTCCTTTCTGATTGGTCAGTCCTTGGGGACCCGCTATTGTAGACCAAGCATCTATCTATCCAGTCCTTGGAAGCCCCCTTGACATGTCATCTGTTCCTTCTTGGAAGCCCCCTCTGTTCAATTTGTTCCTCCTGTTGTAGACAAAGCATCTCCTAGTGCCATCTATTTCTCAGTGTAAACACCCTAGACAAAGCATCTGTCCCCTTCCTCTTTGTCCCTACCTAACAATAACCCAGGAAGCGTGAACTTTGAAACATGCAAATCAGACTAGATCACTCCCCAGGGGGAAAGCAACCGTGGTTTCCCACCCAGCTCAGAACGAAAGCCTAGAAGGGCCCCTGTGCTCTGTCCTCACCTGGGGCTCTCCCTGAGCCCGCTCCCTCCAGCACGGCTCCGCCCACACCAGCCCCTGCCATCCCAGGCCTCATCTGAAGCAGCCACCCTTCTCCAGCAGACCACATGGTGTTTTCCTTTTCTTTCAAGGCAGTTGTTATTGGTGTGAAGTGCTTTGTTGATTGATTTGTTGACTTTGTTTTCTGGACGGTCCCCCCAACCCTGACACTTGGGGTGTCTCAGGGTGTCTGTAGTGCCTGCCCCATACCTGGTGTAGAGTAGGTGCCAGGGACTGAATCACAGATGTGAGGTTTGGCCAGGGCTGGGATTTAGAAAATTCTCCAAAGGTAGCCCTGGTAACTATGTGTTAGGGGAAGGGTGAAGAGTGGGGTGCCAGAGGTGAAGGCAGGGGGAGGGGCCCATTGGCCTTCATAAGAGGTGGGAAAAACCAAAATGCAATATGGATCTTCCAGAAGACGGGGCTGGCTCCTGCGGGTTCCAGGGCTCCAGAGGCAGCAGCTCCTGAACTGTCTGGTGCGGAGTCCGGTGCTGTCCCCTGAACCTGCTCTCAGTTTGCAGCATCTGTGGCAGGTGTAAAGTGACCCTGCAGTAAAGCCAGGGCCAGGAGTCTCACTCATGAGCAGGCAGTGCCTGTGAAGACATGGCACCCCAGTGTCCCTGTGGGGCTGTGGCTCTCAGGGAGGTAAACGAGGCTACTCTGGGTGGCCGTCCTATCAGGACACCTTGGAGGAGGCTGACGTCACCCCACATGAAGACTGGGCTCTCATGGAGACATGCAGATGCAGAAACCTCACTGGCACTGAGATGTGGCAGGTCTCACCTGCCATCTGGAGCCATTATAAATGCTTTGTGGCACTCAGAGGGCACAAAGCTGAGGTGGACCATGAGGTCAGAGTCCTGCCAGAGCCTTGCTGGGGAGGCCACTGAGACCCCTTGCTGTGAGCACTTCTGAGCTTCAGGTCCACAACTGGGAGGGGCCAGTGGAGGCTGCACGGCACACCCCTCCTCCACCTTCCAGTGGGCCGCACGGTCACTGAACAGGCCAGGAATGGATGTAGCCAGAGGCTGGCGGGCTCACTGAATAGCCAGTGCTATCCATGGACGGCACTCTTCAGAGTCTGAGCTGTAACACAAACGATTATTTCGATCTGCTTCTAGATTCAGCAAAAACCTAGAAGCTGCCTAAATTGGGGTTGGCGATGGCGTTGCCTCAGGGGCCCACAGAAGTGCAGGAGGGAGCTCCCTGCCAGTGTTGGGAGAAACGCCGAGCTCATGCCCTTGCTCACCAAGCATGAGGTGCCGCACGCGGTGCAGAATCAGACACGGCCTTCCCTCCACGGAGCCCACCCGGTGTTCCCAGAGGGCTGAGACTCAGGGCCACAGCTTGCTGTGTGACTTTGGGCTGTCTGTGCCCCTCTCTGAGCTCTGTCTTTTTCCCCCTGCCACCACACTAGGGAATTTACTGACTGGGAGAAAGAGGGTGCCAGCCAGGTGTGCAAGCCTAGGCATGCGCCCCCCTCCCACATGTAAGAGAAGGGCTTCCCCTGGCTGGTAGGGGGCGGAGCGGTCGGTCGCTGAGACATCAGGGAGGTGCCCGCGGGGCTGTAGGCAGCCCACTCCTGGAAGGGTCGGCCGCTGCGGCCGCCCGCTCACCACCGCTAAAGCCCCTCCCCGCTTCCAGCCAGGGGTCATGCCTGAACAGTTTTAAATAAACAGGATTCTCTCGAGAGTATGGATGATTAATTGCACAATTATTCTGTTCTGTGCTATTAATCAAACACTCATTGAAAGCTCTAGGTTTCCCACCAGATTGGGAATTCTTTTTAAGAACGACCAGTCCTTGTTCGTGTCACATGAGCGCGGCGTCCGGGTGCACGCGGGTGTGCGTGGGCTCCGCGTTAGCGACGCGCCGCGGGCCTGGGGACCGCGCCCCAACGCCAGCAGCGTTAACGCGAAATACCGCGCCCGGCCCGCGGGGACTGCGGGACAAAGCCTGCGAGGCTATTTTTCTTTCAGCATTTATGATTGCCTGGGAATGAACTGTGGCTTGCCGCTCATCCTTCATCTCACGCAGGCTCCACCGCAGGCTGGTGCCCACCTACGAGAGCGCGTCCATCCGCCGGTTCCAGGAGGGACGTGTGGACAACATCAGAGCGGCCACTCCGGAGGCCCTGACCTTCGCGAGGGCCATGACTGACCACGAGGCTGCCGTGCCAGTAAGTCCCGCCCTGTCCTGCGGAGCCTCAAGGAGCCCAGAGGCCGCCCTGGGCTCTGTCCCCTCGGCTTCCTGACGACCAGCTCCCTGGGCTGTGTGTGTCGCCGGCGGCGTCTGAAAGCCCGTGCGCTGTCCCTCTGCTCTGTTGACAGGCTCCTGAGAAGCGGCTGCTCCTGAAGGACGCCATCCGCGCCCAGACCGAATACACAGTCATGGTGAGTGGTGTCGCAGTGGTGTCGCAGCCGCGCCACTGCGGCGTCCCAGCTGTGCCCAGGGCCTGCCAGAGTCGGGCCACGGCAGGAGACCGGTGTGAGGGCCCCACCACCAGCTGCCCGGTGACTTGGCAAGGCCACCCCACCTCTCAGCCTCTTTTCTCTTATTTTTAGAACCCAAGTAACAGACCATTCCTGCTTTTTACACGGAGTACAGTGAGTGCTATTTGAAACCCTTTGAAACAACCGCAGTGACACTGATAGCACCTGATATGCATAGCGCTTCACCGTTTATACAGCAAGAGAAGTCGAGTGCCAGGGGGTGGGCTCAAGCCCCGCCAGCGCTGGTGGCTCCCATGCCTTGCCCCATCTCAGGTGCAGCGGCAGTTACTCCCACCTGGGGCTAGTTTTGCCTCTTGTTCTCCCTGTATTTATTTATGCTACCTGTGAATCAAAAGTCTGCTGAAAGTTAATGGTGAAATCAAAATTGTAAGGGGAATGTTTCCCTAGTTTAGGGAAATAATTTATTTTCTGGTACTACAAAGCCATCACTGGCATACAAACAATAGAGAATAAGCAACTACTTAGGCTGGTGATCAATATATTAATTGCAAGTCATTCTAATACAATCTTTGAAGGATCATATAATCTATGAAAAGGAGTTGACCAAAATTCACTCCATGTACTTGAAAGCAAGTACAATGCATTTCGGGATTTTAGAACTAGCCAATATAGACTTTTCTCTAATTCAGTTGTTAGGTCCCTAATTCCTCTAAATAGTTAAGTGTTTGTCCTGTTTGGGAAAAAGTAAGCACCCTTTCATGTATTGAGTAGGCATTTTTTTGTCTTCCTGCTTTAGCCAGGCAAGGCGCTAGAAAGCAAAAAATGCAGTCCATATGCCCAATCCTTCGGGAGGTGACCGTGTAGTTGGGAGGAAGGGCCCGTTGATGTGAAGCCCAACCTCATGAAAAAAGCCCTCAGGAAGTAGCCGACAGTATGGAGGAACAAGCTCTTTCCTCTGCTTGGGAAAGCTGGGAAGACTTCCCAGGGGTGGTGCTTACTATGAGACATGAAGGGTGAAGAGAAGCTCACAGGCACACACAGAAAGGGAGATGTGGCCCAAAAGGGAACAGCATGTGCAAAGACAAAGAGTCTTGAGAGAGTAGGACACATTCAAGGAAAAGCAGGTAGCTCAGTGAGTGCAGCTTGCAAAGGACAGAGGAGCAGGAGAGGTTGGATTCCCCATTACAAAGTGTACTCTGGTGAGTGGGTAGAAGAGGGACTGGCTGGAGTGGGCGGTGGTTTGCTGAGAGGCAGAGCCACTAACAGGAACCTTTCTAACATTGACAGCCAGCGTAGGGACTGGAGTAGAACAGGGCAGGGAGTGAAGAGGAAGACGTGAACTCTGATTCAACATGGTGGATCAAACACATGGAGAATTGAAATTCTCCACTCCAAGACAACAGCCAAGGAATGTTTTTTTAAGCCATAAATACACTAGGGCAAAGAGAATGGGAAAGGAGGTGACCACAAAGTTTTATGAGACTGATTATGAGTGACCACAAAGTTTTAGAGCTGGAAAGTAAAACACATGGCAACTGACTTAGAGAACAGCGAGAGAAGCTTGGAAGCCCGGTGAACTGCACTGTAGAACCTCAGGATGGCTCAGGCATTGGCGCACCCACGAAAAGTGGGGGTGGAGTGGGGATGAAAAGAAGATGGTTGATGTCTTAGTCTGTTTGTGCTACTATAACAAAATGCCTGAGACTGGGTAATTTATAAAGAACAGAAATTTATTTCTCAAAGGTATCTGATCTTAACTGTCTGGTGAGGGCTGATCTCCACTTCTAAGGTGGTGCCTTCTTGCTATGTCCTCCAGAGGGGCAAACACTGTGTCCTCCCATGGCAGAAGGTGGAAGGGCAAGAAGGCTAAATGCTGTGTGAAGCCTCTTTTATAAGGGCCTTAATTACTTTCACAAGGCAGGAGCCCTCCTGACCTAATCACCTCTTAAATGCCCTACCTCTTATGACTACTACCACATTAGCCATTAAGTTTCAGTACTTGAATTTTGGAAGGGACCAAAACATTCAAACCATAGTGGTTGATGATCTATATACGAAGCAGTTAGACCCTCAGATACGTTCTACCACCCCATGGAGCCAGGCTACTGCCCCATCCCTCTCCAGTGTGGGCTGAAAATTTATTCTCGGAGAGGGTGAAGTGGAAGGACTCTAGACTCAAGGATACCAGACACAGCTGAGGGAGATGATGCTATACTAAAAATAAGGGGATTGATCAAAGTCTGCTTCCTCCACAGTAAACCTCCCAGCCACTCAGCTCCACACACACTGGGAACCACCTCTATTATCACCCCTCCCCAAGAAGGAGATTAGAAGATTTCTCTGTGGTGAAACTGACCAGGCCAAGAGAGAAGACACAGAAACTCATGGTTGGGGTCCCCAGTGAAAGAGCCCCATCAGCTGACCCCACAGGGAAGCACACAGGTTAACAAATGCATTCTCACTAATCTCCTATCATTTTTCAGTGCTTTATTCTTAGATATAAACAGATAGCCATAGGTCACCAGACACTGAGGAGAGCTGCTAACATAAAAGTCTGAAACTGACACAAATGCTTTTGTTAATTTTTTTAAAAATCCTAATTTAAGATATTTTAAAAGAACTTGAAAACAATACAGGAAACGAGAGGACATTTTTTAAGAAATGATCATTGGGACTGTCTGAAAGACAAAAGAAATTATTACATCTTCATATAAGAATAGAAAACTCTAAAAAAATTTTCAGGAAATAAAAATTACTCTGGGGGAAAATATGGTAGAAAAAATTCAGTGGAAGGATTGGGAGATAAGCTGAGACAATATCCCCTAAATACCAACAAAACAAAGAGATGAAATATAGAAGAGAAAAGAGGGTCAGTCCAGGAGGACCATATTCTAAATAATAGATGTTTAGAAAGAGAAAATGGTAGAGGGGGCATCATTAACAAAATAATTCAAGAAATTTCCCCAGAACTGAAGAACATGAGTTGTCTTATTGTGAGAGTTCACCACGTACCTTGCTTAGCAGATGGAAAATACTCATACCAAAGGAAATTTCACAACAGTACAGACAAAAAGAAGATTCTAAAATCTCTCAGAGAAAAAAAAATCAAGTACAAAGATTCAGAGTAAAGATGCAATTGACTTCTCAACAGCGTCATGTACAGTGGAAGATAGTGGAGCAGTACCTTCAAATTCTGAGGAAAAATGACCTTTGGCACACATTTCCATACCCAGCTAAACTGTCATCAAATTTGACGACAGAATAAAGACATTTTTAGACAGACAAGTTCTAAAAATTTTACTTGTTAAGCACTCTTTCTCATAAAGCTACTGGAGAATGTAGGCCTCTAAAGTGAGAAAATAAAACATAAAAGAGGATGCCAAAAGCTTAAAAAAACAGGCCGGGTACAGTGGCTCACACCTATAATCCTAGCACCCTGAGAGGCCAAGGCTGGTGGATCATTTGAGCTCAGGAGTTCGAAACCAGCCTGAGCAAAAGCCAGACCCCATCTCTACTAAAAATAAAAACAAATTAGCTAGACAACTAAAAATATATAGAAAAAATTAGCTGGGCATGGTGGTGCATGCCTTGGTCCCAGCTACTCGGGAGGCTGAGGCAGGAGGATTTCTTGAGCCCAGAAGTTGGAGGTTGCTGTGAGCTATGCTGACACCACTGCACTCCAGCCTGGGCAACAGAGTGAGACTCTGTCTCAAAAAAAAAACCAAAATAAAAACTTAAAAAAAACAGAAGATTTAACACAAGAAAGAGGTAATGGGATTTTCCCAGATAATAGCAAAAGATCACACAAGGACAGCTGTTCAGCAGACATGGGAGCATTCAGTCCACAGAGGGGCAAGAAGTAAGAGGATGAATGAAATTCTGGCTGACCGTTTAGGAATTAATCAGAAATAGATACACAGAAAGCTAAGCAAGTGTAAAAAACACAATTTAATAATTTAAAACTTGTTAATTCTAGGGAAAACAAAAATTTCAATAAGAAAGGAAATCTAATCCTAGTATACTACATGACCCAGCTATGAATACTTGCTTAATTATAAGCATGTATATTGATCTTTATATGTGATTACGCTGTATATTGATCAAACAACAAAGAATTAAAACACAGTTCTACTAGGAGGATGGAAGAGCAGACACGTGTTGGGGCAGCAGGGGCATAAGGAGCTAAAGTTTCACCTTCTCTAACAAGATTATGTGTGAAACTGAGAAATGGAGCAGTGGTAGTCTAAACACAAATTTGGAACAATGAAAGCAAATGCCAGAAAGAAACAGCTAAAGAGGGCTGCGAGGGGTTGCCGCTGTGGAGTGGGACTCAGTGCTGGGAAAGTAACCTAAGCCTTCAGCTTATTTGGATTTGTAAACCATATAAATATATAACTTTGATAACAAATTTAAATTTATGAAAATTTCCAGGAAAAAGCATTGCCATAGGGTTCTGTTGTGTTAATGATTTCGACTGGATAAGAACAACTGAATCAAAGAGAAGGGATGGGGAGAGGAGAGATATCAGGGTGCTTGGGAGATGAATCTGGTGCCTGGTTGGCCTTGGGGTGGGGGGAGGGGGAGGCAGCAAGAAAACCTCCTGATGACGGGTTGGTGCCGCTGGCAGTGGTCCTGGAGACGTCCATTCCAACAGCGGGCAAGCAAGGCGGTCCAGCTCCCCACAGCTTATTCCAGCGCTTCGTGCTTCTCCTTCCTAGCACTCACTTCTGGTTTTGATCAGATGTTTATTTGCTTGGTTGATGAAAATCTGTCTCCCGTGACACCGTGAGCTCCACGAGGACTGAGTCTATAACTGCCTTGTTCTCTGTGCCTCTAGGGTCGGGCAGCATCAGGCATATGGTAGGCACTCAGTTGAGAGTCCCTAAATGAATGAATGAAAGACTGAAGGCTGAGTCATTTTACTCATTACTACTCTTGGCTCCAGCCAAATGATCTGTTAACGCAACCCCTCTTGCTACAGTTAGCTCAGAGGTGGTGGAAATGGGGTGAGCTGGCTACAGAGCAGCTGCTTCTGTGGACCCACACAAATCAGGGATTACACAGAGGTACCGAGAGACATTAACAGAGTGGTCTACTTCATAGACGGACTCAAGGTTCTTCCCCTCTATCCTAACGGGGCACATCTAAAGTGAGCTGTGGTTGTGTAACTTACGTCTTTCCAGGATATAATTAGGTGCAGAGAGACTGCAGCCTCTGAGTCATCTTCATGCATTCATTCTCAACTGAAAGAGAACAGCTATCAAATCCCAAAACGTGCCTTGTAAACCTAAGCCAAGTACATTGTGATGGGAGGTTTCCGCTTGTGTGGGGCTTCAACAGCAGCATGGCCATCTGACATGACTGTGAAACCCCAAGAGCTACTCACAATTATCCTGATGCTCACCCAAAAATTATTGCTATAGGTAAGGGGTGGCCCCCTGAGTCTCATTCGGTCCCCAGAATTGCTCCAAATAAACATGTAGTCCAAAAGAATCAGTGTGCATACTACACACTCAGCTTCAAGTGGGAGAGATGTGGAATGGGTAGCCTGGCCTCACTTCCAGCCTCACCATCCCCCCGAACCCCTCCTACATTGAAATTCTGGAGCCTTCACTGCTATTATCCTATCCTTAGATTAGAATTTAAATACCTTATGATAAAAAGAAAAAGATCCTTCATCATTCAACTAGCTCTTTCCCCTTGAAACTGTCAGCTGAGCCTCTGCTAAGGTGTGTAGTTCCAGTCTCAAATAGATTTCTTAGATTATGAATCCAGTTTCATTTAACTGATCCTGAGCCCATGAAACAGCGGGCAAGATTGAGGAACAGACCTGACGCCCTCTCTGCCTCGTTTCTTGGACTCCTGCTGCAGGATAAAGTGTTGGTTGGGAGAGTCTGCCCAGGATAGCCTGGGATGCGTTTCCTGATGCTTGGGTGGGACCCAGCAGTCCCTGGGCCCAGCACTCGGCCCCCTCACCGACCCCCTCTCAGAGCAGGCTGTAATGACGGTGGCCATGCCAGCCCCACTCTTTCCTCTTAGAGCATTGCGTGGCTACGGGTTTCGGTGTGTAGGGGGTTCTCAGACTCACTTGCTTTTAACTCAGATGTCTCAAGTTAGAACCCAATCTGCTCTGAACTTATTCTATGCATGTAGAACTATGCAAGGGCCCAAGGAGCAGAGACAGTGTAGTACGATGGTCTGTCCCAAGCTGCCATTCATACGCGTGTCGGCAGCAGGCACTGGGCAAGCACGAGCCATGGCCACTGGAGTCACCATTAGTCTTGTGGACTAGAGAGGAAGGGAAGAGGAGGTGTGGGGGAGCCCACATCTCATCTCCTGTCTTTATCCCCAACTACCCAGGCCATAACAGGGATGGCCATTGACAACCACCTACTGGCGCTGCGGGAGCTGGCCCGGGACGTGTGCAAGGAACTGCCTGAGATGTTCACGGATGAAACATACCTGATGAGCAACCGGTTTGTCCTCTCCACCAGCCAGGTACAGCCCGCGTGTGGTCATCGCCCGAGAGCAGTATAACCCGTGAGCTTTCCAAAGAGCTCAGTGGTTATAAGCCCCTGGTGGGACTCAGGTGGGCCCCACCTCTGCCTCTGATGAGCCACGTGACTTTCGGCAAAATGATATACATGCTGATTAGGAGGTGGTTTCTCGTCTTCTAAATAGGAGTAATCACAGGCTTCTCCTTAGCCGAAGTGGAGACAGGATGGGAACACACCCATTCTGGCACCCCGACCATTATGCCATACCATCTTCCAATCTATGACCCAAGAGGGGCGTTCCAGGGACTACGGGCTCTGACGCCTGACAGGTCCAGAGTGCAGTCTTGGCCGAGCCAGATGTGATGAGGTAGGAGAATGCCCAGCCTGGTGCCTGGCACAGACGGGCCCTCCAAACAGGTCACGAGTGTTATTATAAAGGGCCAAGCAGATTAGCTGCAGCCTGACGTCTCCTAACCAGCGCTACAGGCTGGTTTTGTTGGAGGACCACTGTCACAAAGACAGGATGACATCCACTAGGGAAAGGAGAGTTTAGGAAATACCCTACAACTGTCAGTTTATTAACCCTCCACCTCACTGCAAACAGCTGGACGTGGGCAATAAAATGGACCGAGAAAGCTGTGTGTGAGGACAAGAGCCCACTCAATGATTTGATTTTGTCATCAGGGCAGTGAGCACGCAGCCACGAATAACCCAGGGCAGAACACAACAACATAAATTCTTCAGGAAACCATCCATGGGCAAAAAGTGCTTTGGAATGGCTTTATGGCCTTAGGCTGTTGGCAGGGCAAATTTATCCGGCAATGTGGTGACTCTATTTGCAAGACTAATGGTTTGTTCTGCCCCATTAAAGTGGCCAGTGTCACTTCCGAAGGCCCGAGTACACAGCACAAGAAACCTGTGGGTTTAAAACAAACCAGACCTGGCACCTGCACAGGATCCTTTCTATTTTCCCTAAGACCAGCTAAGAAAATTAATTTGGGGTGTGGGGATTTTGTTATTTTCCAACCAGAAAGTAGCATTTATGGCCTGAATGCCTTCAGAAACATACTTTCTTGATCTGTGATACAGATTACAAAATCTCAGCACTCAGAATTCAAAACATATTAGGTGCATAACTAAAATTCCAGTTGATGGCAATCTTTGAAACGCACAGCGCTGGGTAATTGTGCATGGCGGGGCTGTGGGGAGCACGTCCGAGCAGTCAGGCAGTACTGACAGTAATTAAGGATCCAGGGAAATTGACAGAGAGGACGGGCCAGGTTTCCTCCAGTTCATAAACTACTCCCTCTGGGAAGCATCTAACTGCTGGGAGCCACCAGGGTGCCATTTAGTAAATTGCCCTGATTGCTTCCGTGCCTCCAACTGCCCCCAGGTGAAGGGGAGATTCAGCCCGAGATCCAGCACCGGGTCCTTCTGGGAGCTTCCAGCTCCGCAAGTAGAGCAGATTGCACAGCCGGGAGTGGGCTTGAGGCCCCTCTTCCACCGATGTCTGCAGTTCGATGCATTTGTTTTTATGACTCTGGCTGTGTCCATCCATGCTGAAGCAATTGGCCGATTTGGTTAATTCAGTCAAACCCCCTTGGTGGCAAATAGGGAAGCAGAGACACAGCCAAGGCCCTGGGTGTTGGAACGCAGGCTGCATTTCAGAGCAGGCAGCTTTTGACCTGTCCTCTTCTCCAGGTGCCCACAACCATGGAGATGTTTTGCTGCTATGGTCCTGTGGTCCCCAACGGGTATGGTGCCTGCTACAACCCCAAGCCAGAGACCATCCTCTTCTGCATCTCCAGCTTCCATGGCTGCAAAGAGACCTCTTCTACCAAGTTTGCCAAAGCTGTACAAGAAAGCCTCATTGACATGAGAGGCCTCTGCAGTCCACCGCAGCCTGCCGAGGGCAAGCCACTGGCAACAAAGGAAAAAGCCATGAGGCCCAGCCAGGGGCACCAACCTTGACTCTTGCCACTAGGTCTCTCCTCCCAAACCCCGCCTCTGCAGCCCCAGATCCTGCCAATCCCCCACACCCATCCCTCACCCCAGCTTCCTGCAGCTCCCTGACCTCAGGGCCCAACCCACAGACCATGTGGAAGCATTATACCAAGCTGGAGAGCGGGTAGGAAAGGGTCCCAGGCTATGCATGGAAACTGTCATTCAAGGTGCCCTCCACCTGGGCGGTGAGACAAGCCTGGAAGCAGCCTGGGTGAGGTGGGGGAGCCACACTGAGGACCTCCCTCTGTGGTCCTCAGAAGCTTAGTGTTCATGTTTCCTTCCCCAGCAGGACCTAGCATGTCTAGGTGATGTTTCTGCCCAACGAAAGAATGAGGCACTCGATTGCATGCAATGTACATAAGCGAATCACGAAGGAGGAGGCAGCTCTGGGTCATTACCTCTTCTGGAGGAGGAGGCTTTGTTTTCAGATTCAAATCATTTCGATTACGGTATTTAGCGCCTCCACTGAACCACACAGTCCTGCCAGCACCCGCTCCCCGACACACACCACACACAGCCCACATTCACTTAAGGTACAGTGACCTGGGTGGCCCATGAACACATTTCCCCCTCTGCTCCTAGAGGCAGCTTTCCATTGAGTTCAGAAAATTGCGTCCAGCTACTCTGAACGGGGAGAAGATTATGTGCAACCGCCCTAGAGCTGGTGCCCCTCTCTGCTCCCAGGCAGCACCAGGGACGTCCACGATGAGTAAAGCACACAGCCCGGAGCAGGTGGCACATCGCACAGGTGGATTAGGGAGGACTGGGCGCGTCCCCTGGACCCCACCATTTGCATTTTTCTGCATCTTTCCCACTCTCCTCCACACTGTACGTGCCCCAATAGGTGGAGAAGAGAGAGGGTTGCTTTGGTTTTTCTACTTTGTGGTTGTTTTGAAGAAACAGGTTTTTAAGAAAACCACCCTGACATTAATTTCAGAAAATGATCTCAGTGGCCCAAGCAAGACACCCTTAGAGGCTGGGCATGGTGGCTCATGCCTGTAATCCTAGCACTCTGGGAGGCCGAGGCGGGCGGATCGCTCAAGGTCAGGAGTTCCAAACCAGCCTGAGCAAGAACGAGACTCTGTCTCTACTAAAAATAGAAAGAAATTCATTGGACAACTAAACATATATAGAAAAAATTAGCCGGGCATGGTGGCGCATGCCTGTAGTCCCAGCTACTCGGGAGGCTGAGGCAGAAAGATCACTTGAGCCCAGGAGTTTGAGGTTGCTGTGAGTTAGGTTGACGGCACGGCATTCTAGCCTGGGCAACAGAGTGAGACTCTGTCTCAAAAAAGACATCCTTAAACAGCTGGGCTCCTTTCTTTGGAGGATGCTATCCAGGAATTCTGACTGCAACCAGAGTGGAAGAGCCCAGAGCAGGGCTCTCCGGTGGTCTCAGGACCCAGGGGACAGCTGGCAGCAAGCGGGCTGGGAGGAGGGAATGGCTTGCCCAGAGCCAGCCCCAGCAGGAGGCAGGACAGACAGCCCAGCAGGGTCAAAGTTGAGTGTGTCCTGGGAGCCTGTGGTGGTACAGGAGGTGCGAGAGGCTCTTCCCATTGGGGTACATTTTTATGGAACATCTAAAAGGGCAAGGGAAGGGACCAGGACAGCCACCAGAAATGTCCAAAGTGCAGAAAGCAGAGGGTGGCACAGAGCTGGGTCTCTCGCTGCTAGTGCCACTCTCCCCACTGCGTATGTTCCTGGAAGAGCTCCCTCCATTGCAGTTCTGCAGTCTGTGTCATTCCGAGCACTCTATTTGGCCCAGGGAAGCTCTTCACACGATGGCCTGGATTGCCACAGGTGGGCTAAGGTGAGGTGGGACAAGAGCTGACCGCTGGTCGGCTCTTTGGAAACACCAGCAGCCTCAAGCAGGGAACTCCTTGCGCCCCGGTTTTAGATGGAGGGTTTCTATTGGATCGTGTGGGAGATGTGGGCACGCCCTTCCAAGGAACAAAGTCAAGTCACTGGTCTGTAGCTCCATGCTCCTTCCCTCCCACGGCCACCTTCCTGCTCCCCTTGGGAAGTTGCAGCCCGAGGGTCCCAAGGGTGTCCGGGGACCAGCAGGTGGACTACCCATTCCAAAGCCACTTGTCTGTTCTCACCAAATGACCACAGTGCAGATCCAAGTTCTCCTCTCATTTCCGTCTGTGGATTTCTGGGCAGGCAGAGAGCTCTGGCTTTGGGGTCAGGCAGCCCTGCTGACCTTGGCCTAGTGACTTAAATGCCCAGAAACTCAATTACCTACCTTGTCAAATGAGGACAGGAATGTCCCCATCTTGCAAGGCTATGAGGATCAGAGAGCATGTGTGCAAAGGACCTTGCATGAGAGGGTGGGCAGCAGTGCCTACCTTCTGGAGCCCAGTGGGCACTGTTCGGCTGATTTTCTTTTAAACTATTTATACTGATGTGACAGACCCAAATTCATCTCTTCTATTCTCCAAGCACAGGGAAAGGTAACTTACTCTGTACATTCAGACATCAAACCATGCACTTCAAGAAGTGTGAATGGCAGATGCTTGGCAGGAGGGAACACCTCTTCTCTCTGAGGAGGGGCTGGAAGCTGGTCTTCCCCCTCCAGGAAGAGATGGGTGCACTGAGACTTTATGCAAAGGCAACGCTGAGCCATGGCCATGGGCATCTCTGTGGGGACCCTGGGAAAGGAGTCGGCTCCAGGTGTCCCCAAAGAGACAGAAAATGAGATAGTCATTTGAAACAGTGATGCATAATAAAAATGTATGTGGCCACCTTACAAGACTGCTAAGTTGCTAAAATATATAAAGTTAATATTTGAGTTCTATTTTTATAAAATAGTTCTAGATTTATGGCAATATGTATATGTGTATAGCCTTTCAATTTTAATTTATAGTTTTGTGCTTTGAAGAAATATATGTATGATTAAAGACCTGTATATTGAAAGCATTATATACAAATTATTTAAAGACTGCAAGTCTGTATTCAATAAAAAGTAATGCCAAGAAAGATGATGTTTGCCATTGTTTCTACCCAGAAATACTATAAAATATAATGTTGTAAGTTCTCTGAGCTGAGTCAACAATTCATTTGTCTTTGTCTGGGGTCTGCCAGCAGTAGTAGCCGATGTCTAGGAGATACAGAGGCCAAGAGAGCAAAGGGAGGAGGGAACAGAGTCTCTCTCAATGTGTGGCATGTCACCATGCGTGGAGGGCAGGGGTAGGGAGGCTTCGAGGAATGTTGGTGGTCAGGTTGGCAGAAACCTGGGTGTAGAGACGGGTGTCTCCTCTTAAGCCTGCACAAACATGCCTAGGCAGCACGGAGCGGAGGGGAAAGCACCAGGCTCGTTGGCGGGATGCCTGGACCATAAACCCAGCTCTATTTCTAACTTGCTGTGGACTTTGGGGAAGTCACTTCACCTCTCTAGTCCTTGGTTTTCTCATCTATACAACTGGAATGTTGATGTCAGCACTACTCGCTTCTAGGATTGTGGAGAGATGATATGAGATGGTCATTGTTTAAAAACTTAGGAAGTGAGTGAAAACCTAGTATTCTTGTCACAGGCTCACAGACACATGCACACATAGGTTCCTTTGCCCTGCACATCCCACAGATGGACCCCAAGCTGCAAGATGCCCTCCACAGCCACAAAAATCCACAGAGTCAGAACCGAGATTCCTCCAAGTGGAAGCCCAAATGCTTTCCAATTTGAGTCCACAAAGAACCTTAAAGCATATGGATTTGCAAGATTCCAATGTGGGAAAGGCACTACTCGAAGAGATAATGGCTAAGAACATTCCATGAGGAGTGGAGGGAAAAAGAAAGAACAAGATCAAAGTAATGTGGGTTTGCTCTTATTGATCACATGTGTTGCAGGTGGCCCCTGAATAAACAAATGTGCAGAGACGAACATCAAGAGAGACACAAACAGGCAAGCCAACCCCCAAGGTACAAAATAACCTGATGCTCCCAGTGGGGTAGTTGTGGGGACAAGAGGCAGGGAGAGTCCTCCCAGTAGGAGCAACTAGAAGTTTCCAAATTACTCCTTAGCAGTTCTCCTTGGGAAAAGAGGAGAGGCGGGGAGGAGAGAGTGCCTTGGGTTCCCTTTATAAATGTAGCTGATCTCCCTGCTTTAGTGTTTCTCTGAGTTTTCCTTTCAAAGAAGTCTCTTGAGTCTGCAGGATAAACAACATGCCATCCCTGGGAAAAGCTGGCCTCACATCACATAAAAAGACCTTTCCAAAAGCTCTGTTCTCCCTTGGTTCCCAGGGACCAGCTCTCTCCTTGTTCTCCGACCACCTGCTTCCGTCTCCTTCAGGGATTTCTGTTCCTATTTCTGTCCCTTATATGCCAGTGGACCCCAGACCCTGTCCTTGGTCTCTATTTCTTACACTAGGGAACGGCAATATGGCAGGCTGAGTTGATACAGAAGGACCCCTCCTCTTACAAAAACACACACACAAAGGGGGAAATTCTCTTAAATATATAGTCAAATTCAAAAGAAAGAAAACAAATCCTCACATTCCAGAAAAGAAGAATGATGTCAGAGCATGGCAGTAGGCAGAGCTAAAGGCACAGCAGACCAGACACAGAGGCCAGTGGCCCCAGCTGGGCTGCCATCCCTGCGAGTTGAGAAGACATAACAGCCCATGCAAGGTTGGGGAGCAGCTAAACTCCCTGCACCTCCCAGAGGTGTCCCAAGCACATGACAAGGACTAGAAAAACTTTTCTCATCAGCCCAGGAGAGGAGTGAGGAAGCCTGCCATCCACTCAGGGCTGTAGATGGGGAAAAGATATCCATGAAAAATTAAAACCACAAACTTATGCCATATGTGGATGAGGAGTCTGAGTTTATACAACTTATATAAGCAGGCCCTCCACGCCAATAATTTTTAAAAGCCCAATTGGTCTGAGTCAGTAAGACCCAAAGGAGCTCCTCAGAATCAGAATACAAAACCACTTTCCACCCTGGACACCCCAAACACCCACAGGGGTCAACACTTGCAGGTGAGTTCACAGTCAGAACATACAAACAACACCAGACATGATGCACACTGAGAGAAAGTGGCAGATAAAGCAAGCAGGAGAATTCACATCACAAAGGCAGGAGGTAATAGATGAATCAGAGAGAAACTATAAAATAAGTACTGTGAAAGTTATAAGATTCATAGTAGAGTGTCAAACTCTGGCAGAATGGAGCCAGAGAAGCCCATGAAGGGAGGGCTCTCACGCAAGATTTGTCTGACAGGAACTAGCACAAGAAATTTTTCCAAACCACAGCTTGCTATGTAAGTCACACAAGAACATCCAGCAGCGTAAGGAACGCTCACAGCACAAGGACAACTAGCCTGTTATTACAAGAATACTTGCCTGACACACTGTCTCTCAAGCCCAACCCTAAACCCCAAGACCACATATATCACCTAACAACCACTGACACTGGCCAATCAGAACTCACCAGCTCTTGTCAGATGCTGTCAGGGCCAATGAACTTCCTTTCCAAACAACTGGTATAACTTTTTTTTTTTTTGAATGGTTGCATAGTACTTTATTATTTTTTTAATTTCAGCATATTACAGGGGTACAAATGTTTAGGTTACATATATTGCCTTTGCCCTACCCAAGTCTGAGCTTCAAGCATGTCCACCCCCAAGATGGTGCACAGCGCACCCATTCGGTGTGAATACACTCATCCCCTAACTTCTTCTTTCCTTAATAAAACCTTACTGTTTCCTTTGTTCTCTGCATATACCAAAAGTCACCTGGTCTGTATGTACATCTTGGATTGCAATCTTACTTCTTGTGTATTATTCCCCCAGAAAACATTTTTACTTAGAATTTATCTCTGTATGTTTTTATGTTAACAATATATTTAATATTATTAAAGGAATTATTAAAGAAATACAGGGAAGGTTATATAATGAGTTCCAACATATATGTAGGAGTTCGGGAAAGAGAGATAAGAGAGTTGGGGGAAAGCACTGCTCAAAGAGAAAGTGGCTAAGAATATTCCAGAATTGAAGAAACACATTATTCTAAAAGTCCTGGATCAAAGAATCGATTATAATGGAAATTTAAATTCTTTGAACAGAATGATAAAGATATCTTATATCCAAACTTCTGAGATATAGCAAAACTGGCTAGGGGAACTTCTTACACCAGGAAAGAAGAAACACTGAAAACTGATGAGCTAAGTGTAACTTAAAAAGTAAGAAAAAGAACCAAACAGTAAACTCAAAGACAGTAGAAAGAAGAAGATAATAAAGATAAAAACAGCTACCAATAAAGATAAAACAAAACAACAGAGAAGCTAAACAAAGCAAAAGTTGGTAATTTCAAAAGACTAACAAAGGCGGGCACAGTGGCTCAGGCCTGTAATCCTACCGTGTTTCCCTGAAAATAAGACATACTCATAAAATAAGCCCTAGCAGGATTTCTAAGCATTTGCGCAACAGAAGCCCTACCCCGAAAATAAGACCTAGTGATGGGCGTGGCTACGCAGCGTATCTGCACAACCCATGCATTTCGTTGGGGAGCGGTCAAGAAGATGAGCAGCCCTTCTCATCTGCCCCATGAAAGCTCTATTGCTTGACCTGAGAGATTGGGGCCAATGGTTCTAAAGGAAATAAAGTTGCAAGACATTCAGGATGGAATTTGGGGTTTGGAGAGTTATGATGATGTTCCAGAAGAAGACGACTTAACCATATTTGAATAAATGTAGATTGTTGTACCGTACTTTAAAAAAATAACACATCCCCTGAAAATAAGCCCTAGGGTGTCTTCTTGAGGAAAAATAAATATAAGACCCTGTCTTATTTTCAGGGAAACATGGTAGCACTCTGGGAGGCCAAGGCGGTGGATCGTTTGAGCTCAGGAGTTCGAGACCAGCCTGAGCAAGAGCAAGATCCCCATCTCTACTAAAAAATAGAAATAAATTAGCTGGACAGCTAAAAATATATAGAAAAAATTAGCCGGGCATGGTGGCGCATCCCTGTAGTCCCAGCTACTCGGGAGGCTGAGGCAGGAGGATCGCTTGAGCCCATGAGTTTGAGGTTGCTGTGAGCTAGGCTGATGCCACGGCACTCTAGCTTGGCAGCAGACCAAGACTCTGTCTCAAAAAAAAAAAAATGACTAACAAAATAGACAAGTCTGGTAAAACCAGTAGAAAAAAAAAAGAAAGAAAGTCAGAAATAAATAATATTATGAATAAAAAGTTAACATAACTTCAATAAAGCAGATATTAAAAAGAGAATACATCAATTACTGTATGCTAATAAATTTGAAAACATAGATACAAATAGAAAAATTATTAGAGAAATACAATTTATCAAAACTGATATAAGAATAAATTTCCAGATAGTCTTATAAATCTTAAGTAAACTGAAGCAGTTTAAAATCTTCCCTCAGAGAAAATAAAAGGAGGTAGGAACACAAAGTCTTACAGACAAGTTCTACCAGACTTTGAAGGAACTGATCATTTCAATTATATTCAAAATAAGGGGATACATCCTCTCTTTCTATACTCCCTTATTTATTCTCTGAGGCTAGTTTAACCTTAATGCCTAAACCAGACTAGAATATAAAATTTAAAAATACTACAGTTCTATTCCACTCATGCATGTATATGCAAAAATCCTAAACAAAATATAAGCAAACAAATTCTAACAGTATATGAAAAAGATAATACACCTATGACCAAGTCAGGTTTATCCAAAAAGAGTTTAATATTAGAAATAGCTACATGATACTTACTCATTAACAACATAAAAATAAAAATATTAGGCTCATTACAATCATTAAAATGTATTTAATAAAATTCAACAGTCATTCATAATTTAGTTTTTAAAAAAAACTCATGGCAGGGCTTCAAGAGGTCTGACTAGAGGCATCTGGTACTTACCTCCTCCGCAAAGAAGAACCAAAACAGCGAGCAGATAATCACACTTTAAACAGAACACTGGAATTCAACAGAGAAGTGACAGCAAACACCCAAAGCAAGGAAAGAGGCGAAGCAGGGCAGCTTGCTGGGCTCCCCAGTGTGGGGAAAGGGTAAGTGAGAGGCCCAGTGGCCCCATCTCCAGCATGGACTGCTGCAATCCTACCACGGGAGAGCCCCTCGGCCAACACAGGGAGGGCCCTGAGACTAACACAGGCAGCTGACTAAAAGCCACAGATACCACAGCTCCAGAGGGAGGGAGCCCACACTGGGTCCCACACACCTGCCGAGTCCTGAGCAGCTACAGCCGGGTGCCATTTGGGGAGCCCAGCCCCCACCAGACTGCATCCTGCCCTGGGGACCAATAGCCTCTGCATCACCACACCCCTGGAGCCCCACTGGCATCCCCATCCACAGCTGCTGCTGCTGCTGGCTGTTGCCATCAAGGCTGAAGCATGAGCCATTGGCAGTGACACTGCCACTCCCAGCAGTGAGACCACAGTGCATTTACAAGCACCCTCAGGGCAGGCTCTCCTACCCACAGCTGTCACTTGGGGCTGAAGGGAGTATACTCCAGTCACCTGCCTATAGTTGCTGCCACTGAAAGCAACCCCAGCCTCCCCAGCAGCAGGGCTGTAGAAGATCCATTGCTGCCCCCACCACAGCACTCTGCTGGGGACCTGGGGATCACCCAACCTCTGCCCACCACAATTAGCACACACCATCAGGGGTCCTGAGGACAGGCTTACCCAGCCTGGCTGCACCACTCACCTCAGTGCCCAAGCATGCCATCCAGGGGTCTCGGGTTTGTCCTACTCCACCCACCACCATTGGCACCTGAGCATTCATGCCGGGGGTCAGAAGATGGGCCCACCCAACCTGCTACTACCACCTCAGCTGGAACCCACCCACACATGCCACCTGTGGGCCTGGGGCAGCCACTGCCAATACCAGTGTGGACCACTTGGGAGCCTGAGGATTGTCCTGCCACTGCTACTGCCATCATCCACACCATACCTATTTCCTGGGGGCCTCAGAACTTGCCTACATGCCCGGTCCACCACTGCCACTGCCAGCACCTGAGCAAGCCACCTGGAGACCCAAGATTCAGCCCTCTTGGACCCACTAACACCAGTGCCAGCATACACCATCCTGGGGCCCAAGGAGAGGTATGTTCAGCCTGCCACTACCACCACTGGGGCCCAAGGATTGGCCCACCTCATATCCCCATCCCCAGTAGAACTTTTAACCACAGCCTCCACTAAAAACTGCACATTAAGCCACTAAGGAAATCATAGACACAACTGATCACAGACACAACTACAGCTCAAGAAATTATACAGAGACTACACTACTGCATGCACCCAGAATCAGAGCTACAGTGCCCTACCCAATCAACGTCATAGACACATCTTCAGGAAAAATCCTCTCCTATGAAAGCAAATCCAAAGCATCAGGAGAAGCAACTCTTAGATCAGATATGCAGATATCAATGTAAGAACACAAGAAACATGTAAAAGCAAGGAAACATAGTAGCTCCAAAGGAATACAATAATTCTCCAGCAACAGATCCCAATCAAAAAGAAATTTATAAAATGTCAAAAAATTTCAAAATATTGATATTAAAGAAGCTCAGTGAGATACAAGAGAAAACAGATAAATGATACAAAGAAATCAGAAAAACAATTCAGGATATGAATGATAAATTTACCAAAGAGATGGATATCACAAAAAGATACAAATGGAAATCCTGGAACTGAAGAATTCATTGAATGAAATAAAAAATGCATTGAAGAGCTTCAACAATAGACTAGATCAAGCAGAAGAAAGAATTTCAGAACTTGAAGACAGATCTTTTGAAATAACCCCATAAGACAACAATAAAGAAAAAGAGAATTTTTTAAAAAATGAGCAAAGCCTTTGTGACATATGGAACACCATAAAGCAACCAAATATTTGAATTTTCAGTGTCCCAGAGGATGAAGAGGAGACCAAAGGGACAGAAAACCTATTTTAAAAAATAATAGCTGAAAACTTTCCTAGTCAAGTAAGAAATTTAGACATCTAGATACAGGAAGCTCAGAGACCCCCAAATTGATACAATTTAAAAAGGTCTTCTCAATGGCACATTATTGTCAAATTCTCAAAAGTCAAAGACAAAGAGCGAATTCTAAAAACAGCAAGAGAAAACCATCTAGTCACTTATAAGGGAACCCTCATTCAAATAACAGTGGTTTCTCAGCAGAACAGACCAGGAGAGAATGGGATGATATATTCAAAGTATTAAAAGAAAAAAAGTGATAGCCAAGGAAGCTATACCCAGCAAAGTTATCTTTCATAAATTAAGGAGGAATAAAGTCTTTCCCAGACAAGCAAAAGCTGAGGGAATGCATCACCACTAGACTGACCCAACAAGAAATGCTTAAGGGAGTCCTCCACCTGGATATGAAAAGATGATATCTACCATCATAAAAACACATGAAAGTGGCCGGGCATGGTGGCTCAGGCCTGTAATACTAGCACTCTGGGAGGCTGAGGTGGGAGGATTGCTTGAGTTCAGGAATTCAAGACCAGCATAAGCAAGAGTGAGACCCCATCTCTACTAAAAATAGAAAGAAATTTGGCTGGGCAACTAAAAATATAAAAAATTAGCCAGGTGTAGTGGCGCACACCTGTAGTCTCAGCTACTTGGGAGGCTGAGGCAGGAGGATCACTTGAGCCCAGGAGTTTGAGGTTGCTGTGAGCTAAGCTGACGCCATGGCACTCTACTAGGCAACAAAGCAAGACTCTGTCTCAAAAAAAAGAAAACAAAAACACATGAAAGTATAAAGCATAAAGCCCACTGGTAGAACAAACACACAAATAAGGAAAAGAAAGGATGCAAATGTTATAACTACAGAAAACCACTAAACCACGATGATAAACAATGAGAGAAGTAAAGGAGCAAGGATATATAAAACAACCAGAAATCAATTAATGTAAGACCTCACGCATCAATAACCCTGAATGTAAACAGATTAAACTTTCCACTTACATGATATAGACTGTCTGAATGGATAAACAATTATGATCCAACTATATGCTGCCTACAAGAAATTCACCTCACCTGTAAAGATGCATATAGACTGAAAGTAAAGAGATGGAAAAAGATATACAATGCAAATTGAAGCCAAAAATAAGCAGGAGAAGCTATCTTTGAATTAGATAAAACCCACTTTAAGTCAAAAACAGAAAAAGAGACAAAGAAAGCCATTATATAATGATAAAGGGATCAATCCCATAAATAGATATAAACATTCTAAACATATATGCACCCAACATAAGAGCACCCGAATACATAAAGCAAATATTATTAGATCTAAAGGAAGGAATAGACTCCAGCACAATAATAGTTGGGGACTTCAACACCCTCACTCTCACCATTAGACAGATCACCTAGACAGAAATTAACAAAGAAATACTGCATTTGAACTGCACTTTAAACCAAATGGACCTAACTGAAGTTTACAGAACATTTCATCCAACATCTACATAATACACATTCTTCCCATCAACACATGAAACATCCTCCAGGATAGATCATATATTAAGACACAAAACAAGTTTTAACATATTTTTAAAAATAAAAATCATCTCAACCATCTTCTCAGACCACAATGGAATAAAACTAGAAATCAACAACAAGAACAACTTTGGAAACTGTACAAATACATGGAAATTAAAACAACATGCTAGGCCTGGTGCAGTGGCTCACGCCTGTAATCCTAGCACTCTGGGAGGCCGAGGTGGGCGG
>VBSM01003209.1:2006903-2018179 GCA_008086735.1 Cheirogaleus medius
TGCAGCCTTGAAAACAACAATCTTTTTTTTTTGAAAACAACAATCTTTATAAAACTTTTAGCAAAGTTAAAACAAAGTTAAATTTCTAATAAAAATACGGCCAATAGAGGATTTTTGCCTTTTAAAAAGTGTACAGAGTTTAGAAAGTGCCAGAAAATAAGTCCTTCCAAGGCAGGACATGTGGCAATACTGAACCAAAAGGAAGAATAATGACATTGAGTACAGTCCTGTATTCCTCCAGAGTTTGCTGGGTTCAGCTGCGTTGGGAGTTCAGTGGCTCTTATTTGGTGGTGCAAAACACTAACGTGCTGAGGGAAATTATTTATGACCCAAAATAATGTCCAAATTCTACTGACATCATTTCTCTATGTACCAACCACGTATGAACTAATTCTCATCAAAGAAATATGTGTCACAGTGGAACATATTTCACGAGTGGAGAGAATTAAAATACACTACAACAACGGCATATGTTGGGAGAAGAATTAATGGGAAAGGGTTTCCTTCTGTTCAAAGGGAGGATAAAAATATCAACCATAGTTGGACTTTTAGAAATTCAAGATTTACGTTTTAATTGCAAAGTACTGGGATTGTTAGGTTGGCCTAACTGCTATTATGAACAACCCCCAAATGTCAGTGTTTCCTCCTTGCTGTCAGCAGCTGGTGAAGGCCGAGCCTCCACCCGGCGCAGCAGTTCGGGTCCGGGCTCCGCCCACGCTTTGGACGTGTCATGCCCCGGCCTCAGGTCCTCCCTGAGTGTTGCACGTGGCCGCCGACGAGTTGGGGCGACAGCAGGTGTGGGCGAGACTTTGTCGGGCGGCCTGGAAGCGGAGGCCTCCTTCAGGTCCGCATTCCGACGGGCAGACGCGAGCGAGCACAGTTCGTCTCCGCCGAACGGCCTAACCGGCAAGAGAACAAGACCAACTTCCAAACAGAGAAAGAGATGGAACGACGAGCAAGTACACTCAGTCAGAACACCGGCCAAGGAGCAGAGGAAACGCGGGGATTTCCGGCGCACACGACCCCGCAGCCTCGCCGGGGAAGGTCCCGCGGCTCCCGGCCTCGGCTGTGCAAGCGCGGGACGCACAAGGCAACGTCGCCCCCGCGACACGACGGCGCGACCCGCCCGACCCCGCGTCCCCCGGCGGCGAGGTCGCCGCGGCCGCTCGCGCGGTGGGCGGGACTTGGGCGGGACCCCAGCTCCGCCCCGCCCACCCGCCGTTGGCCACGCCCCTCGCCGAGCGCCGGGGCCCCGTTGCCCAGCGGCCGGTGCGGCTGCGCGGGCCGGGCGGCGGCCGGGCCATGCCGGGGGACGCGGTCGTCGTCCTGCGCTACGGGCCGTACAGCGCGGTGGGCCTGGCCGTGGAGCACCGCACCTTCCGCCTGGAGGGCCTGCAAGGTGGGCCTTCCGCTGCGGGCGCCTCTGCGCGCCCCGGCCGCCGAGCATCCACGCAGTTTGTGCCCTGTGCCTCCTTCCTCAGTGCCCTGCCAAGTGCCGCCTCCTCCGGGAAGTCTTCCCAGAGGCCCCGCGCCCCAGGATGACTTAGCATCCTCCGGCTTCCACAGCTTGTATATAAGAGTGGGGACAAACTAGTTGTGGGCCCCCTGAGTGCGGGACAGTGTGCACAGATTTCCTCGGTAGAAAAAATTATATAACCGTGCTTAGGAATTGGAAAACTGAGAATCAGGAGTATTAGGTAACTTTCACAAGTCAAATGGCTGGAAAATAGCAGCGCCGAAATTCTCTCTCTTAGTTATTAATTCATGCAACAAACCTGAATTGAGGACCTAGTATGTGTGAGACACCCTTCCAGGTACTGAAGACGCGCTGTTGGACAAGGATGTCTGTCCTTGAAGCGATCTTCTCATTGCTGACCGCTAAGTGAAGGCTGGGCCAAAGCTCTGAGGCTAACAGAGTGCCGTGGGAATGTCACTCCCTGTGTCTGGCTACAATTGGAGAGGAGGGAGAAGTCTGGAAAAGCTCTTTGAGAAAATTACATTTGAGTTGAAACGAGTAAAGAAAGAAATGAGTAAAAACTAACCAGGTAAAGAAAGGAAAGAGCCTTCCAGGAGGGACTAATGTCTGCAAAGGCTGGAGGCGTGAATAGGTGATGATTTGCAGCGCTGATGGGGAGAGAAGGGTGGAGAGGTAGAGGCCAGATCCTGCAGGGCCTCAGAGGAGTTGTAAGCAGGGAATGAGAGCCTGGCTGCTCTGAGGATCACAAATCAGAGGGGCGAGAGCCCGAGCAGGGAAGACAAGTCAGAAGGCTGTTGTTGGCCTGGTCCAGGGTTAAGTGAAGCTTGGACCAGGACAGCCATAAAGGGGATAATGGATCAAGGTAAAAGCAGTGCTGCTCCCTGATGTGGGAGGCAAGGGTAAAGAGAATGTCATGCACAAAAAGTCAGCTTCTGGCTTGAGACAGTGCTGATGGATGGAGGTGTTCTCCACTAAAATTGAAAACGCCGAAGATGGACCTTAACTTGGAGGAATATGTTCCATTTTGGATATACAGACAGTCCCCAGATGTGATTTTTCAACCTTACAATGCATTTATCTGGAGGCAACTCCATCATAAATGGAGGTGCATCTGGACTTACAGTGGTTCCACTTATGATTGATTTTTCTACTTTACGTGGGTTTACCAGGGTACTAAATGCATTTTCAACTCATAGTGTATTTATTGGGATGTAGCCCCATCGTGAAGTCAAGGAGCACCTGTATTAAGCTTTTCATGTGCTTTCAGCTACCTATGGAGGTACTGCGCCCGCTCGCCATCCTGGAGTTGAGAGAAAAAGTCTGGAGGTGGAGATAGAAATATATGAGTCATTGACTTGGAGAGAACATATAGAATGAGAAGAGGGCCCAGGACTGAGCATTGATGAACTCCATTATATGACTCAGACTAAGAATCTTCCATGCAAAATGCTGTGGGAGTCCAGAGGATGTAAACATCAGTTTTGACTCAGCAATCAGGAAAGGTCCCCTGGAGGAGATGACATTTGAGCTCGAGTTTGAAGGATAGGTAGGATTTTACTCGGCAGAGAATGTTGCTTTCTCTGAGAGAATGGTTGGCAGAACTTCTGTTGTAAATACCTCAGTGTTTGTATTGGTTTACTAGGGCTGCCTTAACGAAATACCATAAACTGGGGATCCTAAGCAATAGAGATCTATCTTTTTCACAATCTGAAGGCTAGAATTCCCTGATCAAGGTCCAGCAGGGATGGTTTCTGGTGAGGGCTCTCTTTCTGGCTTGCTGCCAGCTACCTTCTCTCTTGTCCACACATGGTGGGGGCACATGGGAGAGTGGGCAAGATCTCTGGTGTCTCTTCTTATAAGGACACTAATCCTACCAGATTAGGGCCCCACCCTTATGACCTCATTTAACCTTAATTACCTCCGAAAGGACCTATCTCCAGATATTAATATAATCACATTGGGGGTTAGGGTTCAACATATGACAAGGAGTGCACAATTCATTTATTAGCAGTGCCATATGGTGATGCTTAAGTTGTTTTGCAGTCTTGGCTAAGGATGCAGCCCAAATAAATAACTTTTCTCTTCCTCCCATCCGATGAGCCCCACCCACGGTCACCTCATAATTCACTTTTAGTTTATGTTCACTTTCTCTAAAAATAACGAGGATCTTAGCCTGCTGAGGGAAAACAACTACATTCAAGAGATCTCTGAGCCTTCTTACTTCCTCTTTCTGTCCCCAGCCTCTTGACTTTTGCAGACACTTTTCTTTTTCTTTGTTCCAGACCTACAGTATGTAAGCTCCTCCCCTCCACAACCCACCCCACATTTTCTGTCAGTTCAGCTATTTCTTTACTTTTTTTTTTTTTACTATTTTTATTGTGGCAAAATACACATAACAGAATTTCCCATTTTAACCATTTCCAGTGTACAATTCAGTGACATGAATTACATTCACAATGTTGTGGAACCATCACTATTATCTATCTTAAACAGAACTTCTGTACCCAGTAAGCAGTACCTCTCCACCCCCCAGCCCCAGCCCCTGGTAACCTCTACTCTGCTTTCTGTCTCTATACATTTGCCCATTCTAGATATGCAATAGGAGTAGAATCATACAATGTGTGTCCTTTTGTGTCTGGCTTATTTCACTTAGCATAATATTTTCAAGGTTCATCCATATTGTAGCATGTATTAGTACTTCATTTCTTTCTGTGGCTGAGTAATATTCCTACACACACACACACAGACACACACATACACATACACACACACACACACACCCCAGGTTTTGTTTATCCATTCATTTGTTGGTGGACACTTGGGTTGTTTCCACCTTTCAGCTGTTGTGAGTAATGCTGTTAGGAACATTGGAGAACAAATATCTGTTTGAGTCACTACGTTTCAAAGGAGTAGAATTGCTGAATCCTACAGTCATATATTTAACTTTTTGAGGAACCTCTAAACTGTTTTGCCAAAATAGCAACACCATTTTACATTCCCACCAGCAATGCACAAGGATTCCAATTTTCTGTTTTGGTTTTTTTTTATTATTATTATAACATTCCTGGTAGGTGCAAAATGGCATCTCATGGTTTTGACTTGGATTTCCCTAATAGCCAATGATGCTGAACATCTTTTTATGTGCTTTTTGGCCATTTGTATATCTTTGGAGAAATGTCTATTCAAGTCCTTTGCCCATTTTTAAATTAGGTTGTTCTTCTTTCTGTTGTTGAGTTGGAAAAGTTCTTTATATATATTCTGTTTTTGTTTGTTTGTTTTTTAGAGACAAGGTCTCACTGTGTTCTGGTCTCTGACTCCTGGCATCAGGGGATCTTCCCTCCTCAGCCTCCCAAGCCCGAGCAGTTGGGATTATAGGCACAATCTACTGTGCCCAGCTATATATTCTGAATACTAGAACCTTATCAGAATAAATGATTTTCTCCCATTCTGTAAATTATTTTTTCACTTTCTTGATAGTGTCTTTTGATGCACAAAATTTTTATTTTAATGAAGTTCAATTTGTATATTTTTTTCTTGTGTTGCCTGTGTTTTGCTGTTTAGGAAACAAACCATTGCCAAATCTAGTTCATACACATTTGCCCCCATGTTTTCTTCTAAGAGTTTTATAATTTCTAAAAAATTTTTTCTGAAGCTATCCTTCAAATATAATTTCTAAATTTAGATCTTTGATCCATTTTGGGTTAATTTTTACATATAGTATAATGAAAGGGCCCAACTTCATTCAAAAGACGTTCATGTAGATATCCAGTTTCCCCAGCACCTTTTGCTAAAGAGGCTGTTCTTCACGAATCGAATGGTCTTGGCACCCATATCAAAAGTCAATTGGCCATTCATTCACCTTAATCACTGTGAAGGTTTATTTCTAGACTCTCATTTCTATTCCACTGTTCTGTATGTCTGTCTTTATGCCAGTACCATATCACTGTGATTATTATAGCTTTGTAGTAAATTCTGAAATCAGGAAATGTGAGTCCTCCAACTTTATTCTTTCTGAAGACTATATTCACTATTGTGGATCCCATGAAATTCCTTGTGAATTTTAGGGAATTCATTTCTGCAAAAACCACCATTGGGATGGTGATAGAGATTGCACTGATTATGTATAATTCTTTGGGTAGTATTGTTATCTAAATAAAATTAAGTCCTTCAGTCCATGCACACAGGATATATTTCCATTAATTTAGTTCTTCTTTAATTTCTTTTAGCAAATTTTGTAGTTTTCAGTGTACAAGACTTACAACTCATTGCTTAAATCTGTTCCTAAAAGTTTTGTTCTTTTAGATGCTATAGTAAGTGGAATTGTTTTCTTGACTCCCTTTTCAGAGTATTCACTGCCAGTGCATAGAAACTCAACTGCTTATGTGTTGGTTTTGTATTCTTCAACTTTGCTGAACTGATTTATTAGCACTGACAGGTTTTTTTTGTTTGTTTGTTTTAAGAAACTAGAAGTTTGTGGATATAAGATCATGCCATCTGCAAATAGAGGTGGTTTTACTTCTTTCTTTCCAGTTTGGATACTTATTTCTTTTTCTTGACTGATTTCTCTGGCTAGTACTTCCAATACTATGTTGAATAGAAGTGGCAAGAGTGGGCATCCTTGCCTTGTTCCTGATCTTAGGGGAAAGTCTTTCAGTTGGCCTCATCCAATCAGTTGAAGACCTTACTACAACAAATATTGAAGTTTCTCAAAAAAGGTATTCTCCTCAAGACTGCAACACAGAAACTCTACCTGTGTCTCCAACCTGACCAGTGAGCCAATTCCTTAAAATCTCTCTCTCTCTCTCTCTATATATATATATATATATATATATATACACACACACACGCACATGCACACACACAGACACACACACACACACACATATACAGCAGATTGTCCCTGACTTAGATAGTTGAACTTAATGATTTTTTGACTGTATAATTGTGCTTTCAGCTGTGTATATTAATGGTGAGAACCCATACAACTATTTTGTCTTTCACTTTCAGTACAGTATTCAATAAATTGCATGAGGTATTCAGCACTTTATTGTAAAATAGGCTTTGTGTTAGATGATTTTGTCCAACTATAAGCTAATGTTTTAGCTTACAGTTGTAAGTGTTTGAGCACATTTAGAGTATGCTAGGCTAAGCTATGATGTTCTGTAGGTTAGGTATACTAAATGCATTCTCAACTTACAGTGTCTTCAACTTAAAATGGGTTTATGAGGACACAGCCTCATAGTAAGCAGAGGAGCATCCGTGTATGTGCATATGTGTGTATATATGTATGTGTATATACATGCACACATATCTCCTATTGGTTCAATTTCTCTGGAGAACTTTTTACCAATGCATAGATTTTGGGTTTTTTTTTCCTTTTAACATTTTAACAAATATTTAAATATGTCATCCCACTGCCTTCTGGCCTCCATGGCTTCTGATAAGAAATCAGCTGTTAACCTACTGAGTATCTCTTGTACATGATGAGTCACTTCTCTCTCACTGCTTTCACGATTCTGTCTTTGTCTTTATCTTTTGACAATTTGTCATAATGTGTCTTAGTGTGGATCTCTTTGAATTCATCCTGCTTAGAGTTAGTTGAGCTTCTTTGATATGTATTTTCATGTCTTTCATCAAATTTGGGAAGTTTTAGTCATTATTTCTTCAAATATTCTTTCTGTCCCTTTCTCTCTTTGCTCTCATTCCAGGACTTCCATTACGTATATGTTGTTATACTTGAGAGTGTGCCACAGGTTTCTGGGGCTCTGTTCATTTTTCTTCATTCTTCCTTTCTGCTCCTCAGACTGGATACTCTCATTTGTCTTATATTCAAGTTTGCTGATTCTTTCTTCTGCTTACTCAGATCTGCTGTTGAACCTGTCTCGTGATGTTTTTATTCTAGTTATTGTACTTTTCAACTCCAGAGCTTGCTTAGTTCCTTTTTAGAATTTCTATCTCTTTATCGATATTCTCATTTTGTACATACATCATTTTTTTAGTAGTTTCCTTTGGCTCTTAAAGCATAGTTAAGATAGTTGACTTAACATAGCCCAAGATCTGAGCTTCCTCAGAGAGTTTCTGTCAATTAATATGTTCCCTTTGACTGGGCGATACTTTCTTGTTTCTTTATATGCCTTGTGATTGTTTTGGCTGAAAACTGGACATTCAGATATTATAGGGTGTTATCTCTGGAAATCAGATTTTCCTCCTTCCCTAGAGTTTGCTGTTCCTAATTGTTGAAGGCTTAGCTTGTGATCAGCCAGTGTTTTGACTAAAATTTCCTTGAATGCCAAGAACTTTAAAACGAAAAGAACCAAACGAAAAGATTTCTCCCATTCTTTGTGCATTTGCTCTACGTTGAGGCACTCATGTAACACTTGGCCAGGCTGGTCACAGTTCTGCCTCGGCCTCCGCTTCCTCCCGTCACTGAGCCTGTAGATCAGCCAGTGCTGAGAGCTTTGGATCTTCATGGTCTTTTCAGAGCACACATCCTGTTCTAAGCCTGCTGTTGGCCTTCTAAATCCCTCAGTATACATGAGTACTTTTGAGTGTCCTAATTTCCCAAAGAAACTCTCTCTCTCCAGGTTTTTCTCTTAGGCTTTTTGAAATCTATTGTGAGGCTCAGCTGTAATTTTTGCCCAGGCGGCTGTGAGTTTTTCATTCGCCTTACAATGTTTTTGAGCACCGCCCACAGCTTTTCCGCCTTGTGTGGGCTCCAAGTCAGGCAAAGACAAGTGCCTTGCTTCAGTCCTTCCAGAAGCCCCCAGAGGGGTTAGAAGAGAAAAACACAAGAATTTGCGAATAACATCTGCTCTGCTTCCTCTGGAATCAGAACCAGGGTCCCATACTGGGAGCATGGGCTGCTGTCACCGAGACTGCCACCAAGTCAGGGAGAAGGTGGGGTGAGGGCAAAGGAAAATTCCACAGAGCTCTTCTGCCATTTCAAAGTTGCGATTTCCTTAATTCAGTGTTCCCTTGGTTGCTGCAGACCTTTGATTGTTTTCTAGAGTTTTGACAAAGTTGGTTCTGACAGTTTCTAGTTGTTTTATCAATGTTTCTCTGGAGGGATGGGAGTTTGGAGCTGCCTACCCTGCCATTTTGCTGATGTCTGCAGACACTTGTAATTATGTTCCTTTCTGCTGCCTTCCTGCTGCCACAATCAGCATGACTGTGGGAGTTCCATTAGCTCATTTACATACTCAAAATTATATTAAACAGAATGCATAAAGGTACATTTTGCTCCGATACACATCTTACAAGTATTGAGGGACCCCCCTAGTTTGTCCGTAGGTTCTGTCAACTTTACCTGTCACCTCTCCCTGGTTGCTCGTCTCCTGCCTACGTTCTTGGCACAGTGGGCAGGGAGGTGGCATGAGCACAGGCTAAGCTCCGGGGCTCTGACGTCCAGCCAACCTGGTTTGAATTGGACTCTACCATTTGGTAGCTTTGTGGCCAAAGTCAAAATCAAGTAATTTTACCTCCTGTGAGCCTCAGTTTACTTGTTGGTAAAAGGGGAATGTGAACCCCTACCTCACCGATGCGAGACTCTGATGAGGAAATGCACATAATGAACACTGTGCCTGCACATAGCAAGGGCTCCACAGCGTTAGTTCTTACTGTTCCTGAGGAAGGGCCGTTGGGAAGGGGAGAAGGGGGCGGCTTGGGGCACATCTAGGGAGCAGCAAGCAGTTGGGTCTGGTCAGAGGATGGTGGGCAACAAGGGAGTCTGGCCTGTTTCACCCTTGGCAACAAGGAGCCAGCAAAGGGTCTTGAGCTAAGGAAGGATGAGACCAGGGATGTGCTTTCAGAGTCCAATGCTGAAGGAAGAGATTTAGGGAGGAGAAGTGGGGAAGAAATGAACTATTAAGAAATATTAATAGCCAGGTGTGGTGGCTCACACCTGTAATCCTAGCACTTTGGGAGGCTGAAGCAAGAGAATCACTTGAGGCCAGGAGTTAAGAGACCATCCTGAGCAAGAGAAAGACCCTGTCTCTACAAAAAATAGAAAATTAGCTGGGCATGGTGGCACATGCCTGTAGTCCCAGGTAGTTGGAAGGCTGAGGCAAGATAATACTTTGAGCCCAGGAGTTTGAGGTTGTAGTGAGCTATGATGACACCACTGCACTCTAGCTTTGGCAACAGAGTGGGATCCTGTCTCAAAAAGAAAAAGAAGGAAAGAAAGGAGAGAGAGAAGAAAGGAAGGAAGGAAGCAAGGAAGGAAGGGAGAGAGGGAGGGAGGGAGGGAGGGGGAGGGGGAGGGAGAGAGAGAGGGAAAAGAAAAGGGGAGGAGAGGGAGGAAAGGAGAGGGCAGGGCAGGGCAGGGAAGGGATGGAAGAAAAAGCCAGCCAGTGGTTAGAAATTATGTTCTGGAGTTCAGGAGAAAGATGAAGGCAGGATTTGAGTCAGGAGTAGTTATGACTTTAAATGACATCTATATGCTGATGACTTCCAAATTTATATCTTTAATTGGGACCTCTCATTGTCACTGCCTTGTTGAGTAGCAGCTCAGACTTAGTGTGCCAGAATTTCCGGGTGGGACTCCTAACACTCACGCCACCAGCAGCTCTGCCCACTTCCCCTCTCTGCTCTGGCAGCTGGAAACCTCACCGTCACCTCTCTCTTCCCTTTCCCTTACACTCCCCGTTTAGTCTGTCAACACATCCTGCCAGCTCTGTGTTCACAGCACGTCTAGAATTCAACCCTTCCCACCCCTCCTGACCACCCCTCCATCTTTTTGTCCAGCTGCCATCATCTCTTGCCTGGTTGCTCCCCGGCCTCCTCACTGAGCTCCCTGCAACCACCCCTGTGGTCTGTTCTCAGCGTCAAAGCCAGGTGACTTGGTGAGCCTGAGTCATGGCGTGGCCTTTGCCTCCAAGGACATCCTGCTGGCTCCCAGCCCACTTAGGGGAGAAACCAAAGGCTCACATGGCCTCCCAAGCTCCCCATGGCCCCCTTGCCCCCTCCCCGCCGCGGCTGCTCGCCCTGCCCCCGGCTCAGCTCCTGCTGCCGTTCCTCAGCACTCAGCAGCTCCCGCTGGTCTTGGCAGTTGCTCTCCTGGAACGATCTTTCCACAGGTCTTCACTCTTCACTCTCTGGGCCTTGGGATATTCCTCACAAGTCACCTACAGCAGGCTGTGCTCAAGTACCCACCTCAAATCAGTGCTTCCCTCTGCCTCCCTTGGCCTGAGCTCCCGTCCCTCCTCCTTATTTCTTAGTGCTCCTGAGCGTCTAACACAACGTGCATTTCACCTGTTGCTGGTTACCCTGCTCCCCCGTGGGTGTATCTTCAGCAGGGCAGGGATTCTCATCTATTCTGTTTTCTGCTGGGTCCTAGTTCCTAGAACTGTGCCTGGCTTAAACATCAATAAATATTAGTTAAGGAAATAAACCTGTGTAAAGCCCAAGGTTGGAGCCACAGGAGGTGGGACTGTGGAGGAAGCCAGAGCAGGCAGGACGCTGGTGGTGGCCCCTCCCAGGGGCAGAGAGTGTTCAGAGAGAGGAGTGGCCAGAGGGGGTGAGGCGTGTAGGTAGGAGAGAACCCGGAGGCACAGGAGGCAGGTGTGGTGGGATTTCCAGAGGAAAGGGCCCTTGGGCCCCAAATAGCTGAGTAGGAGTTATCTCCAAAGAGGGATGAATTCGTGTTGGCAAAGGGCTTAGAGAAGAGTATTCTCATGCCCTCTCTACGGGAGGGTAAATTGGGCAGTTACCTTGGAGGGCAACATGGCAGTGTCTATTAGAATGTAACAGCAGGCCGGGCGTGGTGGCTCATGCCTGTAATCCTAGCACTCTGGGAGGCCAA
>VBSM01003209.1:2026900-2045039 GCA_008086735.1 Cheirogaleus medius
AAAAAAAAAAAAAAAAATAGTTCCTGTGCTCAAGGATCCTCCTGCCTCAGCCTCTGAGTAGCTGGAACTACAGACACATGCCACCATGCCTGGCTAATTTTTTATTTTTTATTTTTAGAGACTGGGGGTGGGATGGTCTCCAGGCTGGTCTTGAACTCCTGGCCTCAAGCAACCCCCTTGCCTTGGCCTCCCAAAGTGCTGGGATTATAGGTGTGAGGAACCACACTGGCCTGAAACTTTTGGTTTGAAAGTGTTGGCTCAGTTTTGTTTGTTTTTTAGCCAGCAGTAAAACTTTATTGAAATAAATACATTTTTAAAATAGCCCAATAAAGTGGCATGATTAACCATTTCTCTTTTTTTTTTAAATTGAACTGTTTATTTTGATGGCTCAGTTTTCAGAAAAATAAACAACAATGTCAACTAAAAAACAAAACAACCACATTTGTGGTCCATTAGTATGCTGATCACTTGCTCCTGGGATCACTCTCTTGGTCTGGGTGCAAGGGTCACCCTTCCTGGGAGGCCCATGGCCCCTGTCCCACAGCAGAGGTGGATGCGCACTGCTCTTTTTCCAGTGAAACCACTTGATCCAAGCATTTGGTTATGCAAATGAAAAAGCAAAGCCTCTGTTTGCAGATCTCTGAAATAGACATTTGAGAAGCCAAGACCTTAAAAAGCCTTATTGTTCCCATGCTTGGGTACAAGGGGCCCCAGTTGTAGGCAGAGCCGCCTCCCCCAGGTCGGGTTGCCTGATGGGAAATGCCTCCAAGCGAGGTGTTAGACAACATTTGCCTGCTTGGGCCAGACCTTGTGAACATGTGTATCCCTGTTTGACTGGCTGTTTGGAGTTCGAGAGCTGAGACCCTGCAGACTGAAGGAGATTGGTTAAGTTCCACCTGCTCTTCACATGGGATTAGCAAGTCAGGGAAAGCTTGGTCCAGACCGTACCACTGATGTCCCCATGTGTAATATTTAAGACCAAAGCTTCTGACTCCAAGGAATGCATGGGCATTGCTGTCTCTGCCAGCAGATTCTAGGTCCCATTCCCACGTTCTGATTTAATGAGTCTGACATGGGACCCAGGAATCTTAATTATTTACACATGCTCCACTTGGTTCTGATGCACATAGACCCTTGCCCTCTGAGAGAAGTGGCATCAGGGTGTCAGGGCAAGACCATGTGCTTGTAGGCAGAGTTGGACACTTTGCCCCAGGGGAGTGGAGCTGCCCTCTGCCAGCCATCCCAGGAAGGGCAAGGAAGGCCGTCCCTAAACAGGTGAAATAGGATGTCTCTTCCCTCCCGACCTCATGCTCTTGGGCCTGGATTCCAGGGAACCTAGAAGGGCTTGGAAATACTCCTGAGGGGAGGGGGTGGGAGGAGCTGGCCCCCAGAGCATGGAGGTAGGTTGGGGTTTAGGCTGGCAAATATCCTATGGCAGGTACCCCATGAACATGGCCACTTACCCCTGAGCTCCAGCCAGCTCTTGCTAACAGCCGCAGCACGCCCGCTCTTCTGCTAGGTCTGCATCTGCTCTTGTGCAAAGGGAAGGGCCAGAGGAATATGCTCCCAAGGTAAGCAGAGCAGCAGCTGTGGCTGTCAAAGCCAGCGGCCCTGGAACCTGCTGGAGGTGAGTCCAGACAATGTGGACTCCCAGAGCCCAGGATGGGGAGGGAGACCACTGGGGAGCACAGCCCCCATCACTCCTGTCCAGAAAATGGGCACTTTGGAGCACCTAGATTCGACCATGCAGGAGGACTCTTCTGGAGCAAACTTGGGATTTTATTGCTCATCTGTCACTTGTACCCCTAAACCAAGAAAAGCCAGGCAGCATTTGGGTTATACATATAAAAATTATTTTCCTTTTTATACATATTTGTTTATCAAAATCCACATTGACATTGGCGGAGGGGGGGTGTCTTTTACTTTGAATAAAAAGCAATACAGGCCAGGCATGGTGGCTCATGCCTATAATCCCAGCATTTTGGAGGCTGAGGCAGGAGGATTGCTTGAGCCCAGGAGTTTGAGGTTGCAGTGAGCTATAGTCACACCACTGCACTCTACCCTGGGCGACAGAGAGAGACTGTCAAAAAAAGAGAAAAAGCAACACAAGCACTCCTCACCTTGCAGAATCCGTATGCTCCAGCGAAGGGCAGTGGTCAGCAGGAGGGGAGCTGAGAGAGGGAAGGGACAGCTCCCTGAGGATGTATCTGGTTTCAGCTGTTCAATCTGCAGCACGCTCAATGGAGACGGATATGCTCACCCAGGGAGTGAGCCTGCAGCTAACTGAGCCTCGTCACTGACGTGAGCCTGTGTGGAATGGGGAAAGCGAGGTTGAGAACCACAGCTATAAGTTTTGTACAAAGTGCTTCTTTTTCCATTAACTTTTATTTTAGACTTAGAAGTATATTTCTGAACTGCTATAACTATTGTACTACAAGTTATTCCCCAATTCATTATGGTTTTTCATACCTTTTAAGTCCAACCACTGACCTAGACTTTATACACATACGATCTGGTTACCCCAAATTTCTCACGGTCCCTCTAAGGAAGCCACGGCCTTTTCTTTTCTCTCACTTTCTCGTGCAGCTTCCTCTTCCTAGAACGCCCATGCTGTGCTCCCTGCTTGACAAAATCTTACGCAGTCTTCAAGTCACTGCTCACCTGCCAGGCCCTCCCTGAAGCCTTCCCTGCCCCCATACCCACCCCTATAGCTACGGCCTCACAGGCCCTCCCACTGTAGCATCACAGCTGAGCATGCTGGCTTGCTGGTGTCCCCAGCCTCTGCGTGATGCGCTTGTGGATGAAGATGCTCACTTCTCTTTGCCTTATGCTCTGGATGAGTAGGACTAAATTCAGCAGCATGTTGAAGAAAAATCCAAAATAACAACAGTCAAAACCAGCTAGAAGTGGGAAGTCGTAATGGTTAACTTTGTGTATCAACTCAGCTGGGCAATGGGGTGCCCAGACACCTGGTCAAGCAGTATTCTGGGTGTTTCTGTGAGGCTGTTTCTGGATGAGACTAACATTTGAATCAGTGCACTGAGTTAAGCAGATGGCCCCCATCCACTGGAGACCTGAATAGAACAAAAGGCAGCGTAAGGGAGAATTCACTTTCTCTTTCTCCGCCTGGCTATTGTAAAGCCAGGGCATTGGTCTTCTCCTGCGCTTGAACTGGAACTGCACTGCCAGCTCTCCTGGTTCTCCAGCTTGCAGACGGTAGATAGTGGGGCTGCTCAGCTCCTGTAACTGCAGGAGCAATTCCACATGGATACAGAGGGACATAGACATAGCCATAGCCATAGCTTTCCTACTGGTTGTGTTTCTCTGAAGAACCCTGACTAATACAGAAGTCTAGATCTGCGGCCACTCCTCAGTCCCCAGAGACCCCTGCCTCTCGGCTCTGCCATCTTAGCATGGAGCTCTGCGGTCCACGATGGCTCCTGAGTTCCAGCCACCAGGTGTGCATTGCAGGCAGCTCGGAGGGGACGGGTTTGAAGGGACAAGAGAAGGGCTTGCTCCCTCCCCTTTAAGAAGAATTCTCAGAAGCCCTACGTGATCCTCCACTTACATGGCCAAGCCTAACGACCAAAGGGACAGGAATTGGAGATGTTCAGCCACACCGCAGTACTCTGCTAACACGAAATGCTCTTGTTAGCAAAGGAGGCGGGAAGATGAGTGTGAGGTGATGGGCAGCCGCACCTCGTGCTGGCACAATAGGTGCTCACAGGGTGTCCGCCGAGGGCTCCTGATGCCTGGTCTTGTGATGAGCTGAGTGTTTTGGGTCCAGGAACATTTCTAGACAGTTCTAAAGTTCTTCTTGTCATACCTCCTTTCTCCTCCTGGGTACTACAGGCAGACTCATTACATAAGCATAATATTTGTACCCCCATAATATGCTGAAATAAAAAAAAACATTATAAAAAGAAACAAAACATCATCTCCTGGATTAATCTGTAATTTAATGTTATCCCAATAAATCTGCCAACAGGACTTTTTGAAAACAAGACAAACTAATTATAAAGTTTACATTGAAATATAAATAAACAATAATCACTAAAGGTAGAATAGAAATTCAAAAATTGACAAACAGAGGAATGTAGTATATGATCAAGGGCTTTTCAAATCAGTGGGGAAGAGCGATTATTTTTAAAAATGTTGTTAAGGCAATTGGATCGCCATCTGGAGGAACAACTATATTCCTACCTATCTTTGTCCTAGAATAAACCCCAGATGTAATAATAAAATCACAAACTTGAAATTTTTTAGAAACTTAGAGTGAAGAAGGCCTTTCTAAACATGATTCAAAACCCAAAGTCACGGAAGACCAAATGGATAAATTCAACTTCATAAGAATAAACATTTTTTTTAAAAAAGCAAATAACATCAAAAGTTAAAAATTAAAATATATGTGGGGTGAAGCATTTTCAACTCATGCCTTTAATCTATACAGAGTGCCCACAAATCAATAAGAAAAAGACAGCCTAATGAAAAAACGTATATGTGAAGAGAAAATTCACAGAAGTGTAAATATAAATGGTCCTTGAACATAGGAAAAGATGTTTAACCTCACTCATACTAAGATCACTGCAAATTGAAAGTAAGATACTCAATCAAAAACTGCGACAGCACTCTGTTGGTGGGGCCTGGGGACAGGTGTCCATGCGTTGACAAAGGCAGTATCAATTGACAAAGTGTCTGCAGAGCAATCTGGTATTATTCGTCAAAAAATTTAAACCATCTATTCTTCCATTCCATATATTCCCCTTAAAGGGATTTATTCTAAAGATCCTGTATATATCTACACATACAAACATTTATGCATACAAAATAAATCCTGTAGCATGGCTCATAATAACAAAGGATTGAACGTTGCCCCACATTCACTAACGAGGGACTAAATAGACCCCGGCTCACTCATGCCACAAGTCCTACGCGTCCAGTCAAAAGCACGAGAAAGACCTTTGGAGTACTGTTGAGGAAGATCTCTAAGAGACATTGCTTAAATCAAGGAGTATATATACTACGTTATAATTTATGAAAAAATGAGAAAGAACATATCTATACACATTGAGTCTGTGTAAGATACTAAGAAACAGGAAGCGGTTACCTCTAGAGAGAGAGGCCTGGGGCTGCAGAGGGACAGCCATGCGCAGGAGACCTTTTCACTATACATCCTCTCTACCTTTTAAAACCTGTGTATCTTATATCATTTATTCAAAAATAATGTTTTAAAAAATAAAGTAGTTAGGTTTAGATTGACAGAGAAACCAGACCCTAGCATAGAATCAACTGAAAGACTGTTTGAACTAACGAGAGAATTCAGTGTTTGGAGAAAGATCCAAAAGTCACTTGCCTCAAGAAATGGTGCTGGGACAACTAGATAGCCCATGCAAAAGAATTAAACTGGACCCCTCCTTCACACCACATAAAAAATTAACTCGAAATGGATCAAAGACCTAAATGTAAGAACCAAAATTATAAAATTCTTAGAAGAAAGCCTGGAGGTAAATTTTAATCACCTTATATTTAATAATGATTTCTTAGATATCACGCCAAAACACAGGCAATAACTACAAAAATAGATAAATTGGATATCATCAAATTAAAAACTTTTGTCTTTCAAAAGACACCATCAAGAAAGTGAAAAGGCAACCCACAAAATGGGAGAAATTTTTTTGCAAATCATACATCTGATAAAGTACTTGTATCTAGAATTATAAAGAACTCTTACAATTCAATAAGAAAAAGATAAAAAAAAATGCAAGTTAAAGATGAGCAATGAATCTAAATTCTCCAAAGAAGATATACAAATAGCTAACAATACATGAAAAGATGCTTAGTATCACCAGTCAGCGGGAAAATGCAAATTAAACTCATAATAACATACTATTTCACACCCATTAGGATGGTTTTTATCAAAAAGCCAACAAGTGTTGATGGGAATGTAAAGAAACAGAGCCTCATACACTGCTGGTGGGAATGTAAAATGAGCAGCTGCTTTGGAAAACAGTCTGGCAGCTCCTAAAAACAGTAAAACATAGAGTTACCATCTCACCTAGGAATTCTATTCCTCAGTATACACCAGAGAGAAATGAAAACATATGTTGACACAAATGTTTATAGCAGCATTTATTTATAATAGCCAAAAATTGGAAATAATCCAAATGTCCATCAACTGATAATGGAGAAACGAAAGGTAGCATATCCATTCAATGGAATATTATCCTACCATAAAAAGAATGAAGTACTGATACATGCTGCAACATGGATGAACCTTGAATATATCATGCTAAGTAAAGGAAGATCATGTATAATAGGCAGCCATTCATATGGAATGTCCACATAGGCAAATGTACACAGACAGAAAGTGGATTGGTGGCTGCATAGGGCTGGAAGCAGAGGGACTGAGGAGTCATAGCTAACGGATAAGGTGTTTCTTTCTTTAACACGATGGAAGCATCCTATAATTGATTGCAGTGATGATTGTACAAGTCCATGAACATACTAAAATACATAGAACATACACTTGAAATGGGTGAATTGCATGTGTGTGAATTTTACCTCAATTACCAAAAAAAGTCAATTACCTCCTCCCTCCAAACTATCTGAACAATTTTAAAAGCAATGAGATAATATCTACATCTATCTATGTGCACTGGTTTTGCAAAGATGTCCATATCACATATGCATAAACAGTTTTCTGGTGTGTGTGTAGTGTGTGTATACACATTTGCACAGCAAAAATAGGCCAGGGAGAATATTCTTGCCCAGGGTTACCTGACAGCAAGGTAAGTAGATAGGAGAACAGGAGGGAAACATTCTTCTTGACTTTACATCTGTGTTGTTTGAATTTTTTACAATGAGCACATGCTACTTTCTTAGTATACAATAAAAAACAATAAAAGGGAAGAATTGAGCTCCTCTACTGGCATCTACCAGTTAGCAAGCCCTGGTTATCTGCTTTACATAGATCTGATCTCCTGATGTAGCTGATGTCATCTGATCCTCACGAGAGCCTTGCACAGCACTACACAGTGTTTTCTCCATTTAACAGGTGGGGAAACTGGGTCTCAGTGGAGGTCAGGGACTCAACGAGGGAGCAGAGCCCACATACAGGGGACCCCAAGGTGCAGCTGGCCCACCCTGTCCCTTCCCAGTGCTGGAATAGGACTCAAGCTATTTTTATAATTTTCCCTAAACTGACCTTATGGGAGTCTACTTCAACAATAATGAGTGACAAGGACAATCCAGCTACCGTGCCCATATAAGATAAACCAGATTCATGTAAAAAAATTTTTAATTTCACCAGAATTTAAAATTGAGCCTAAATAACACCCAAGGAGGTTCAGAGCAGCTGGTGATCAGGCTCCAAGACTTGAATGATTCTTGCCGTTAAAATGTTCCAGTCATTTAGACATTCATTAGGGATTCAGCATCACTGGGGAAATGGGTTAGATGAGTTAAATACCCAATTCATAATAGAAAATTATCCTAAACAACGTGTTGATTACAGTCCTCTCTGAAACAAGCGGTGGAGAGGCACTGAAGCCAGGTCCACAAGGCCTTCACATAGTGTGTGCTGCTTGGGAACTGTCCTCGGAGAGACATCTAGTTTCCCTGAAAATGCTTCCAAAACAAGTAATTTTCTTTAGAAATGGAAAAATAACCTCCCCCTCAAAAAAACCAAAAAATAAAAAACAACCCAGAGGCTTCATTATATTTTAAACTCTTTACATTTTTCCCAAAAGGAAAATAGTGGATCTGTTTCCAGAATAAGGGAGAATAGATACTGAGTAGCCAAAACAGTGTCCCCCTCTCATGAATATCTCCAACCTGACAGTTGGCAGACAACCCGGGGTCAACCCAACACATCTTCTCCCCAATTCCATCTCTACAACTGCATTCCCATATGAATTAAAGTTCTGATCAGGGACCTACTTACTCTGCTTGGAAACCTGGGGACAGCCACAATTGCTCCTTCGCCACCTTCTCTTGCTTTGACTTCTGAAATGCACTAATCTGCCCTTCCCTCCACGATGGCAGAGCTTCCACCTGGGTTGAGATGTCCATGTCTCTCACCTATTCTATTTCTCTGGATCCCCACCTCGTTACTGTCTCCATCATCTCCTGCAAACCACTCTACTAAAGTCATCTTTCTGAAGCATCCACCTGCCCCATTCCTTCCTTCCCCGCGCATTCGAGGTTTTATAATAGCTTTCCGTGGTCCTGTCATGCCTGGGACCTCCCCGCGCTGTGAGCCTTGGTAGGAGCAGAGTAGCACACACCTGGCAGTCGATGCACCTGCCCCAGACCCTGACTCTAGTGCCCATGGCACGGGATGGCGAGAGGACGGAGGATGTGTGCTGTGGCTCTGGCAGTGGTAGCTACACCCAGCTTCTGGGGCAGCCACGACATCCAACATCCAGCAAGCTTTGTGGTACAAGCTGCCATTTCTGGCCTCAGCAGCCAAGACCATGGCTCCTACCAGGCCTGGCTTTGTGGTGTGACTGGGGCTACTTCTGGCTTCAGAGCCTCTCCTTGTTCCTGTATCTTACCCTGCCCACTCCTCCAGCCTTCCAGGAAATTCTTTGAGCTCTGCGGTTTCCTTTCAAACAAGTCCTTTTTAGCCTTCCTCAGCCAGAGTCACCTCTGTTGCCCACAGCTATAAACTGACTGAGACACCTCCAAGTGGCTTCAGGAAAAGACTAAACTCTTCAGCCAGGTATACAGACCCCATCTGATCTGGGCCTCACTCACCTCTCCCCCGGCTGCCGCCCACCCACAGCCCTAGGTGACCGGCCAGCCAGGCCCTTCACACTCACGGGCCTTTGCCTCCCATCACCCCTTCTTCGCTCCTTCAGCTGGGTGAATCTGCCCAACTCAAAAGCTCCTCTGGGCATCGTCCTTCCTCCTATCCCTTCTCTCCCCTCGCCCCCAACAATGGGCTCCCTCCTCCGGTCCTCTGCAGCCCGCGCTCTCCGCAGGCCCTGAACAAATGCCTGGCAGCTGGTGCCTGAGTGTGCCTGTCTCTTGAGAGGGCCATAGAGCTCCTCAGAGCAGCGATGTGTCATCTTTCACGTCTTTGTGCCTCCCACCGCAGAGCCTGGCACGGCACTCGTCACAAGGGGAACCCTCAGCAAACACGCGGTCAGCGTGGAAGGCAGGCAGGCCACATCCCGTCCTGCTGGACCCGGACTGCACCCTGCACTGCTCAAGGGGCAGCGTGGCAACACACTTGCTAATGCACACTGGGAAGAGCGCTTAGCACGAACTGTTGCTGAGACTTCCGGGCGTCTCCCTTTGGGGATCAGCTGGCCTGCTGGAGAGAACCGTCTCCTTCGGGTGCTGGAGGCTGGCAGAGCCCTGTGACTTTGGGCCAGGAAGACTGGACTCTCTCCTTTGGCCACTGTGGTGGCCAGTGGCTGTTGCCTTCTGCCGCCTTCCTGCCAGTTTTTCCAGTAACGATCCTATTGTTTAAAGGATTCTCTTCTCCCCACTCAGGCTGCACGGTCACCTGACACTCCTTGCCCTGCTCTGCTGCAGCTGAAACTCGTGTCCAGACAGGACAACAGCACAACAGCAACCAGGCCACAGTGATTGACTTCTCTGAGGCCAGTGTGAGTTACACTTCCTGTCACTTGGAACCAAATGTTTTTTGCTTGATCAGCCACCAAACTCAACGGTGGGTGCCCAGTAAGATTAAATCGCCAGTGCTTAGAGCAGCTGGAGAGCCTCAGCCACCTCTCACACAGCGGCCAGGCAGCTCCCTGCAGCTCCTGGCACATCTGCTCCAGGCTGGGACTTGGATCACCCATGCACCCTGCAGCAGCCAACTGCATCGCTCCTCTCACTTGGGCACCCTGAGGCTCTTCTCTGTCTCATGCAGCCCAGCCCCTCCCTTCTTCTCCCGTTCCCTGGGGGCTCTGCCCCCTTCCCCTTCCCAGAAGCAAACACTTTCCTATTTTCTCATCAGACAGCTAGCTTTTCCCCTTGTCTTGATTCCAGGCAAACATAGACCACAGTTCTGGAAGCTTCACCCCATTACCTATTTTGAGTGAGGAACCCATGGCATGCTCTTCATGTATGTTCATGAGTTCTCAGCAACCTGTGAGCTAGCAAGCCTTGCTATCCATATTTTTTAAAACTGTGTTTCAGAGAGTGAAGTAGCTTGCCCACGGCCCCAGGGTTGGCTGGGAGCAGAGTCGGAGCTCAAACCCAGGTTTGCGACCTGCATTAGGCTGAGAAAACAGCATGGGCGAGCAGACTGCGGCTGGATAGAGGAGATAACAGCAGAGGTGGCTAAGAACAGTCAGATTCGCTTCTGAGGCCTGGAAGGTGCTACAACATGTTAGGACTTTTGGCGAAGGTACAGAGTACATGTCGGAGATAGAGCTCGGCCTGAAAAACACTGTGGCTGCGAAATGCTTGAAAAACCGCCCCATTTCCCAACCCGCTGTTCAGGCTGTCGCAGGGACTGTTGCTGTTTTCCAGACAGCTAGACTGGCACGTTACAGGAGTTATGGCCTGTCCCCATGTGGAGAGTCGCCAGCGTGCGGCCGCTGCATCATTCAAAGCACACATTTCAACAGGCGGTAAGAGCCCAGCAAAAAAGTGCCCCAGATGCCTTTACTGAACAAAATAGTCTTGGTCATGCCCATGTTTAAGAAAATGCTCTGACAGTTGCTCAAATAGAAGCGGGTGTTATGGTATGGAACCGGGGCACAGGAAAAGGAAAGACTGCTGTCATCTGTCAGCCACACGACATGCACAGTTCCAGGTCGGGGTTTAGAGCCGGCTGCCCCTCACTGTCAGCGGTACTGAAAACGTAGCCTCTCAATTCTCAGTTTTCTCACCTTGAAAACGGGGGTGGTAACAGCACCTCCTTCCTGGGACTATCACAAGGACAGAATGAAAGCACATGAAGCGCAGAGCCCACCGTGCTCAGTTACGCCATCAGGAAATGTGAGCATTAGTGATGATTATTCTGGTGTTTGTGCGTGTGTGTGTGGACTTTCTCATTTTTACTCAAAGGACATATATTGTTTTTCCCATCAGGAAAACCATGCTTTCTAGGATCATTGGCAATAAAGCTTCTGTTTTCTTTGGCCTTTCTGGGGTCAGCAGTTCTGAGAAGAAAATGACTGAAGGGCATTTTCATTTTGCACTTCAGCTGGAACAAGAGGGGACAAACAGCGTGTGGACAGAGATAATTTGTAATATAGTTCCACCATGGCCTCCACATTTTGGGAAAACAGCCCACATCATTCCCTCCTGCCTGCACATATGGAGAAAACCTAGCGAGCCTCGGCCAGACCCACACTGACCAGCGTGGTCGGGCTGCGCTGCCACCGCGGCCCGGGGCTGAGTCGGGCGCTGCCTCGCTCACTTGTGCCTCACAACGCCTGTGAAGAAGCGCCGGAGTGCAGGGGCAGCGTGGCTCAGGGGTTCGCATAAGGAGTCTGGAACTAACCTATCTGAGCCTCAACATCTTCCTCAGTAGCATGAAGTAAGATGTGCCCCATGGGGCACTGTGAGGGTTAGAGGTGTTATTAGGCGGAAGGGACCAGGAGCAGTGGCTGACACCTAGTGACGACTTCAAAGTGCTGTTATTATTGTTCTCGCCCCTACCCAGTGGCAGAGTAGAATGGGCATCCGCCATGGTAATGCCCCACACCCATATCCCCTTCTTCTGGAAAACACACCCAGTTCTACTTGAGGGCTCCTCCCCCATTCATTGCACACAGTCTTGGGTAAACTGTCCATCAAACGACCCCAAGAAAGATATGGATGGCCCAAATGTCAATCAGATATCCTTTCCTAGAACCTGACACTTAAGGATAGTAACAAAATGACTGAAGGTGATTAGAAATCTAGGAATCATTTGGCAACAGGGCATGGCCCAGGCTTTCCATAAGCTTCTGCTGCTCAGATCCTCAGATCTCTCCTGAACACATCTCCCTCCAGCCCACAAGCTACTTCCCGATCTTCCTATGTGCAAATTCCAGAGGTCATTTCTGCAGCTTGCAGTGAAAGAACTCAAACACATCCTTCAGGAAATCTTCCTACTTCAGCACACTCCTCTGCTCCAAATATATAACGATAGAAAAAATTTTTAAAGAGAGCACTCTAAGATACAGTCAGTTCCAAAAAAGATGAATATCTCTGGAGCCAGACACAGGACAGAAGTGCAGTGTAGGAGACGGTACGGAAGGCACAGGTTCCTGAGCACTGGTGCCAGAGCAGGGAAGGAACCTGAGAGTTTGGCTTTTACAGGGTAATAGCAGTAAAAAGTATCCCATGTGAGAGGGAGGATCAGCTCCAGTCTCTGCTGACAGTCAGGCGTTAGGACGCGGAGCTGTGGGTTGGGAAATATGGCTGAAACAAACCCTGCCCCAATTCCTGGAATGCCAGATTCTTTGAAGCTCTGGACCTAAAGAGGAGGCTGGATAAAGAACCTAAATTAATCAAGGCCCCCTGCTAGCTTCTTGTCTGGGCCTAGGACCTCTCTGGCCTCCCCACAGAACAGGATCTGTAAAATTCCATTATAATGCATAGTCCTAGATGGGATTAGATGTGGCTTTGTGAAGATAACCACAGAAATAAAGAACTGATAGACAAAGCAGAAGAGAGAAGAAAACAAACTGGAACAAAACAAAAGGCCTAAAATATCCTACTCAAAATAAGCCAACAAATCAGTATTGCCAAATGAAAGGGAGAATGTAAATACTAAAAATGATAGCCGACAAATCAACAATGGGAACACGGATTCACTCCAGATACAATCAGGTTTATAAAACAGTCTGACGAATACTTCAAAATTATTATAAGCTACTCAAAGAGATTTTTAAAATGGTATTCATTAAAAATAAAATACTTTTAAACAGGCAGAAATGAAGAATGCATACTAAAATGAAATATCAAGTATATATAAACAATTTAGAAATCTTAGAAAAATCATTGAAATTTTTTAAAAACTCACTAGATAGGATAAATTCTAGATAGAAAGTAGTTGAGGAGAACATTACTAAATTGGAAGATAGTCCTGGAGAATTCACTGATGATACAACATACAGAGACACAGACATTAAAAGTTACATTTGAAAAAGCAGTTATGAGACCTGAAATCTACTTAGAGATATTCTAACATCTATCTAATAGGGGTTTTAGAAGCAGGGAATGGGGAAAATAGAAAAACAAAACAAAACAAAAACCCACACATATTTGAAGAGATAATAGCTGAGAAATTTCCAGAATTGAAGAAAGGGTTCTCCGAGTGCACCAAGGATATTGAGTAGGATAAAGAAAGATAACTCTACACATAGAGAAATTGTAACAAAACTGTAGAGCATTAAGGGTAAAACGAAAATGTTAAGAGCTACCAGAAAGGAAAAACAAGTTGCTAATAGAGTAACGATTAGACTGAGGGAAGACTTTCCATCAGCAAAAATGAGAGCCAAGACAACAGAATCACATCTTCAAAAGGGCTGAGGATAAAGAGCTGTCAAGTTGGAATTTTATGAGTGGTAATAAAAGTGATTTTTATGCCTAAAAGACTAAGCGTGTACACCCTCTATAGATTCCCACTAAAGAAATGGCTTATTAACTGGGATTAGTTTTAATCAGGCACGGTAAGACGTGCAGACACAGAAACGACTGTGTAAAGGCAGAAATTTGTTAGTCTCACGGCTCCCCAGACAGGGGAGGCAAGTCACGCCAGGCAGGGCCACGCACACAGGCAAGCCTGGGGCTGGTCAGGAGGCAGAGAGAGCGAGAGGGAAATGGAGGGAGGAGCATTTTTATTATGGTTTCCCTGGGAAGAAAAGGACAAGGGAGGTGAACAGGCTTTCAGCAGGCTTTTAACATGATGGGGACTAGGGCTGTCCCTAGCTGCCTGGCACTGGACCCTGGGGCGATCAGGGCAGCTGGCTGAGGGTGTGGGCTCTGACTGGTCAGTTCACATAGGGAAGATGTGCTTGCAGGGAGCTGTCTACCATCTCTAGGAAGTGGCCAGCCCTGGGAGGGGCAGCCCCTCCAGGGTCAGCAAGGCCCCAAAATGTCAAAGCATCAGAAAATACAGAAAATAAAAAATGTGATAAGTATAGACTGTATTTCAGTCCAAAGTAAAATAAACTCAGAGGGAAATTGTGAGATTCAAAATACAATGCTGAACACAGGGATAAATAAAACATGTCATCAAATTTAATTAAAAATTAAAATAGTAACAATAATAAAATATAATATAATTTCTTTGTTTAACAATATTATTTTAGATAAGAAGACTAAAATGGGGATTATTCAATGAGTAGCTAAAATTTGCAAAGTTCCTTTGTTAAGAAGGAGGTTAGAAATGCCAACAAACAACTTTTTTATAAAATCATACGCTTAAGAATACATACTAAATATTAATATTTATTGCTTCCAAACCAGCAGAGTATAAATTGGATTAAAGAAAATTTTAAACTTTTATTCAACAAAAGGTAGGATAAATAAATTGGTAAGATCAGCTACAGTTTGGAAAAGGATACTTGTAGCATAAGTAACTGTCAAGGATCAGATTCTAGGATGTAAAAACAACCCCTAAAACCCAATATGAAAAAGAAAAATAACAAAGAGTTTCAACTCTATTTGTTATGCTTTATTGTTTTAAAAATAGGTAAAGCACGTATGTCAGGATTTGATCAAGACAAGTGGTTCATGGGTATACTGATGTCTATTCTCATATCCTCTTTACTGTGTATTTTAAATATTTAATAATTATTTTAAGAATAGAAAGAACCACGAACGTTATAGCAGGATCAAATACATACCCATTTGATTCCCAGGTCTTCCCTTAATTGCCACACTAGAGAGCAAGTGCCCACTGTCCCATCCCAACCGTGGTCCCAGCTGAGGACTGGCAGGTCGGGATGGACAAGAAAAAGATTGTGGAGCAGAGATCTTTGCCTCTCTTTAGAGGAAGTGCCTTTCTTTCCACTGTTCAGAAGGAGCTGAAGATTCCACTGTTCAGAAGGAGCTGAAGAGTAGCTGGGACTACAGACATGTGCCACCATGCCTGGCTAATTTTTTCTATATATTTTTAGTTGGCCAATTAATTTCTTTCTATTTTTTAGTAGAGACGGGGGTCTCGCTCCTGCTCAGGCTGGTTTCAAACTCCTGACCTTGAGCGATCCGCCCACCTCGGCCTCCCAGAGTGCTAGGATTACAGGCGTGAGCCACTGCACCTGGCCTGATTCCATTTATATAACATTTTTGAAATGACAAAATTATAGAGATGGAAAAAAGATTAATGGTTTGCCAGTGGTTAGGGACAGTGGTGGTGGGGGCATAAGTATACATGGGTAGCACAAGGAACATTTTTGTGGTGATGGATAGTTCTGTATCTTGAATACAATCATCGTTACACAACTCTACACATGTGATTAAAAATGGCATAAAACTATACACACAGTATACTAATGTCAATGTGTACAGTTCTATATTGTACACATTGCACTATAGTTATGTAAAATGTAATCACCAGGGAAACTGGGTGAAGGGTACATGGGATCTCTGTACTATCTTTGCAAATTCTTATAGACCCATAATTGTTTTTAAATTAAAATTTAAGAAAAAATAACTTGTGTATGAAAAGTTAAATATACACACTAGGCATTTGTAAGCTAGTATATATGGTAATATATAGATTAGGTGTTTGGAGGCCAAATCTGGCCCACCACCTATTTTTGTATGACCTGAAATCTAAGAATAATTTTTATTAATATATTTTAGGAGGTTGAAAAATATTTTTTAAAAGAGAGAATGTTTTGTGACACACAAAAATTATGCAAAATTCAAATTTCAGAGTCCATGAATAAAGTTTTATTGGAACACAGCTATGCATATTCATTTATGTATTGTCTATGACTACTTTTGCATTATCTCAGCAGAGTTGAGTTGTTGCTTGCTATAACTTAATGTCTGTGTCCTCCACAATTCACATGCTGAAACCTAATCCCCAGTGTGATGGTATGTGAAGGCAGGGTTTTGGGGAAGTGATTAGACCATGAAGGTAGAGCCCTGATGAATGAGATTAGTAATCTTATAAAAGGGACCCCGAAGAACTCCCTCACCCCAATTGCCATGCAAGGACACAGTGAGTAGACAGCTATCTATGAACCAGGAAGCAGGCTCTTACTAGACATCAAATCTGCCAACACCTTGCTTTTGGACTTCCCAGCCTCCAGAACTCTGAGAAATACATTTCTGTTGTTTATAAGCCACCCAGTTCAGGGTATTTTGTTATAGCAGCTTGAACAGACTGAGACATTCCTACCAAGATCATATGGCCTACAAAGCTTAAATTACTTACTATCTATTTACAGAAAAAGTTTGCCAACCCTTGCTATAGAACATCTAGGGTTTTTATTTATTTCATTATTTTGAACAATGCTGAAATGAAAAATAATTGTACTCATTTCTGTGTGCACATATACAAGAATATCTCTAGGACAGAAAACAAGAAATGGAGGTATTTAGATTTTTAATAGATACTGCCAAATCATCCTTCAAAGATGGTGGTTCTAGGGAACAGCTTCCTGTAATGTGAGAGGAATGTGTATCAGGTTAACCCTCCTGCTGATAACATTTACAACTCTGGACAAAATGTTAAAAAGAACAACCGTTTGAGGCACTGGAGGTCAACCAAGAGTAGGGAGAAATTAATGGGATGTGACTCTTATAAGAAGAGAAGCAAAGTAAGTAAGAGTAAATGAATCCTAAAACAAGCAGAAGAAAAATAGTAAAGATGAGAGCAGAAGTCAATGACATAGAAGATGAAAAAAAACAGAGAAAATTAATAAAATTCACAGTGGGTTCTTTCAAAAGATCCAAAAAATTGATAAACTCTAGTCAGACTTGTTAGGAAAAAAAAGAGAGAAGACACAAATTACCAAAATCAGGAATGAAAGAAGAGACATTACTACAGAGCCTATAGACATTGAAAGAATAATAAAGTAATACCAAGAACAATTTTATTTTAATAAATTCAACAACTTACTAAAATGGAAAAGTTCCTTGAAAAACCCTCTATTAGTTTTCTAGCCATAACAAAGTACCACAGAATTTCTCCCAATTCTAAGGGCTGGAAGTCTGAGATCAAGGTGTCTGCAAGGTTGTTTTCTTCTGAGACCTTTCTCCTTTGTAGATGGATGTCTTCTGTCTGTGTCTTTAGGTGGTCTTTCCCCTGAGTGTGTCTGTGTCTCAGCTTCCTCTTCTTCCATGGATGCCAGTCATTTTGGGTTAGAGACCACCATAATTCCTCATTTTAATATAATTACCCCTTTAAAGGCCCTATTTCTAAACATAGCCACATTCTGAGGTACTGGCAGTAAGGACTTCAACATTTGAATTTCAGGGGACGCAACTCAGCTCATAACAGACAAAAATTATAAAAACTCATTCAAGAGAAAACAGGTAACACAAATAGCCCTAAATTTATCTTTAAAAATTGAATTCATGGTTTAAAACCTTTCCACAAAAAAACAAAAACAAAAAAACACTCCAGGGCCAGGTAGTCTCAATGGTTAATTCTATTAAATGTTTAAAGAAGAATTAATACCATGTCTACATAATCTTTTTCAGAAAATAAGGATGGAACACTTCCCAACACACGATGGAACACTTCCCAACTATTACCAAAACGTGACAAAGACATTATAAGAAAAAAGCTACAGAACAGTATCTCTCATAAACATAAGATGCAAAAGTCCTAACCAAAAGTTCAGCAAATCAAATCCATCAATGTATAAAATGAGTAATGTATTATGACCAACTGGGTTTATCCCAGGAATGTAAAGTTCATTTAATATTCAAAAGTCAACCAATGTAATTCACCATATTAAAAGACTAAAAAAGAAAAACTATATGATCACTTTAATAGACAAGAAACAAATCTGTCAAAATCCTACATCCATTCCTTGTTAAAAATCCTTGGCAACAGGAATAGAAAAATTTTGCTCAACCTGATAAAGAATATCCAAGAAAAATCTTTGATTAACATCATACCTATGATGATAATCAAATGCTTTCCCCCTAAGAACAGGCAACTTCTTACAACTTCTTGCAACATGTTATATGAGGTGCTAGCCAGTGCAGTAAGGAA
>VBSM01003209.1:2045139-2067581 GCA_008086735.1 Cheirogaleus medius
AGGCTGACGCCATGGCACTCTAGCCCGGGCAACAGAGTGAGACACTATCTCAAAGAAAAAAAAAAATCAATTGTATTTCAACGCACTAACAATGTACAATTAGAAATTGAAATTTTAAAAATACTGTTTATGGTAGCTTTAAAAATTGAAATATTTAGATAACTTTAGCTAAATATGTGTTATTCCTGTACACTGAAAACCACAAAACATGGCAGAGTGGAATTTCAAAAGATACAGATAAATAGAAATACAGAACATATTCATGGACTGAAAGGTATCATTCCTCCTGAAATTGATATACAGCTTCAACACAATACCACTCAAAATCTCAAGTGTTTATTATTGTTTTATAATAAATCTTGAAATTAGGTAATATAAGTCTTCTATGTTCTTCCTTTACAAAGTTATTTTGGCAATCTAAGTATTTACATATAAATTTTAGAATCAACTTGTCAATTTCTATAAAACAGCTAGACATAATATGGATGGTGATTGTATAGAATCTATAGATCAATTTGGAAAGAATTGATTCTTGACAGCATTAAGACTTCTATCTGTGAATATGGTATAATTCTACATTATTTGATCTTTTTATACTTTATTGTCTACTGATATTTTGTGCTTTCAATGTACACATCTTGCACATATTTTATCATTTTCAATGAATGCTAAGTAATTGACAACATACACATACACAAAGGTGCTAAGTTAATTTGATGAATAGAGGATAGTCTTTTTAACAAATGGTGCAAGATCAACTGAGTATTGTACAGGAAAAAATAAATCTTGACCCTCACCTCACACCATATACAAAATAACTTAAAATGGATGTTTATAGACCTAAACTTAAGAGACAAAGCCATAAACTGTCTAGAAGAAAATACGGGAGAAAATCTTTGTGACAGTAAGTTAAAAAACAAATTTTTACTTAGGACACTACTATGGTCTGAATGTGTTCTCCAAAATTCGTATATTGAAATACGAACTCCCGAGGTGATGGCATCCAGAGGGGGGGCCTTTAGGAGGTGAGGTGAGTCATGAGGGGGCCTCATGAACAGGAGCAGTGTCCTTATAAAACAGGCGCCAGGGGGCTTGTTTGCTTCTCCACCTTATGAGGACACAGCAAGAAGTTGCCATCTCTGAGCAAGCGACTTTCCCCAGATACCAGGTCCTAGATCTCCCAGCCTCCAGCACTGTGAGAAATAAACCTTTGCTGTTTGTAAGCCACCAGTTCGTGGTATTATGTTATAGCAACCCGAGCGGACTCAGTCACAACAACACAACGTTAAAAATGATTAATTGGACTTCATGAAAATAAAAATCTTTCACTCTGAGAGAAAATCAAAATACAAGCCATGAGCTGACAATATGTGCAAATATATAGATATGATAAAGGACTTGTTTCCAGAGCACATAAAGAACTCTTACAACTCAATAACAATAACACAGAGCAAACAATTCATTTTTTAATGAAACATTTTTATTTGCTATAACTGTAGATTTACATGTAGTTGTAAGAACTACATCACATGTAGTTTTTTCCTACAATGATAACATCTTGCAAAACTCTAGTATAATCACAACCAGCACACACTGACACTGAGACAGGCAAAAGGCAGACACTCCATCACCATGAGGATCCACGTGTCTCCCGCTTCTGGGAGTCCTGTTAGATGCGTGTCAGAACTGTGCAATCTATATCCTCCCCACAGCTCTTTGAAGAATTTTAAAAAATATGTCTTTGTTCATTTCTTGGGAGAATTCCTTGGCCCTAGCTCCAAACTTACTACTTTGCGTTTCACTCTCAGCCCGTCTATTGAAGTTTTTATTTTGGCAATATTTCATGTTTTCAAAATATCTAATTAGTTTTTAATTAGTTTGCTATTGTTTTGTGGTAGCAATATTCTCCTTGCCCTCCAACGTTATAGTTCATTTAAAGGCTTATTTGTTTCACAAGCTCATTTTATTTCCCAGTGTCAATGCTTACATGTATAGGGTTTGGAGCCCTTTTAATGTGGTTGGCTTCCCTCAGTCTGGTGATGGGGGCTGCTCCTCTCCCTGCGGGAGGTCCCTCACCGCCTGTCTGCAGCCTTCCTGCACCAGCAGTGAGGCCGCACTGGATCTCCACAGGGCCAGGAATGCATGACACGGAAGAGTTCTTTCCCAAGGAAAGCCATGTGGTCTTGTGGACAGAGACCAAGCCCCAAACCACCACTTCCTCAGCAAGTGACCTTGGGCAAGTAACTTTACATGAAGCTCGATTTCTTTGTCTGTAAAATGGGCACATTTCCCAACACTCAAAGCCATGGAGAAGGTTATATATGCATAATGTCCAGCAGAAGGCTCAGAGCGGAGGAGACAAACTGTGAATGGTGATGTAAATATTTTTACTTTCTGCCACTTAGAATACTCCCGAGGCAGGATCCGATGTGTGCCTCAACAAATTGTTCTGGAGGCTGATGAGACTTAACATCCCCTGTTCAAGCTCAAGCCAACTGTTTCTTTAGGTTGCCCCCAAGCCAACCCCATGGTCAGCATTTCTGCATCTGCTCCACCAAGGCTCATCTCTGTTTCCCTCTGCCTTCCTCCGAGTCAGCCCTCCCTGACTCCCACGGCGCTCCGCAGCACTCCCAACCCCACAGCTGCCAACACAACGCGAAACCCAGCGAGCCGAACTGCGTGCACATCACCCCAGCTCGACTCCTGCATGCAGACACATACCTTTCACCCTGGGCCCCGACATCTAGCACAGAGGAAGTGCTCCACGAAGGGCAGAAATGAACAAATGATGCACTGAAAGCCAAACGTCCCTCCTCTGCTGCGGCTTTCCCTGCATCTTCACAGGGCAGCAAAACCAAGGAAAGGCTCAAGAGTGGAGAAGCCAAGAGATCTGCAAACACTCCCTGGTGCTCAAAGGCAAACTCTCCCATGGGGGTGCGTTACTTTATCCCTGCCATGATTTTCCCCCACTCCCTGCCTCAAGCATCTGCCTCTCCTGGGATTTTACAATATGAAATGAAAATAGCAAATCTTTCTTAAACATTTTTTTTATTTCTGTTATTTGGTTTCCTACTTTAGTACACATGAGCTGTTGGCTGCATTTCACACAGAAGCTGACATATCTCACAGGACACGCCCCATAAAACAGAGCACATATAAATCACTCAGCGTGATTCTGCTTCTTCTGGTTGTTATAGCTGAAATGCCTAGTTCTAAGAGCACAAAAGACAGCTTCCCTTTGTATCTGCAGGGGAACAAGGATGGGACTGTGGTGGCCAGACCTGCCAGGATGGGAGAGACCAAAGACGCAGGGCTCCGGGCGTGTGTCTTGAGACACAACACAGATGGAGACGTCACACAAGAAATTCCAGAAAGCTGGGGAACACTCCAGAACTGCATCCTCTCTATCAGACCTCTCGGCTTCCTCAGCCCTGACAGGTTCTGAAACTAATGCAAAGGCCGAGGTTGGCACGACCCCAAGCCAGCGGGGCCTGCCTTTGGCCTCACCCGCCGTGAGAGCCTATTTCATCCCGGGCCCCGCAGCCCCTGCTTCTGCCCACCTGTGTCCCCAGCTGACCCCACAGCCGGCCTTGCCCAGCTCTAAAATGTCTTGCCCTCAAAGGCCTGGAGGTTGAAGGCGGTATCCAGAAACTTCTTCAGCGACACCAGGTGAGTGTTCCGGTTTCCTGTGGCCGGTGCCGCTGCTGGGTCACGGCCGACGTACCTGGAGGAGGAGAGACGGGCTAAGGACAGGGCCGGGCTGGGTCCGCACCCACCCAGGACTGCGGGGAAGGGGCACGGCAAAGCCGAAGGCCCTGCCTTTCAGCCCTGGCACCACTCCCAGAGAGCTGCAGGGCCTGGGCCAGGCTGTTACCCAGCCACAGAACGGGAGGAGAAACTGTCACCTCTGTGTCACCAGACTTGTCCACAAGGGCAACAAATGAGGCCACAACCCTAAGGCTTTGGGGGCAAATGCCCCTCAGAGATCCTCATGAGTTTCTCATGCCCTCCCTGCCTTCCCAAGGACAACTCGTGCCAACACTGAACACCCGCTGTGCGCGAGCACCTCACGGGACTGTGCCCACACTGGGTCTGAGCCCAGCATCGCCCTGTCGTAGAGCTGAAGGGCCTGAGGCTCCCCGGGGCCACAGAGCTGGCCTAAGGGCCACGGTAGAAGGTCTGGGACATACAGCAGGTTCTCTAATTCAGTTCTAGCTACAGAACAAGCAGAGGTTGCTCTCTGCACAGTGGTATTGACGATGCTCCGTCCCGGATGGGGAAGCCGTCCCGCCAAGGACAGAGCACACGCGTTCAGCAGGGACTGTGGGCTCCAACTCCTCAGTTTTCAAATGCGGCTCAGAGAAGGACAGTGGCCAGTTCTGGGCGGCATAGCCCATGGGACGGGCAGAGTCAAGACAGGGCCGCCGGGCCTGAGAGCCCTGGGCAGGCCCAGCAGAGGCGCCCCAGGCTGATACCAGATGGGCCGGGCGCGGCTCAGGATGGTCATGAAGCGCGGGCTGATGTAGTCATAGTAGCCCATGTTCTTATGCTCCTCCTGACACCACGCCAGCTCCGCGCCTGGGTACTTCTCTGCCTCCTGCTTGATCAGGTCGAAGGGGAAGGGAGAGATCTGGGGAGGCAGGAACGAAGGGGAACATAGCCAGGGAGGGGCAGTGTGCCCAGGGCCTCGAGACAGGAGCCACAGGGCCTGCCCACCCCTCACCGGCCCCCATCCTGGCCTGCTTGGCACGCTGCCCAGGGCTGGGGCTGGCGATGGGACCTTGCCCACCACTCTGACCATGCGAAGGGCTTGGGCACACCTGCTCCACGCGCGTGATGGCCACCTGCTCCTCCAGGCCCTGGCTGCTCCGCTCCCTCACCAGGTCGTAGTACACCTTCCCCGTGCAGAAGATGAGCCGCCGCACCTGCTCGGGAGCCTGCGCCGCAGCCCCATCTTCAGGAATCACCCGCTGGAAGTTGGTCCCTGGAGGAGTGAAGGGGCATTGCTACCCAGAGGGGCTCAACAGCTCAGGAAACAGGCCCGCACTGCCCGGCTCTCTCTGGCCACTAAGACTACCCCCAGGTCTGAACCTGTGGCTGCAGTGGGCATCTCTTAATCAAAAGGTGGAGTGGGGCAGATGACACCCTGAGATGTCACAGCGAGAAGAGTGGAGACAGGGAAGTAGCCAAGGGCAAAGCCCTGGGAGCAGCGCCATTTAAGGTGATGGGGAGTAGGGTAGCAGGGGGATGGCCCCCGAAGGAAACGGAGAAGGCAACATGATGGACCCACCTGGTAACATCATCCTTTGCCCCAAACCTGCGTGGCACTCTGGCCCCCATCACCAAGCAGCTGTCACAGGAGGCCACTGTACAGTCCTCCTCCCTCGACCCTGCAGCTAAGCCTCCATCTCCAAGCCTGTCCACTTTTCCTTCCTGAGCTCATACCACGTGCCAGGCACCAGGTCAGGCGTGCTGCAAAACCTCTCAGGAGGCCGCTGAGAGTCCCCACATCCCTGCGTCCCCACGCTGAGGCAGAGAGGGCAACCGGCTGCCAGGGCCCAGGAGGAAAGCCAGGCAGTCAGCCCAAGCAGTCCAGTCCCGAGGCCGGAGCTCTGAATTGCCACTTCAGCTGCCCGCCCATACCAGAAGGAACAGCCAAACACACACGGACATAAAACCAATGCCTGTCCACACCGAGGCCCTTCCTGGCCAGCCCCTGGCCCTCCCCTACGGCCCAGGACCATTTTCGAAGACATTCTGCTTGGCCAGCCTCACACCTGTCCTTCTCTGGTTCTCCTCTGAGTCACATCTCCATTACAGCACCTTCAGGTGTTTTATGTGACCCCTGACTCCCAGGCAAATGAGGCTGAGGGCTACTGGAGGGGACACCAGGTCCCCAGGGCCATTAATGTCCATTTGGCTCATGAATTTAAAAAATGGACAAATGAACGAATGATACTCAGTACCTTGCAAGCTTGGCAGACCTCCGCCAGGCCTCAGCCAGCCCTGCGAGGGTCTAAGGGGCCCCAGTGCTCACCTCTGGCCCTGGAGCTCAGCCCAAGTGACCTGAACTAGCCCGCCTCAGCCAGCCACCACGCCAACCTCCCAACCCCCTGGCTGGTGGGGACTGTGCCAGGAGCTGCTGTGGGGCCAGCAGAGCCACAGACAGAGGGGAGGAGAGAAGAGCCTCAGAAGCAGAAGCCACTCCATGGGTCACCAGGCCCTGCACCGGCCACTACCCCGACGTGGGCTGCCCCACACACCCAGGCTAGGCACGTACCGGATACCATTTGGTCAAAGCTGGACTTGGCCTCTGGATGCCTCAGCAGAGACTTGGGCGTGAAGATGATCAGCTGGAAGGGAAACACACGCCCAGCTGCCAGCTGCCCCGCCCGGCCAAGGCCCCGCATTTGCGCCACATGGGGACGGACACTTACCGGCTTGCGGAAGGGCAGCAGGATCTGCCGGCGCAGCACGTGGAAGTAGTTGGCGGGAGTGGAGCAGTTGACCACGATCCAGTTGCAGTCATAGAGCTGCCTCACCTCGAAGTCCTCGGTGAACGCCTGTGGGGCGGGACGGGGGTGGCTGGGGCGGCCGCCTGCGGCACCACGCCTGGGACCCCTGCCCCTGTGGGCACAGCAGGGCGCCCCTGTCCTGGGCACTCACAGGGTAGGCGTCCGAGTCGTCATTGCTCATCTGCAGGAACCTCTCGGGCCGCGCTGAGGAGTGCTCTGGGCCCTGAAAGCAAACGCCATGGCCCTGGCTGGCCCCCACGGGACAGGCGCAGGACAGACACAGGGGCCCTAGGCTCAGGGCAGAGTCTGGAGGGCTTCTTGGGGGAGGTGCCCTCGCCCTGGAGTCTGAACCACAGGGAAGTACCAGGACTGTGGGGGAAGAGCGGGACGGGCACCCTCGGAGTGAGGTCTGCCAGGCCCAGCGTGTGAATGTGCAGAGCAGGAGGAAAAGCAAAAGGCCCACACTGAGACACTCTTTCTCTGGAACATTCTGGAACAGCGGCTGCCACGACTGCACACGTGCTGCGCATCAGGCATAGTTCTAGGGATTCTGCTTGCATCACTCACTAATCTCAATAGCAGCCCCGTGGAGGAGACACCCTTTCCCTCCCTTCACGGATGAAGACGGGGAGGACACAGGCAGACAAGGAACAACCCCGAAGGCCCGCAGCCAGAGCATGCAGCCCCGGCCACCTGGGCCTCACCGCGGGGCCTCTCCGCTGTGAGGGCAAGACGAGCCCACGCGGGTTTCCAGGCTGGCTTCCCGAGGGATGGAGGTGGCCTGTCCCACGGCCACCAGCCACCCCTTGGTGAGGGCAGCCCACGGACCCAGCACCACAGGCACTGGCCGGCCCCGCCCTCCGCACCCGGCCTGGCCCCCACGCCTCCTCCTGAGAAGCCGCCTTCACGGCAGGGCCGCCTCGGGCAGTCACGCCTCTCTCACGGAGCTCCCCGTCTCGGACGACTCCGCAGCACCGTGTGCGTGGAGTGCACAGAACTAAATGTGCCACTTGGGGATGTGGCGCTGCTGAGTCCTGACCAGACGACCAGTCCCTGCTGAGTGGGACCTTAGGGACATGCACTGCAGCCTGACCATCCAGGAGCACAGAAGGCCTTGCCCTGGGTCACAGACCAGGCAGGGTCCGGCCCACCCTGCTTACTCCCTGCTGCCCTGAGCTAGCACTGCCAGCTCCTCCTGTCCCCTGCCTGTCTCCCACCCCTGGTCAGGCCACATGCCTAGGAGGTGGCATAATATGGCACTTTGCTCCTTCCTCCCCACCCCAGGGTGCACCCAGCCTGCACGCCTTCCCTCTACCCCAAGTGTGGCTGCACAGGCAGGTCACAGAGGAGGGGGCCAGAAGACAGGCAGTATTGCACAGCACAGGTTCAAATCCAAGCTACTGGCTGTGTGACCCTGGGCAAGCTACCCCACCTTTCTGTGCCTCAGTTTTCCTCCTCTGGAGAGTGGGAACAAGAACTACTTCATTAAGTTGTTGTATAGACCGCAAGAGTTAACACATACAACAGCAAGTGTCAACAGAACCTGGCACACAGTAAGCTCTCTGACGTGGCAGCTGATTCTGCTACTAGTATCATCGTCATCTCAGCAGCTGCAACACACAGGTACGCAGGCCCAGGTGCTTCCAGGCTCTGGAAGGCATCTACCACCCAACCCCGCAGGGGCCAGTGTCCATCCCCCCAGTCCCAGGCCTGCCGGAGCCCACTGGGCCACCAGCCACACAGCCCTCACCATGCCCTCCATGCCATGGGGCAGCAGAAGCACGATGCCGTTGTGCCGCACCCACTTGGCCTGGCCGGTGCTGATGAACTGGTCGATGATGCACTGGGCTGTGTTGTGGAAGTCGCCGAACTGCGCCTCCCAGAGGACCAGGGCATTGGGGCTGGCCATGGCGTAGCCCAGCTCAAAGCCTAAACAGAAGACACCAAGACAGAGCTTGCCGTACACCGTCACCAAGTGGCAGTGGCTCCAGTCAAACCCAGCCCTATCTCAGCACACCCTCCCTGCCCCCGCCCTTCCTTCTTGAAAGACCAGGAAGAGCCCAGGGATTCCCTGGGACTCAAAGAGCAGCATGTCCCTTCCCGGGAGCTGAAAACATGCTAGCGATGCTACCCTAAGCCCTGACATCACATGTGGCCAGGTCCAGCCTTATCTAAATCAAGGTATCTAAAGATATCCTGGGCTGGGCGTGGTGGCTCACACCTGTAATCCCAGCACTCTGGGAGGCCGAGGTGGGAGGATCGTTTGAGCTCAGGAGTTCAAGACCAGCCTGAGCAAGAGTGAGACTCCCGTCTCCACTAAAAAATAGAAAGAAATTAATTGGACAACTAAAAATATATATAAAAAAATTAGCCGGGCATGGTGGCACATACCTATAATGGCACATACCTCCCAGCTACTCGGGAGGCTAAGGTAGGAGGATTGCTTGAGCCCAGGAGTTTGAGGTTGTTGTGAGCTAGGCTGACGCAACGGCACTCTAGCCCGGGCAACAAAGTCAGACTCTATCTCAAAAAAATAATAAAATAAAATAAAAAAATAAAGATATCCTGGGGAGCAGCAGGGACCATCTGCCAAGAGGAACCCCCCAAAACACGTGCAGAGCTGCTGAGGAGACGGGGCAGGAACAGCACCAGCTGCGTCTCCCAGAGGGCTGGCTGTCCTCCGGGGGAGGCAGCGAGGGAGAAAGTGAGCCCGATGATGAGCCGCGGGACAGTGTGTACAGGGAACGTGTCAGGACAGCCCAGAGGCCAGGGGTGGGACCGCAGTGCAGGGCTGCTGGGATGCAGGGCAGAGGAGGCGAGACGGGGCTCAGGAGTGCGGGGGCGGCCGGGCCAGGGTCAGCAATAGTTGGCAGCTGTGGCCATGGTGGACTCTGCTGCTCCCTGTCTGGGCCCAGTGTGGCCGGTGTCAGAGAAGGGGCTCTGGTACCCACAGAGTCCCCCTCAAGGGAAGCAAGGCCCCCCAGCTGGGATCCTGGTGAGGCCCAAATGGGACAGATCTCATCATCCACGTGGCCTCAGGTGGGGGCAGCCCAGCCACAAGCCTCAGGGACGTACCCGGACCTGGCCTCCCTAGGGGCCTCTGAGCCTCTCCAGCCCCTACCAGGCCCTGACCTTGGCCTGTCTCTGGTCCCCACGCGTCCCAGGGCCCACCTGACCTGCAGGAAGAGCTCGGACCCACCCAGGACTCCGTACTCCGAGAGGGAGCTGTTGCACACGGTGTAGGGGGCCTGGTCAGGCCAGAGGTGGTTCATGGGGACGCAAGTCCTCCGGTCGACCTCCTGGTCGTGGAGCACATGGTGCCGGTGACTGGAGAGAGACAGACCGGGTGGGGGCTGGCACCGGCTCACTCGCAGCAGGGCAGCCGCAGCAGGAGGCAGGCATGCCTTCATCACTGTCCCGGGAAACCTGCAGGGTCCCCCAGGACGGCACCCAAGAAGGCCGTGGAAAGCCTCTGGGCTGCCCCGCCCAGCCTCCCCAGCCTGCCTCTGCCTGCTGCGCCCAACGCAGCGCACGGCGGGTCTTGGGGCAGGACTTGCGAGCTGTGGCACCTCCCTGAGTCACAGCTTCTTACCACAGAGGGGACCTTGATGGGACCTCCCAGGTACTGGGTGGAGCCTGACCCTAGGAGGTCACACACCGGGGCACTGTCCCCTGTGCACCCTGCTGGCCCCTTTACCATCTCCCCTGCCCTGTCCCAGCTCAGGAGGCAGGAACGCTGTGCAGCGCCTGAGGCTGGCACAGTAAGGAGGCCACCTAGCTGAAGCCCACACCTGGCAAGGATGACGTGCAGCTCAGAGTGCATCAGCGCAGCAACCTGGGCCCCCAGCTGGAGCAAGGCCAGCGGGGTTGAGCAACCAGGACATGAGAAAGCCAAGCTGTTGCATCCTGGAAGCCACACCACCCTGGCTCAGTAAACATACGCGGATCTGAGCAAGTCAGAATCCAAAACACTTAGGGCCCCAGACCAAAGGAGACGTGACATGGACAAATGGCAAGTATAAGTCCCCATCTGGATTAAGAAAAACTCAACTGCAAACAAATTAAACAGCAAAGGCTGGCTTGATAGCAGTTCACACACATGCATAAAAAAAGATCTTGAGGACCAGAGATGACCACAAGCTTAATACCAGTTGACAGCTTGGACCCAGCAGTCAGCTCTGCATACCTGCTCCATGGAGGTCAGAGAGGGGGCTCAGAGGCCCTCTGACAACTTGGCCTGAGGGCAGAGTCTGGGGCTGCTGATGTGATTCCAGTGAAGACCTCAGCCAGACAAGGACCCTTTTTGGGGTCCCCCAGGTCAGGAAGAGGAGGAAGAGCCGGGCTCCCACTCTAGATCTCCCATGCTGACTCGGAACTCCTGAATGGGCTCGATGGGGACAAGACCAATGCCCCGTGCCAGGAGACCACCTGCCCTCACCTGAACGTGCCCCTCTCCACGTCCTGCCCGCTGAGCCGCACGTGGGTGCCCTCCTTAAGCAGGGAGCCGAAGGCCATGTACTCTGCCAATGCCCAGTCCACCGCCCGATTCCTGGTCATGTCTGCGCGGCCCCGCAAGATGCGAGAGAGGCCTGTGGGAGGGAAAGGCTGGCCTGAGGACTGCAGGGGCCTGGCAACCCGCCTGGGACAGTCGTGGGACCTGGGGAGGGTACACGTGTGTCCAGTGCGCTCCTCCCACAGAGCAGGGTCCCGGCCCAGCGCCAGGCACCCCCACAGCCAATACGAGGGCCGGCCTCCCTGTGCCGGACACTGCCCTGGCACAAAGCCACCCCATGGCGGAGGCAGACTCCCCACTCTCCAGAAGAGGAGACTGAGGCTCGGAAGAGGGAAGTCATTTATTCAAGACCACACAACTGCCGTGGGCTCAGATCTGACCCGGGCCCCCTGGCCTGTGCTGTTCTGCCGTGCTCCCATCTGCCCCACGTGTGCACAGAACCAGCTGTGACACACGCACAGAGCAGGTGCTCAGCCCACACGCCACCAGCGGGAGCCTCAGGACACCTGGGCTTCCACGCACATTGTGAAGGAACCAACACAGCCATGGGAGCCTCCAGACTTCCCAAGCAACAGCCACAGTGGCCACAGCCTACGGGGGTGAAAGGGGGTGCAGTCAATGAGCACCCACAGCCCAGGAGCCCCAGAGTGGTGGGGTTGTCCCCGCCACCCAGGCACCAGCAAGCCTGCGTCCTCCCTGCCTGCAGAGTCCTGCCCACAGCCCAGACCCACTGCCCCACGGGAAGCTCCCGCCTTCCTGCTCTACACCTGGACAAGCCACACCCTGGCAAAGGCATCTGGAAAACCCAAGGTGTTGACCTAAGACCAGTCGCTGGCACCCAGCTGCGAGCATGGCATCGCACCTGCCTGACTCCAGCGCCCACCCTGAGAGGAGCTCTTGCTGCAGGCACCTCATAGTGGCACAAACGGGGCTCCAAGAGATGCGCTGACCTGCCAAGGGGCCGAGCAGGGACACGCCACACCCCTCCCCTGGCATCCCAACTGCCCTCCCTGCCGGGCACAGTGTTGGCACTGGGACAGTGGCCCGTGCTGGAGCCTGTGCAGCCTCACCCGTGTGGATCTTGAAGTCCTCCAGGGGCACAGAGCTGGCCACATTGCCAATGTGGGTCAGCACGTCCTCAGGGATGCCTGTGGCCGGGCACGCCATGCTCTTGGGCTCCCCGTCCATGTTGAAGAAGCCTGAGAGGGAGAGAAGCTCTGTCCAAGCCCCTGCGGTGGCAGCTCCGGGCCCCCGGGCAGCCTGTCCCCCAGGCCTAAGGGGCCCTCAGCTTCATAGCACCACTGGCACCCGGACTCACCCTGCGCCCACCTCGGAACCCGTGGCAGCTGGACAGCCACACCTGCAGCTCCCACACCGGCCCCTGGTCCCCAGGGTCACAGCTGACCTAGCCTGCCCCACAGGGAGGCCCTCTGAGCGCAGCACAGAGCACAGAGATGCAGCTAGCACATCTGGCCTGAGCGCCTGCCTCCAGGGCTTCCCGCCCCCCGCCCGGCCTCCCTTTCCAGGAGGCACTGGCCACTCGTGCTCCGAGGGCGATACCATCATGGACCTGCAGAACTCGTCCCCACACTGCCTGGGAGTCTCAAGGACACAGGTCTTAGCCCCTGTGCTGGGCAGTGGCCACCCTCGGCAGGGCCATTCCAGTCGTGGTGCCAGTGCCAGATCCTGAAGCCCAGGGGTGCCCTGGAGCCATGCGCTCGCTCACCAGGCCAGGGGGAGTCCAGCCAGTGCTTTATGTGTAGGATCTTCTTGTCCTTGGACCTGCCGTAAGCCTCCTCACAGATCCGGTCATACTTGGCGATTTCTTCCTACAATCAGGATGAAGGTCTGAACGGAGGCAGGGACCCTAGAACTCTCTGTCTGCTGGCTTGGGGGCTGTCTTTGGCTAGAGGCCAAAGTCTCAGAGTTCAGGGGGATCTCAGACAGGTACTCCAAGCCAGGCGGGCCTGCTGTGTGCTTGGCAAGGGGTGGGGGGGACCAGGGAAGACTCACAGTCCTTGCTCTCAGAGTTCCCTGAAGGCAGGAGGACCAACACCTCACAGATAATTGTGGGGACAACCCCAGCTCAGGTACACCTCCTACAGGAAGCCTTTCTGGACTCCTGCCTGGGGCTGGACTTTCCCCACATCGCAGTGCTGTGTTTCACCCAGCTATAATCATGTCCTTAGGTTTCTGTCCCCTTTGGTAAGTGGAGGCTCTTGGGGACAAAGACCATATTCACTACATCTTTAAATCCTGAGTCTCCAGCACTGGGCTGGTAACATCTGCTCCAGGGCCCCACCCAAGGCTTGTCCTAGTGGCCACGCAGCCCGCCTGCCCACCTCGAACTCCTGCAGGGCGACGGTGCCCTCGGCGATGAGCTTGTCCGCGTATTTCTTCAGCACAGGCACCTGTCTGTGTATCTGCTTGTACATGAGCGGCTGCGTGAACATGGGCTCGTCCATCTCGTTGTGGCCACGCCGGCGGTAACAGACCTGCAGGGGCAGCCACAAGGCCTCAGTTCCTGCCCCTACACCATGTGGTCAATGCTGTCCCTGCCAAACGGGGGCACATCAGGCAGGCCATACACTTTGAGGCCCCTGAGAGCTCCACAATCACCTATCGCTGAATGAAGGTCCCAACCCCAGGGCTTTGCACAGATTGCTCTTGGTGGCACTAAATCTCCCATCCAAGAAGTGCTCCCAGCCCTGAATGCTGACGATGCTGGAGACCTGGCCAGCTCAGCATGGCAGGGATGGGCCACCTACCCCTGCCTTGGCCTCAGCACCCCCAGACCCACCAGGTCCACAACAACGTCTTTGTTAAAGGTGTTCCTCCACTCGGCCGCCACGCTGCACACGTATATCACAGCCTCTGGGTCATCTGCATTCACGTGGAAGATGGGCGCGTTGACCACCCGGGCCACGTCGGTGGGGTACGGTGAGGAGCGGGCCATCCGGGGGTCCGTGGTGAAGCCAATCTGCGGAGGCAGGAAGAAGCGGTGGCGCCGCTCTGTTTATCAGAGTGAGGCAGATGGTGTCGGCCACAGAGACTGGGCGGGTCATGGAGCTGGGGAGGGTCGTGGGACACTGTGGGGTGTCGGGGAAAAGCCCTGCACTTAGACGTGGCAGCAGCTCCCACGGCACAGCAGCAACACCGGGGAGTCTCTCTTGCCCCTTTGATAGTTTTCTTATACCCCGGTCCTGAGGGACACGGGCCTGGGCAACCCCAGTCCCGCCAGTTATTAAGCACACGATCCTGGGTGAGGTACTTACACTCCCAAAGCCGCAGTTTCCTCATCTATAAAAAGGGCTCACTAAATTCCTGCCTCACGGGATTATTCAAGGAAGATTAAATGACTTAATGCAAGTAAAGCAGTTAGCACAGGATTTTCTAGGATCAAAAGATAAGCTGCTATTACCATGGCTGCCTTAGAGGAAGGACGCCGCAACTGTGTCCTAAGACCAACTCGCCCGTGCAGAGCTAAAGGGAACACCTAGTCCCACAGCAGCCTCTGCCAGGCACCTGTTACCCGTGGACTCCTTTTGCCCTCACAGCCTTCTCCGGTGTACACGTACACACGTGCATGTGCTAGTGTACATGGGCTTGTGTGCACATATACACGTGCATGTACCAGTGTGTGCAGGCACGTGTACACGCACATGTGCTAGCTACATAGGGACGTGTGCATCACTGACGCAGCAATTCAGCTCCCTGAATGGATTTCCAGGGATGGAAGCAATGCTCACAAAGCCCCGGTGGCCCATATCCTCACCTGGTTGTTGACAACGACGTGCACGGTGCCATTGGTGGTGTAGGATGGCAGGTCGCTCAGGTGGAAGGTCTCATACACCACACCCTGGCCAGCGAAGGCAGCGTCCCCGTGCACCAGGATGGACATGACCTGCAGGGCAGGGTGTGAGCCAGGAGGGGCCGTGCCCCAGCCTGTGTGCCCAGACCTGCCGCTTGCACTGTGAAAATGTGGGACCCAGCCCTCAGAGCCCTCCCCACAGCACCCAGGTCCCCAGGGCCCACGTCCCCGCCAGAGCCAGGCAAGCTCGCCTTCTTGCCCTGGGTGTCCCCACGGTAGAACTGCTCTGCCTTCGTCTTGCCCTGCACCACAGGGTCCACGGCTTCCAGGTGGGAGGGGTTGGCCACGAGTGACAAAGTGATGTTCCTGTTGGTGACACGGTTGATCCTCTCGTGGTACATGCCCAGGTGGTATTTGACATCTCCGGAGCCCTGAAGGTAGAGGTGGGCATGTGACAAACCCACGCCCTCCCACACCAGACAGGCAGATGCTCAAGCCCAGTCAGGCCGGCACACTCCCCGGCACGCTCCCCGGCACGCTCCCCGGCACGCTCCCCGGCACGCTCCCCGGCACGCTCCCCGGCACACTGCCCCTTCTTGCCGGCCTGAGGGAGGAAGGCAGGTTGCCCCAGGGCCTGGCTCACAGGCCACAACGAGCCACCCCTTATCAGTGCCCCCTCGGCACCTTCAACCTGTGTCCTCCCGGCACGCTGACCACAGTGCAGGACAGGATTAAAGCACCGGAAGGAGGGCCACCCAGCATGCAGTGGCAGTGACAGCAGGGGATGCAGGATGACTCCTAAGTGCCAGCGTTGGGGCCACCAGCCAGGCCTCCGGGGAAACGCAAGAGTGGAATCCCTGCCCCACCCCTCACAGCAGGCGAGCAACACGCACATGACAGACAGAGTCAGCATAGCACTGGAAGAAAACGTGACATGTTTTATGATCTTGGAGTAGGGAAGGCTTACTTTCTAAACAATATCCAAAGCCTAGAAACCATAAAAGATAAAACAGCTAAAATCTAATAAATTTGTCGTTGGGGAGCAAATCCATGCACAGTGTTAGGGGAAAAAAATCAAGCCGAGAAAAGTGTTAATAAGACACATGCAGGCAAGGAGCTAATTCCCTTAATATGCAAAACACTCTCCAAATCAGTTAAGATAAAGCCCCAAAACCCTATAAAAATGAGCAGAAACCATGAACAAGACTTACAGAAAAAGAAATGCAAATGGCTCAAAAACATGTGAAAAGACACTTTATCGAATTCATAACAAACAAATACATGACAACAAAACCCTTTTTCGCACCTGCTACGCTGGCAAAGGGGAAAGGCTCAGCCAGAGTGAGGGAGGATGTGGGAGGCCCTGTGGCCCCAGCACATGCCACGGGGGCCTCACCGACATCTGCAAGCTCGTGTCCCAGCTCAGCTCCAGCCACCGTGTTTCTCAGATAAATCTAACAGATGTCCTTGCCCATGCGTGAGCAAGGACATGACATGAACAAGGACCTCCTCCCCACTAATGCCCAGAAGACTCTGCGGCTGTGAGGAGCCTGGGGTAGCTCCACCAGTGCCGGCAGGAAACAATGACAACTTGTTAAGTGAAAACAGTGGGGGCCAAACAGCGTCACAGCTGCTCCTGCGGCCTCTTATACTAAGGAAGTACTGGACAAATTCGTGTCCGCGCCTGTGTGGGACGTTTCTGGATGCACACTCCTGAACACACACACATACACACACACGCATACACGGGGGCGGGCCAGTGACAGCCGGAGGAGAGACAGTCCTAAGAGCAAAGGGACACAGAGGAGGGAGTGACGGGCTCACTGCCCAGAGGACCAGGAGAATCACCGGAAGCGGAGACAGGGAGGACCTGGAAAGAGGCAGAGAGCGAAGGAGCGGGGACAGCAATGTGGGCCGAGGGCCTGCCTGGCCAAGGCCCAGGCGTACAGCGCGTGTGGGGCACACATGTGCCAGGCAGGGGTGGGAGCAGGTGCAAAGTCTCCTCGGCTGACTGCAGGGCGCAGGAAGCCGTCCCGCCTCCCAAGGTTCTCCTGAGCAAACAAATGAGCGAGGGGGCCCTCCAGGGGCCCACAAACTGAAGTGACTAACTTCTGACAACCCCCTGACCCTCTCTGGGCCTCAGTTTCCCTAGCTAGAACCTGAGAGGTTGGCCCAGATCATCCGAGGGCTCTCCCAGCTATCACAAACTTCAGCCCTTGCTCCAAAGAGCCTTAAGGGTCTCAGGCAAGCATGCGGCCCCTCTCCCACACTCTGCCCCACGGCTGTGCACCGAAAGCTCTGTCTCAGCCTGGAAGCCCCTGGCCCAGCCCCTCCTCAGTCCACTTCCCAAATACCAAGCTCCCCAGGGACACCGGGACCTGGTTGTGGCACCCACCTCGTCTGCTGCCTCTAGCTTGGGGTCAAACTGGCAGAAGATCTGCTCCAGGTCCTTGCGGATCACATTGGCCAGCACGTTCAATCTGCCCCTGGAGCCAGAGGGGGCCGGGCTCTCACCTGGCACAAAAGCTCTCCCCCACCAGCCCAGCATCACCTGGGACCTACCCGAGTCAGCATGTGGGGTGGGGCCCCTCCCTGGTGGAGCCCAAGTGAGGCCCAGCCCTCCCATCCTGCATCAGTCTATGAGGCTGGGGAGTGGGCCGGCCAGCCAGCTCCCTCCAGGCAGACAGCCCAGCACGTCACAGCCAGAAGGCTCGTGGGAGCTGGGCCACCCAGCCACATGGCAGCTGCCCACTCACCTCCACTGAAAAGCTGAGCCCAACCCAGTGCCCTGCCCCCAACTTAATCTGCTGATGCGTCAGAGTCGCTGACACGCAGCCCTCCGTGACCGTAATGCCAGTGGCAGGACAGGAGAGAGGGGACTTGACTGACCCTCAAGTAAGGGTCAGTCTAGTCCCTTGACTGACTGGTCCTCTGGTGACTGGAAGACCTGTCCAGGGAGCTGAGGTCTGGGGTGCGAGGACAGGAGGGCAGCCAGGGACCAGGGATTCTCCTGCCCAACCTGAACTTCCCATGGGGGGCCGATAATTGGGGGCGGGCATCAGCCTGATGGGGACGCAAGATGTGGCTCAGAACTTGCCCCACACAGCCCACCAGCCCCATGTGGCCCTGTGATGGGGGGGGCAGCCCTCTTCCAGGTCGGCCTCTCCCCTGTTCTGTGGGCCTACAGGAGTCCCTTCTCCCACTATGGGCGTCTGGCCTTGTTTAGAACAGCCCTGTTCCCAGAGTCCGCCTCAAGCCACCCCTGGCCACCAAGCACCATCCTCTCCTGCTGTTCTAACAGCCCAAGACCTGAAGCCCTGAGTATCCTAGCCACCTCAGGCCATGGGGCCAGCTCTGCCTGCCCCTCTGACCAGACACTGGGCATTTCCAGACGCATCAGAGCACGGAGCCTGTGACAGACAAACCCTGCTCCTGCCAGGCCAACCACGGAATGGGACGCTCTACACCATGCACCTGAATGTCCCCACCATGCACCTGAATGTCCCTCATGCTGGTGCAGCCCTGAGCTGGCCTGACTGCAAGCAGCTCCCTGGGTCACAGGGGACGCCAAAGATGTTGTCCCAAGATCGTTCAGCACATCCTCATGTGCCCCATTCAGCAGAACCCCTGGCCACCATGGTCCCTGTCCCCCAGGCTGCATTCCCCAGTAGCCCTCGGGCTCAGGCTCAGAGGTAAACTCAGCTGCTGGGCAAACCTTCCAAGTCTTCATCAGGGTCAAGGAAAACAGGCAGGCAGCTTGCAGATAGGGCAGAGACCCTCAGCTCATCTCCGGAGACCTCCCTCCAGGGGGGCCAGCCTGGGCCACCTGCCCAGGCCCTGCCCTCACTTCCCTGGGAGAAGCCTCTCCCCAACTCCTTGTCCACAGGGACCTCAGGAAGCACAATGCACCTCTTTCTGAAATCCCAGCCTTCTGAGGAATGGCGGCGACACAGCCAGAGGGAAAGGGAGCCTCAGAGAACAAGTTAGTCCCTGGCCCAGTGTGGCTCTGGGAGCAGCAGGCCAGACCCAGGGACTGCGGGAACTTTCCAGGCCACCCCTCTGCTGGCAGCTCCCACCAAGCCCCTGCTCTGATTGCCATCCCATCCTCCCTCCCCAACTGGAGGGAGTGGGCAGGCCGGGGCGCAGGCCCACCTGTGTGGCATGCCCAGTATGACATTCTCAATGCCCATCTCACTGGACTTGTCGATGATGGTCTTGAGGGCTGGAATCATCACCTCACAGCCCTCCAGGCCAAACCGCTTCTCCGAGGACCACTTCCGGGCCAGGAAGTCTTCAAACCTGCTTGCGGGGAGGAGACAGGAAGGGAAGGAGAAGGACGGGGCTGGGGCTCATGAGCACTCAGAGCCCAACGCCCAGGACAGAGGAAACTTCAAGGCCACCGCTGCCCGCGTCTGCGTGGTGCAGGACCCACCGCACACACTGCGCCTGTCCCACCACCAAGGAGCACAGGGTCGGGGGTGGCTGGGCCCTCCCAGGAGAACCAAAGGCCTCTGCCTGAACCCCTTCCTGCTGCCACCCTCCTCCTCTTCACGGCCAGACCCCACCTGCTCCCACTGTCCTCCAGCCACACTGCACAGGGTTCCCTTGCCAAGCCCCAAAGACCTCCACCGGCTGAACGCAGGCTCCAGCCCACAGCCCACTGCTCAGGAATCCACTGTGCACACGGCAGCTGCGCCAGGTGCTCCGCCAAGCCCCTCAGCCCTGGGCAGACCCAGCTTCGGGGGCCCAGCAGGCAGAGCCAGGAGGTGCTACACTGACGCCACCTTCTGCCCAACTCCCACAGCCACTTCCTGTGACTTCTGCCCTTGCTCAGAGCGTCCTGCTGTCATGTTCTGGAGCCCCATCCCTGCCCACCTGACCAGCTCTTGGCCAAACTGTCTGAGCACCTGGTCCCAACGCTTCTCCTAAGGCCTTTCCACAGCTGGGGGGGGGGATAGTTGGGGGGGTGGGAGGCCAATCCAGTCCTGCCTTCCCTGGCCAGATTCCCGCCTAGTTTCTTAGCCAGGGCCTGGGACATCGGGTGGAGCCTGGAGCAGGCCCTGCAGCCACTCAGGTCGTCGGGGCGGGGCCGACCTCATGGAGCGCACCAGGCGGGCCAGCAGGGTCCGCTTCTCCTCGCTGGAGAACTGCATCACACCAGGGGTCTCGAACTTCTGCCGGATCCACTGGCACTGCTCCACATCGTTGATGAACATGAACTCCAGACCAATGTGCTGGCAGTAGGTGCTCTGGGGGGACAGGTGGGGACTCCACCAGGAGCCGGGAAGAGGGACAACAGCCCTGGTATCCAGGGCTCTCCGGAGTGCACCCGAGCTCCCTCAAGTGCACTCCGGAGAACTCCATCAGCCATGGCTGACACACCTGCCTGTGCTCACCTCCAGGCGCCGAATGATCTCCCGCAGAGAGAGGGTGCTTTCAGAGCCCCCGATGAAGGTGGTTGTGGGCAGCTGGAACTCCTTATCTAGGTCAGCCTCCTGCAGGTCGTAGAATGCTGGAGGAGGCGGCACAGCAGAGACCAGGCAGCAGAGAGTGGGGAGGGAGGTCAGGCCCAGGTGGGGTCCCTCAGTCTCCCCAGTACCCTCCCTCCAGGTCCAGCCTGGGGAGCAGGGCCAAGAGCCAGAGCGTGGCTCTGTTGCCACAAAGGTGGGCTCAGACAAGGCTCTCAAGCTTGCTCAGCACAGAGCACCAGCTGGGGAAGAGGGGACGTCCTGCTTGGAGACATGTACACAGGCAAGGTCAGAGGGAAGCCTTGTGGCTGCTGCCTGGGCTGCCTGGACCCCAAGGCACCTTAGGGCCCAAAAGCCCCTTACTAAGCCACCTGACCAGCATTGCCATGGCAACATGGAAGGGTCCCAACTCTCACCCAATTTATCGATGGTCGTGATCAAGTCTGAAGGCACAAAGGAGTCCAGATCCGCATCCAGAATGCCCAGGGGGTCCAGCTGGGCCACATGGTGGCCCCGGATCTGGGGGAAGGGAAAACGGCGGGCAGAGCTGGGGCCAGGTGGACAGACCTTTGCGAAGGCCAAGGTTCTGGGCCCAGGCCCCTCATTCCTACTTCAGATTTTCAAGTTTCCACGCCTCCACCCCACAGTCACTGCGCTGTTGCCTACAAGATCCCAGCCATGGCCACTAAGGTGGCAGGAGCTCAGCCCAGTTTAAAAGTACAATGTGCACCTGGTGAAAACTAGACAAGACCCATACACACAGGTACCCACTGCAGTACTATTAGTAATAGTCAAATTCTAGAAATGTCTCCATTGTCCATCCACAGGAGACTGGCATGTGGACATGGGCAATCCACAAGTGGGGATGATAGAGCTGTTAAAAGAAGGAGGAAAATCCCCATTTGATACTGCAGGGTTGTCTCCACAAAATACTGTTAAGCAAAACAGCAAATTCTAGAAAAGTGTGTGTGGTGAACTACCCATTATCTAAGAAAGGGGATAGGCAAGTAAATAAATGCATTTGCACATATTTGTACACATACAAGTAAATATATGCACTAGAAGAATAAATCTTAAAGTAAGAAAACCATAAAATAAAGAAAATTATCATCTATGAGGATGGGGCACAACAGGTTAGAGAGGCAGGACTAGAAGGCAGACTTTTAAGAGTATATCTTACTTTGAAGATTTGACTTTGGAACCTTGTAAATACTTTACATTATTATAAAAGCATAAGTTTTAAAAATTTAAAGTAAATGGAAACAAATGAGTAAGTATGTCCATTTAGTGGTATAACTACACAGAGAGGAACTATTCCAACTGACTAATAGAATATTCCCTAAAGAGAAACAGAACTTCAAGAAAAAAATTCATAAACTCTTTTCTGTTACCAGTCAGTAGTGACAGTGCTACGATTGTTATTCTAAGACTGTTACATGGAGCTTTATGGGAGAATCAAATAAGTCCTTGTACTGACGTCTTTGAGAACCTCTATTTTTGACATTTTTAAAAGGAGATGGGAAGATTGATGAGGTCAAGAGCAAATCCTGAGTCCTGCATTTGAAGTATGTAGAAGCAACAGTATGAATGCATAATGTATGCTAGCTTTGTTAAAAATAGACATTTCCTGGCTCTGGCGACTAAGAGGGCCCAGAAGTAATGACCAAACAAAAGCAGCGAGCATCCCCGTCTGGAGACCCGGACGGTTCCGGGGCTGGGCAGAAATGTACAGGCCGAACTTGGCACATCTTGTTATGCCAGACATCAAGGGAGTGCTCAGACGCCACTAGGGCTGGGAATAAGGACACATTTTGAGCAACAATAAGGACAGTATATTTACAACAGACTAAAACTGATCAAATATGTTTAAATTCATGCATTCAAATGAATCTGAAAAAGGAAGAAAAAACTTCATTGGTCACCTTTGGAGGATGCTAGGGAACTACCTCACAGTGGTGAAAATCAGTCAGTGAAAGGAAACTCAAGCAGTGAGCCTGCCTTTCCTATAAAATGTGTGACAAGCAGAGCTGACAAAGAGAAGTTTCTCCTGATAGCAGGATTTCAGGTAATACACAAGGAAGGAGGCCAGGCACGGTGGTTCACGCCTGTAATCCTAGCACTCTGGGAGGCCAAGG
>VBSM01003209.1:2067681-2081457 GCA_008086735.1 Cheirogaleus medius
AAAAAAAAAAACAAGGAAGGAAAAGTAGAATTGGAATATCACCAGTTTTGCAAGCCCCAATGAGGTAACGGAGCTAGGAAATGACTATCCGTGGCTGCTAACTGCTGAAGTGCCATCACCATCACCACCAAGAAGCCAATTTTGAAAAAAGAAGTCAAATTCATTGGGGATCAAGCCTCTAAATCTAATTGCCAACAAACAGAAGCTACATGGGACAATGGGACAGGTGAAATGACATCACAGGGATGCAATCAGCAGAATCCAGACTCAGGAACACTCCACAGGACAAACAACCTGGTGTTTCCATAAATAATGGCAAGTCACACAAAAAGAGAGAAACCAGCAGAGTACAAGAGACTTACAAGCCATATCAATAGACCTAGGGCAACCTGTGGATTTATTTCAATTCCTGCTTCAAACAAGCAATTAAAAAATCCTAAGACAAAAGGCCGACATGAATATCAACTACATATTTAGTATTAAGTATTATTAGCATTATTTTTAGATATGAGAACATCATGGCACATTTGTTCAAGAGCCCTTACCTCTAGAAATACATCCTGAAATGTCCCATGAATGAAATGGTGACATCTGGGATTTGCCTCAAAATGATCCAGCAGGGGGTGGGAACTGAGGTGGAGGAGAAAATAGACTGGCCCTGTGTTGATGGGGGTGGGGGTCACCACCCTATTCTTCTACCTTTAAATGGTTGAAAATGTCCATAACAATATAGTGGTGCTTTCCAGTACAGTGTGCAGGTGAGTTAAACCAGAACTCTGTGCCTCATCGGGCCTGTGAGCGGCCGCAGTCCTCCTGGTGGGAGCTTGCCCGCACCAGGCACAAGAGAGCGACAGCCTGCATCCAGGGACCGCCCTGCTGGGAGGACTCATTAATGCCTGGTCTTGGCTAATTAAAGAAGGAAGAGCTGCTGAAGAGCTGAGAACTGTGCTTAGAAGACAAGGCCCTCAGGTAGCACCCTACGCTGCACTTAACACACAGTTTCCATTCCACGCTCTTCATTGTCAGAGTCAGTGGTTAGACAACTTTCTGCTTCTTTAAGCCAGCCAGGAAACATAATGCAACTAGCTGCTGTTAGCCCCCAGGTTGCCCACATCAACAGGTACTCAGGCCAGCGAGGGAGCCCAGCCCTGCTCGCCTTCCCTCTTCCATGCCGGGACCACTGCTGCACAGCGGAGCACTGTGCAGGGAGCCCGTCCCACCCCGCACAGAGGGCGCCTCGTCAGAAGCCAGGCGTCCTTTCCATATGCTGATGCCCCTGCACCCTAGGCCTGCACAGCTGGCTGCTCCCCCCATGGAGCCTCTGCCAAGGGCCCCAGGATCCCCTAGCATTCCCTCCGCACATCGACTTTCCGTTCCCAGAGAGATCCCACATGGCTGTGCTCGTTATGGAGCGAACGCCAGGAGCAGTCCTCCAATTAGTCCTGCTCAGTCAAGACCAGAAACAAGGAACGTCATCAGGTCTCTTTGACAGGGCAGGGGCCCAGCCTGGGAGAGCCTAAGTCTCCAGAAGGAGCTGCTGTTTATCGAACTATTCATTCTTCCATAAATACTAAGCACCTGCTGTATACCAGTCTCCATTGTCTTGGAATGCCCAGTCTAAACGAGAAAACAGACACTAACAAAGGTCAATCTACTCACCCTTCATTCAACATGTCTGGAATTGATTATTTACTAAGTACTCTTCCAGGTACTTGGGGCATGGTGCGTACAAGACAGACAACATTCCAGGAGACAGACCCCAAGCAAACAAATCAGTATGCACAAAAAATACCTGGGGCCTGGTAAGTGCTCTGAATGACAATGTGACAAAGACCAGCCAGAGAAGTGGGTACCACTGGTAGGAGACTGGAAGAAGAGCTCTCTGGAGAGATGCCGCAGGAGCTGGGTGAGACCCCTTCCCCCCAGCACCTGGCCATGCCCCAGGAGCCAGTGCAGCCTCCCAGCCTGGCCTCAACGGCCTCTCACCTGGTAGGCCCGGATCAGGGACTGCACTGCCAGGTGGTCCTCCACCAGCTTGCTGGTCTTGGTCCGGCTTGACACCACAGGCCTGCTCTCTTGGACAACGGACAGTGGCCGTAGCTGAGCAGAGCCAGAAGAGGCTTCCTCACTGGCTTTCTGGAAGAAGCTGTCCCAGGACTAGGCAGGGCAGAAGCAAGAATGCAGCCAGGTCAGGGCCTGGGAGGCGTCGGGGGTGGCCCAGGCTGGGCGTTGGGTATTTCTTGGAGACCACAGCTCTCAAGGTCTTCCCAAGGTACCTAGATTTACATACGAGGAAGTTCCCCGCAGGACTGTTTATAAAAATGACAATGTAAAAACAACCTAAGTGACTATCAATAGGGAAACTGGTTAAATAATGATTGTACATTTAGAATCTGGAAGATTACACAGTCTTTAAAAAAAGGTGCAAAAAAATTTTGTAACTCCTTAATATTCTGAAATTTAAAAAAAGTAAGGTGCATTCAGTATTGTGGATATGGTATATCACCAAGATATGCTGTAAAGTGAACAAAGAAGAGGATGTGTGGCTTGCCACTCCTCGCAGAAACAAAAAGCAGAGGTGCACTGCACAGCAGGAGCTGCGTGTGCTCTCCTCCATGCACCCACGCTGTGCTGGCAGAAGCACCAATTGGTACAATCCCTGCGGAAAGCAATTTGGCAACTCCCATCAAAATTACACACGCAGATCCTCTTGGACCCAGGCATCGGCGATGGGGAATTTATCCTACAGACACCTGTGCCCGTGCAAGATGACGAATGTACCAGATTATCCACTGCAGCACAATCCATGACAGCCACACTGGGAATAAACCAGTACTCGGGGATGACTATGCAGCTGGACAAAGAGAACAACAAGGCTCCGTATGCGCTGACATGGAAAGATCCTGGAGATGTGCCACCAAGTGAAAAAAGCAAGGGGCAAAACAGTGCCTGTTACATGTTATTTTGTGTAAAAGGGGGTAAGTCCAGATCTAAGTCTGCAATAAGTTTACCTAAAGACAGTCTTGGAAAGGACACAGAGGAAACTAAGAACATACTGGGGGATGGTGGAACTGAACAGATGGGAGGGATTGAGAGGGAGCCTTCTGACTGTAACCTGTCACACTTTCTGGTTTGGGGTCACGTGACTGTGGCGTGTGAGTGAAGGGGAGGCAAAGCCACTCCACTTTGCACTTTTCACCCTCTCGTCTGATTTAATTTTTTTATTACCATCAGCAAATATTTATTTTCTCAGATCACTGCATAAATAAATATGTATGCCCCTAATTACATACAAGGGCCATCTGGAGACAGCACAGCACAAGGGGTAGGGCAGGTCCCAGGTGTGGCTGAGCAGGGTACTCCCAGGGCCTCTCAAGAGAGACCACGCCCCACTGGCTGGTTCAGAAACAGGAGAGCAACAGGCTTCCCTCCCTCAACATGAGGACAGGCTCTTTCACAAACAGGGACTGAGGACCTGAGAGGCAAAGAAACCTGCCCAGGGTCACACAGCAGGCAAGCTGCTCCTCCCCACCACCCTAGCAAAGCCTGGCCCCAGGGGCTTCCCTCCCATGCAGTGGGCGGGGATGCTGACCTTGTGGACACTCTGGGGGTTTTCCAACCAGGCGAGGTACATCTCCTCCACATAACTGGAGCCACCTCCACCTCTGCTGCTTGGGAAGGTGGCTGGAGGTCCAGAGGACCTGTTGCGCCAGCTGAGCCCTGGGGCATCACGTGCAGACAGGAGCCTGGTGGCCTGTGCCCCAAGCCGGGACGGCAGCAGCCTCAGCTGACTCATCCTGGACACAGGCAATGAGAGAGAGGCATAAACGACAGGACCAGGGCAGAAGGAGGCTCTGACGGCCACTCGTTCACTCAGTCTGCATTTGTCGGTCCTACTGATGGCCCTGGGCTAGGCAGTGATGAGACAGGCGAATGTGACACTCCCCCAGCCCTCCTGGGCTCACTGCCTAGTGGGAGATCCAGGTCCGATGACCTCCATCAATAGATTCTGAGCAACCCTGAGCCCTGGCCCTGCTAGGCCCCGCTCAGCCCAGCCTGCACCCCATCCCTGCAGGTCCCCAGAGGCTCAGGCAGAGATATACCACCCAGGCCCTGCCTCAGGAAACACCCAGCCTAGGTCCTAGAACCCACTCAGAGGGTCACAGGGCATGTACAGTCAGTAGCCCCAAGAAGGAGTGGGCCGCATGGCCCGCCACGCTGGAACCCAGGCAGGGAGTCTTACAGGGGCTGGGTGTGCCATACATGGTCAGGAAACAGCAGGGAGAAAGGTCTGGCAAGTAACGGTGCAGGGATACGAGGGACGACAGGGACATACTCCCAGGAGGCCCACGGCACTGCTGGGTCTCCAGTCATTGTGACCAAAAGTGACCAGTGATTCCCTCTAATTGCAATACTGGTCCAGACTGTGTCCCCTCTCCCAGGCACAGCCCAGGGGCTCATGACACAGACCTCAACAATGGCCCTATTTCCCAGCAGGGAAGATTAAGGTCCAGAAGAGTGGCAGAGGGCAGAAGGGAGGGCAGCCCCATGCCCGGCCAGGGTCTCAAGCTAGAGCCACCCTCCCTGCTCCCACACCCTCGCCAGAGCTTAAACTCAGGACCAATGCCACTCAGGACGGATAACAGCCTGGGAGGTACGTACAGGCTAAAGCCCACCCAGGCTGGAAGGAACCAGAACCTGGAGCTCATCTCACCCCATCATGTCACCTGCCTTTCCCAGGGAAAATTCCTAAGTGATGCACTTTCAATGGGGGGGGAGCTTTCTCTTCCCCCAGAGGAAAGGAGTTCTAAGACCCTCCTCCAATCCTGGAGAACTCCCATGGCTTCCTGTGCAGGCCAGCTGGGGGTTGACAGTGATGCCCTGTCCTATACAGGATATGTAAAGTAGGACCTCTGTCCCCCACCCCTATGACTGTGAGCAGAACCCCCTCCTCTGCCCCAGCCCAGCCAATGCCTGGACACAGAACAGCTTCCCTTGAATACTAACTAATGCCCTCCTGCGCAGACAGCCAGTCCGTGAGCGGATGCAGGGCCAGAACCCCCCTACCAGAGTCAAGCAGGCAGAAGCAGCCTCTGCCCCCTGCACAGCTCAGTCCCCAGAAAATGTGCATCCTGGGGCATAACTAGCTCCCAGGTCCTGCCTAGGCCAATGTTCCCAGCCAGGCGTGCTCAGCCAACAGGTCACTTCCCCCAACCCCCGCCCCCAACCTCTGTGCTCAGCTCAACCAAGGCCCCAGGAAGCCACTGCTGGACTTTCCACAAAAGGTCAAGCCCCATGGGAGGGCAGAACACAGCCCTCCCAGCCTGCCTCCCTCCTCCCGTCCTCCTCATCTCCCTCCAAACTGATGAGAGCCAGGGGGGTGTGGAGAGGGGCAGCCCTCAGGGCAACCAGTGCTAAGTCTGAACAGGGAGGAAGAGTCGGGTTTAGCAGGACTCAGAGCCCCAAGAGCCCCAAGCCTCCCTCCCACATGCTCAGCCTCTGAAGCTTCGGGCTGTGTGTCCAGCCCCACTGGCCAGTGATGCAGGCCCTACAGTGAGGACCGCTCGGGCCCCCAGAGCAGCACCTCCGAGAGCTGGGCACAGGCTCTGCAGGCAGACAGCCAGGGCCCCAAACCCTGCTCTGCCTGACCCCAGAGGCCCAGCTGGCCACCCGGCCCAGGAGCTCCTGAAGGACAGGGGAGGTCTTCTGGGGCATGAAAAGAACCCAAACAAGTACCCAGGATGCTTTACCATCCCCATTCCACCGCCAAGGAGACTAGGCACCGAGACCATCGCGGTGGGAATAAAAAGCAAGCGCGCAGCCAGGGAAGACTGATCCTGGGGCAGCCACTGTGCTTGCTTAATCTTCCCAACAGTCCATGAGTGGGGCACCTGTATAAGCCCCTCCTTATAAGCAGGCAAACTGAGGTACAGGAAGCTAAGCTGGTGAGTGACAGGGCTCTGTGTGGTCCCAGGGCCTGTGCCCTCCTCACTGGTCATCAAGATGCAAGCCCAGATTCCTCTCAGGAACAACCACTTTCCATCAGCTGCAGCCAGACTGCTCCGTCTGCCAGCCCCTCCACCACCGGGGAACGGGGCAGTTCAGGCCAGGCAGGGACGAAGTCCGGCTGAGTCCAGCCTAGCCCAGTGCGGGAACACTTTGTTTTACAAACACTGAACAGCCTAGGGCAGCCACAGGACACTGCTGTGGCCTTCAACTGGCCTTGCAGGAGGGCAGCCAGCCAGCCTCCCCCAGCCCCACCCCAGCAGGGCCTGAGGACCCAGGAGCCCTGGAGGGCTCAGTATTGTCAAGGGCGGCAGCAAAGAGCCAGAGTCAGGAGCCCTGGGCAACCCCCTGCCCAGCACAGCAGAGTTTCCCTGGGTAGTTCTTGAGGGGTCTTTCTGGGGACAAAGTCACACAGCATGCCCAGCCCAGCCCAGCCCAACCCCAGAACGAAAACAACTGCAGAAACTCATGACCTGAGACTCCCACGCACAGGGCCCCGTCCGCGATGCCCTGGTGAGGACTGCTCCCTAACGTGCCCACTGTAGAAATCTGCGAACAGAGAGCAGGGAGGGGGCTCCCCAAGACCTCTAAGCTGAGCAGCGGCAGAGCCTGGATTCTCACTGCCGTAGGCCCACCCTGGCCCCACGTTCTGAGAACTGGATGAGGTTTGCTCAGGAATAAACCCGACTCCAGCTTGCTGAACCCAAGGGAAGGCGGGCCGGGTCTAGGCAGAGGGCAGGGCAGGGAGGAGGTATGTGTATTTCCTGGGCAGAGGTGAAGGGCCCGGGCCCACAAGTGGGGAAAGTACCAAAGTAGACGAGGTCTGTTCCACGGGGCAGCCAGAAGCATGGGGAGGGGCTGCGAGGCAGTCAGGGGGCCTCAGAGTTACCGCGTCCCTCTCCCTGGGGGCGGGAGGGGCACTTCCCACTCTAGCTGCGACCTCAGGCCAGGCCAGCCTTTCTCAGGGCCTCAGTCTCCTCATCTGTGAGTGGAGACCTCGGTCAAGACCGTCCATAAGGGGCCTTCGAAGACCTGAGACGTGGAAGATGCTCGCGGGTCCCGCCAGGTGCACACCGCAGGAACCTCCCCATCCCCCGCGCGGGTCTCGCGGCCCCTCCCGAGAGAGGGCGACGAGCAGCAGGCCCCTGCCCAGGCCACGAAAGCCGTGCGGGCAGTCTGAGTCCCCCAGGGGAAGCCCGCAGGGATGCCGGGCCCCCACCGTTAGCGTCTCGTTTCTGAGCGCAAAAACGCTGCTCTCGTCGGGACGGACGCGCGCCAAGGGCTGGGGGTCCTAGGGCAGGCGGGCCACCAAGGGCGGGGCCAAGGTCAAGTTCTCTTCCCCCTCCTCCCACCCAGGCCCGGCCAGGCTCAGGACTGCGGGCAGCGGCGCGCCACAACCGGGGAGCGAGGAGCCGAGGGGCCGGCCCCGAGACGGCAGGAGAGGCGGCGCGGGGACGGGAGGGGACGGGCCGCCGCGCTCACCGGGAGGGCGGGGGTCGGCGCGGCGGCGAGGTCCGGAGGCCGCAGGTCGGGGGGCTGCGCGGAGGAGCGCGCGGCGCGCCGTGCCAATTACCGGGGTCACGTGACGCGGCCGCCCGCGAGCGCGCGCCCCCGAGACTGCGCGCGGTGACGTCTCCGCGGTCGCCCCGCCCCGCGGCAGGCGCTGTCCGTGGTGCCGACGGGCCGGGCCCGCCGTGGCTCCGGCCCGTGCAAATCTCCGAGGCTGCAGGCGGGGCTGAGCCCCTGAACCCCGGAGTCCCCGTCCTGAAACTAAGGAGAATGTACCAGAAAATAAGTAGCCGTTTGTGTGTAGGGGCGGAGAGTTTTTGTTTTATCGTCTGTAAAATAGGGATGCTATTAAAAGTTTTACTGTCTTAGGGACCTTTTGAAGAAAAGATGATGAAATAATGCATGAAAGTGCTTATCACAATGCACATTTTGCTCATCCATTCTCCCAGTGATGGTGATCTAGGCTGCCCTCGCCGCCCTGTTGCCACACTGCTGCAATGAACATCTTTGTACACAGTCCCTTAGGATCCTGTGTGAAAATTTCTCTGGGAGAAAAAAATTATATATATATATACACACACATATACATATATATATAACTAGGAGATGAATTGCTGTGTCATGGGTATATGTACACTTAGCGTAGCAGAGTCAGATTGCTGCTTGATTCTATATTCCCATTAACAGTGCAAAAGGATTCTTAAGTCCTCACGTCTCAGCCAACACTTGGCAATGTTGGCTTTCTAATTATTGCCAGAATAACAGATACGATGTCCTGTCATTGTTTTAATATGCATTTCTCTGATTATCAGCGACTTGCATCTCATGTTGTTTGTTAGATTGGGGGGTTCCTGTTGTATTTTTTGCCAGTTTTCTATTGGGTTTTGTTCTCGTTTATATGCGGAAGTTTCTTGCATAGCATAACACATGTAGTTCAAACCACCTTCAAATCTCCGCTGGATTATTGCCACATCCCCTAACTGGCCTCCCTACTTCCACACTTGCACCTCTGAATCTGAATAACAACACAGCAGCCAGTTTTCTTGCAAAATACCAATTCAAATCATTCACCACTCTGCTCAAAACCCTCAAATGGCTTCCAGTTTCACTCAGACTAAAACTCAAAATTTTTTTTTTCTTTTTGAGAGAGAGTGTCTCACTGTTGCTCAGGCTGGTCTTGAACTCCTGAGCTCAAGTGATCCTCCCACCTCAGCCTCCCAGAAAAACCCAAAATTCTTACATTTACTTCTAAGGCCCATGACCTCATTTCAGATACTTCAGGCATGCTAATAATTCCATCCTGCTACAGTTTGCATGGTGGTGTCCCCTCCAAAATTCATGTTAGAATGTAACCCCCAATGTAACATTATTAAGAAGCATAGCCTTTGAGTGGTAATTAAATCATGAGGATTCTACCCTCACGAATGGCATTAGCACCATTATAAAAGGGCTCAAGCTTGAAGGGACCATGCTCTTAACCTTCTGCTCCTTCTGCCATCTGAGGGCACAGTTTCTCCACTTCTGAGAGCGGCCCTCACCAGACACCGATTCTGTCAGCACCTTGATCTTGGACTTGCCAGCCTCCAGAACTGTGAGAAATAAATTTCTGTTATTTATAAATTACTCAGTCTTGGATATTTTCTTATAGCAGCACAAACAAACTAAGACACATGCTTAATGAAGAAAAATAGGAAACCAAAAGAAAGATATAATGTAATACTATTTGTAAACGGCAAAAGATTTATTTGATCTAAAGATAAACCAGAGTGTGTACTATTATTTGTGTTAATTAAAAGCACATGCCCACAAAACTAAAGTATGAATTTCACAGAATACATTCAAATACCTATCAAACGTATTAATATGGTTACCTGTGGGAGAGAAAGGCGGATGGGGAATATGGACATGAGGTAATTAATCAATTACCCAGACCAATGCTGATAGGATACCATGAAGAGAGGAATATAATTAACTCTACCCTCTGCACCTGAGGTCCCCCAAAAGTTGTTTACTTGGAGATATCTCAAGACTCAATACGGTCAGGACAATACCTGTTTCATTTATCGTCAACATGTAGCACAGTGCCCAGCTCGTAGAATTTTTTCCATAAATATTTGTTGAGTGAGTAAATGGACACTTGGCTTGGATCCTGAAGGATAAGTATGAGTTTTTCTGGTGCAGAAAGGCAGGGTTCATTGGGAATTCTTTGGTTACAAGCACCAGAAATGATCCACTGGCTTAAGTAAAAAAAAGAGTTTGTATGAAGTTTTATATAAGGCAACTCACCAAATCAGAAGAAAGCTGAAACATTAGTCTCAGGAAGCAAGGCTGAGCCAGAGAACTGTCTCTTTAAGGCTCTTCCAATGTTCAAAATTCAAATTCTAGGAAGAGAGAAGCTAAATGATTGGGTTTGGGCTGAAGTGGGGGAAAGGAAGCCTGGAGTCACTCATCTGAACTACACATGGATTGGGAGGCAAGGCCGATGGTTCGTCGGGTGCTGGTACCACAAGAAATAGGAGTGGAAGGAAAAATCAACAGAGATACTGAGCACCTGCAGCAGGAAGGAACACCATAAGCAAAGGCAAAGGTGTATGAAGGTCTAGGGGTGTGGGAATGACCGGGATGCCTGCAGTGGGCTGATGGGCTGGCCACTGGAACTGGACTTTGTATACCATGTTAAGGGGTTTGGGCTCTATACAATAGGCCATGGGGCACCAGCAATGTTTTAAGCTGTACATGACATGGTCAATTGCTTTATAAAAAGCTTTCTCTGGCAGCTGTAAGGAGGATGGAGTGGTAAAAGGTGAGAATGGAAATCTGTCTGGGTCAGAGGCAATAATGTACTTGCAGCAGAGACGGAATAAGGGGCCTGAGTTGAGGGACATTTAAGAGTCAGCTCCACGGGGTTTGGTGGTTGGTAGGGTATGAGGGTGGGGCGATGATAACACACAGGTTTCTGGCTTTCATGACTGGGGACACAGTGGTACTTCTCACTGGGAAACGGGAGAAGATGCAGTTTGGGAGAATGGCAGAAAAGTTTGCAAGTCAGAGCCACCAATGAACCACTTAAGAAAGATGAGGAGTGTGACACAGAGCAGCAAGGAGGAGCAGAGCCCTAGCAAATCAAAAGGTCTCAGAGCCTTCAGCCTTCTAGCCTAATTGATGCTTTGCTAATTACACTGATTAAAGCAAACATTTGTGGCAATCAAGGCTCCCATGAGGGTGGCTGCCTGAGAGGACCTGAGGCTCTGTACAGGTCTCCAGAAGCAGACTCTTTCTTTTCTTCCTTGCCTCTGTGTGTTTTTGGGGTGGGGGGAGGGTGAAACAGAACATACCAGTTTTTATTTATTCAGGTTGTACAGAAATTAAATCATACAGAAGGACCCAGAGCAAAATGTGAAAGGTCCCCTTGCACCTGCCCCAATCACACCTTCGTTCACCTCCAGAGGTAACTACTGGCGGTTTGGCTAATATATTTACAAAACTGTTTATGTACTTACATATACATATATATATACTTGTACAAATATACATTTATAAAAACATACAATGGACCACACCAGAGCATAGTTCTGCAAACTGGCTCCTTTTTTTCCTTGAAATTTTTTATATTAATCTCAGTACATGCAGGCCCATCTCATTCTTTGTAATGGGTATATTGCATTCATCGTAGGGGTATATAATGACCATATTTCACTTCTCACCCATTGAATGGACATTACATGCTTTTTGACATTTACAGCAAAATAAAAATCGAGAAAGAGAGAGAGAGCAAGAGAGATGGAAAGAGAGAGAAAAGTCCTGCTACTCTTTAGCACAAGTGCAACTATTTTGGTAACATTGATTGCTAAAAGATTTTAACACTGGGTCAAAAGACGTACATGTTTTAGAATTTAATATACACGGTCTTCAGGAAAGACATTCCAATTTATGTTTCTTGTTAGTGTTTTTGAGTTTCCACTTCCTTACATCCTTGCTGAGACTTATTGCTACCAGGTTTTTTTAGTTTGTGCCAATCTGACAGGTGAAAAAAGATCTCATTTTGCTTCAGTTCACATAAAACTGATAAATGAAGGTGAAAATCTTTTTACAGGTTTATTATTTTGTATTCTTTTTCTGTGAATTGCCTATTGATAGTCTTTGCCCATTTTTCTATTGGGTTATGTTTTTCTTATGAATTTATATAAACATGGTATGTACTCTGGATAAGAAGACTTTGTATTTTAGACAAATGTTGCAAACATTTCTCCCAGTCTGTCCCTTTGTCTTTAACTTTGTTTATGGACACTTTGGCCACATAGTATTTATGCTTGTCATGGTCTCAATTGTGCCCCTCCAAATTTCACATGTCCCAACGCCCAGTACTTCAGAATGTAACTGTACTCGGAGATGAGGCCTTTGAAGAAGAACTTAAGTTACAATGAGGTCTTTCAGGTGACTCTAATCTATTATGACTGGCGTCTTTATAAGAAGAGGAAATTTGAACAGAGACATGCACGGGGGAATGAGCCTGTGCAGACATAGCAGAGAAGATGGTATCTGGGTAGCCAAAGAGAGAAGCCTCAGAAGAAACAACCCTACAGACACTTTGATCTCAGATGTCTAGACTGTAAGAAAATAAACCTTTGTTGTTTAAGTAACTCGGACTGTGGTACTTTGTTATGGCAATCTCAGCAAATTAGTGCGGTGCTCTCGTTCGAGGTTCCAATCCTTGATTTGAGAACCACTTAGAACTCCCGCTTTCCCCTCAATTCTGGCTTCTCTTTTTCCCTGGGTTAGGGCTTCTACATAGCTTGTCCTTGGAAGGGATAGGGGTGGTCCCATTTTACCCTCTTGGAAAGCTTCCCACAAAAGTCTGCTTAGCAGTCTATGTGTGCATTTCTTTTGTTCTTTTCCTCCACTATCTCACTATTTTATTATTTTGAAGAGAGATATCAAAGGACAGGTCACCAATCAGAGACAAATACTGTTAACTCTGGGACAGATTTCATCCTCACTTTTTAAAAAATGTATTTTTTACATGGAGAATTGAGATAATACTTTATTTAAGTAACACGATAACTTAAGCCATTTTCCAAGTTATTAAATATTTCTAAGCCTGATTTAATGACTACAGGTATATCACTGTATGTGTGTTTCCTTCAGTACGTTTTTCTTCAGTCCCACATGGGCCATTCTGACTGTGGCTTCCAGCCAGCCCTCACACTGTGTCTGCCTTGTTACCACCACGACTCCCCTCCCACCGGGTGCCAGGTCATGTGACACACGTTACGGGTGCCATCTCATTTTATCTTTACTGCATGTAAGAGATGAAGAAACTGACACTCGCAGAGGTCACTTACATATAACTAGATGTTATGTGATGTTATGTTAGTGATGTTCTGTGAATCAATGAAGAAATACCAGAGTTGAACCCTGAGACTTCCGGCTCTGGTCCCAACATCTGTTAATGGAGCTGAAAGCAGAACACCCATCCATGCTGCGACGTTTGTGCAGGGCCACGCGCATACATCTGCATTGCCAGATGCAGATACAATAGTTCCCCTCATCTGTGGTTTCACTTTCCTCAGTTTCAGTTACCTGCATCAACCAGAAACTGAAGCAGAACCTACAATGTAGACTTTACTGAAATTTCCCAAAATGTCTCAAATTGCACACTCATTAAAGGGCAAAATTATGCAATGCAATCCTCAATGGAATGCAGTATTAAGTCACTCATATGATTACAACCTCTGCAGCAACACTTTGACAAGTTAAAAAGAGACAACTACTTCTGAATACAATGTTCTTAAAAAAAAAATCTTCAACTATTGAAGCTCATCTGCTCCTGACATCCAGCCATCAACATCATCATGCCTCAACCACCCAGGATCACCAAAGTTGATGATCCTCCTTCTGATGAGTCGTCAGAAGGTCAGTGGAAGCCTAACACTATGTCATGGTGGCCTGCATCGTTCACCTCGCTTCATATCATCAGGTGGGCATTGTATCATTCCACATCATCACAAGAAGAAGAGAGAGTACAGTTTGATAAGATATTTTGAGAGAGAGACCACATTCATATAATTCTATTACAGCACATTCTTATAATTATTCCATTTTATTATTCTTGTTGTTAATCTCTTACTGTGCCTAATTTGTAAGTTAAACTTTATCATAGGTAAGTATGCATAAGAAAAAATGTGGCTGGGCATGGTGGCTCATGCATGTAATCCTAGCACTTTGGGAGGCCTAGGTGGGAGGATTGCTTGAGGCCAGGAG
>VBSM01003209.1:2094253-2127842 GCA_008086735.1 Cheirogaleus medius
TCAAAGAGCTAAAAATAGAAATACCATTTGATCCAGCAATCCCACTACTAGGCACTTACCCAAAGGAACAAAAGGTATTCTATAAAAGAGACATCTGCACTCAAATGTTTATGGCAGCACAATTCACAATTGCAAAGATGTGGAAACAACCCAAGTGCCCATCAATACATGAGTAGATTAACAAAATGTGGTATATGTGTATCATGGAATACTACTCAACTACAAAAAGCAATAGTGATCTAGCACCTCTTCTATTATCCTGGATAGAGATTGAGCCCATCCTTCAAAGTGAGGTATCACAAGGATGGAAAAACATGCACCACATGTACTCACTATCAAATTGGTACTAACTGATCAACACTAAGGTGATCACGTGTTAGTAATACTCATTGGGTGCCAGTCAGGTGGGGGGATGGAGGAGATGGGGGGGTAAACTCATAGCTAATGGAAATGGGGTGTACTGTGTGGGGGACACTTGCAGCCCTGGCTTGGGTGAGACAAACGCATTTCATGTAACCAAAATGTTTGTACCCCCATAATATCCTGAATTAAAACAAAAACCAAAGTTGGATCCCCTACCTCACAACATATGCAAAAATTAACTCAAAATAGATCACAGATGTATATGTAAGTGCTAAAACTATAAAACTCTTAGAAAACATAGAAGTAAATCTTTGTGATCTTGGGTTATTTCTTAGGCACAACACCAAAAGCACAAATGATAAAAGAAAAATTGATAAATTGAATTTAATGAAAATTTTAAAACTTTTCATTTCAAACATTATAGAGAAACAGAAAGAACAACCAGCAGAGTGGGAGAAAATATCTGCAAATCATGTATCCAATACGGGACTTATATGTAGCATTTTTTTAAATTCTTACAACTCAATGATAAAAAGACAAAAAAATTAACAATGGGCAAAATATTTAAACAGATTTAAACATATTTTATTTTATCCAAATAAAATATAGAATGTTTGGTAAGCACATGAAAAGATACTCAACATCATTAGTCATTAGAAAATTGCAAATCAAAACCGCAGTGAGATACCACTTCAAACCCACTACAATGGTTGATTATAAGACAGAAAACAACAAGTGTTGGTGAGGACGTGGAGAGATGGGAACCTTCATACACCACTGACGAGAATGCAAAATGGTGCAACCACTTTGTAAAACAATATGGCTATTTCTCAACAATATTCAACACAGAGTTACCATACGACCTAGCAATTCTTCTCTTAGAGGAATTCTCTAACAGAAATAAAAATATATGTTCACAGTAAGACTTGAAAAATGTTCATAGCAGCAATGTTACAATAGCCATTTGGTTGCAGAAACAAATGTCCATCAACTGATGAATGGATAAACAAAATGTGGTATAGCCATACAAAGGAATACTATTCAGCCACAAACTTATTAAGTACTTATTAACTTATTATGAACTTATTAAGAACTTACTATGCATTAAGTACTTATGGATGCTACAATATAGATGAACTTCAAAAATATTTTGCATAGTGAAAGAAGCCAGACACAAAACACCACATATTGTGTGGTTCCGTTTATATGAAATGCCCAGACAAGGCACGTACGCAGAGACAGAGGGCTGGGGTAAGAATGGGGAGTGAGCGAGTATAAAGTTTCTTTTAAGGGTGATAGACATATTCTAAAATTAGATTAGATGGTGGCACAACTCTGTAAATATACTAAAAATCATTGATGTATACACTTAAAACAGGTGAGTTTTATGGTATATAAATTATACCACAATAAAGCTACTTCTAAAACTCTTCCTTCCTTCCTCCCTTTCTCCTTTCCTGCTTTTCTTTTCTTACCTTCTCCCTTCATTTTTTTTTCTTTTTCTCTTACTCTTTTGCCCAACTTTTCAGCACAGGTGAGCATTTAAAGCATAAATGGCGAGCGAGCATCCGTGCTGCCACTACTCAGCTCAGTAAATGGAATGTTCCAGGCTCCCCACGGCCTCTCCCACACATGTGGTGCCTCTTCCCCAGCGCAGCTTCCTCTCGCTCTGAACACCAGCTATCCTGGCTTTGATGGCAACCACTTTATCGCTTTTGTTTGTAGTTTTACCAGTTTTACTACTCAATATGCATCCCTAAACACTTAATATTAGTTTTGCTTGTTTTTGAAATGGATATATAGATACAGATATTCATATATTATGCATATTTTTCAGCCTGGTTTCTTTTATTCAACTCAAAGTAATGTGTGTAAGAACAGAGTCCAGAAATAGATTCCCACACCTTTCATTATTTTTGTTTTTACAAAGTTGCCAGAGTAATTCAATAAGGAAAGAAGTCTTTTCAACAAGTGATGCTGAAATAAATGGACATCTATATGCAAAAAAAGAGAGAAACTTAACCCTTACTTTACCCCATATAAAAAAATTAACTTGAAATTGATCTTAGACCAAAGTTGAAAACATTTAGTCCAATAAAACCTCCAAAACTTTCAGAAGAAAAATCTTTCTGAACCTTGATCAAACAAAAATTTACTAGATAGGACAGAAACAACACAAACCATTAAATTTTACTCCATCTTACTTTAAAAATGCTCCTCAAAAGACACAGTTAAGAAAACGAAGAAAACAAGCCACAGATGGGAATAAAATATTAGCAAAACATACCTCATAAAGGGCTTATATCCAGAATACATATAGAATACTTAAAATTCAATAATAATTTCAATTAGGATGGATAAAATTAAGAAACCCAAGGATACTAAGTGTTGAAGAATAGGCAGGGCAAATGTCATTCTCACGTATTGCTGGTGGGAGAACAAAACAATACAGCCGTTTTGGGAAACAGTATGGCAATTTATTTTCTTTCTTTCTTTTTTTTGTTTTAAGACACAGTCTCACTCTGTTGCCCGGGCTAGAGTGCCGTGGTGTCAGCCTAGCTCACAACAACCTCAAACTCCTGGGCTCAAGCGATCCTCCTGCCTCAGCCTCCCGAGTAGCTGGGACTACAGGCATGCGCCACCATGCCCGGCTAATTTTTTCTATATATTTTTAGCTGGTCAATTAATTTCTTTCTATTTTTAGTAGAGACGGGGTCTCACTCTTGCTCAGGCTGGTCTTGAGCGATCCGCCTGCCTTGGCCTCCCAGAGGGCTAGGATTACAGGCGTGAGCCACCGCGCCCGGCCTGGCAATTTCTTTTAAAGTTAAACATACACTTATCGTACAACCCAGCAATCCCACTTCTGGGGATTTACCCAAAAGAAGTGAAAACATATAACCACACAAAGTTCAATTGTTTGTGGGAGTTTTATTTATAATCAGCAAGAACTGGAAACAACCCAATGTCCATCAACTGGTAAACAAACAGATCATGGCACCTCCATATAGTGGAATACCACTCAGCAATAAAAAGGAATGAGCTACTGATACATATGCTACCACGTGGATGAATCTCAAAAACATATGCTAAGTTGGAAAAAAACATGATAAATGAAAGAAATCAAATAAAAAGATAAAAGATTCATTCAAGATGAATGAATGACTCTATCACACTGTGGAAAAGGCAAAACTATAGGAGCATAAATCAGATCAGCGTTTGCCAGGGGCTAGACTGGGGGGAGGGGATTGACTTCAAAGGGCAAGGGAGAAATTTGAGGATCATTAAGGTAGTCTACATCTTGATTATTGATGCAATTACACAACTTTACATTTGTCAACACATCCAACTGCACACCTAACAAGGGTGAATTTTATATCTCAATAAACTTGATTTTAAAAATATTTTTCCATGTTGTTTCGTATAGCTATCATTCCTAAATTACTGCTCTGGATGATGCCATTGTATAAATATACCATAATATATTTACTTATTATATGCTCGATGGCATTAAAGTGCTCTTCATTTTGAACTATTATAAATAATCCTGCTATGAACTTTCTTTTACATATCTCCTGGTATGTGCTCATACAATTCTGTACAGTAAAATTAGGAAAATTGCTACTTACAGTTAGGGATAGAATTGCTGGGTCATGACATATGCATGCATACCTTCAACTTTAGTACATAATGCCAAACTTGTATTACAAAGTGACTGCAACAATGTATACTCTCACCAGCAATGAATCAGAATATCCCTTGCTCCACATCCTTGTCAACAGTTGGTATTGTGAGTAGTTTTTTTTAATTGTAGGCAATATAATGGATGTGGAATGGCATCTCATTGTGGTTTTAATTTGCATTTTTCTGATAACTAATGATATTCAGCACCTTTCCTTAAGTTTATTGGCCATTTTGATTTTTCCTTTTGCAAATTGCCTGTTGAAATTTCTTGCTCAATTTTCTACCTGAGTTTATTGGTCTTTTTCTTACTGATTTGTAGTAGTTCTTTTCTTTCATTCATTTGTATGCATTTATCTTTTCATTATTATTATTCTTTAATTTTTTTCTTTGTAGAGGTGAGGTCTCACTATGGTGCCCAGGCTGATCTCAAATTCCTGACCTCAAGCAATCCTCCCACCTTGGCCTCCCCAAGTACTGGGATTGTAGATGTGAGCCACCATGCCAGCCTGTAATAGTTGCTTATATTAACCACCGATTTTTTTTTTGTTGGTTATATGTGTTGCAAACATCTTCTCCTACTTGGAGGCTTGCTTTTTCATCTGTAGTTGGTGTATTTTTATGAAGATACAGCTACAAATTTAATGTAGTCTAATTTATCATTTTTTAAATGTTTGGTGCTTTGGGGTCTTGTTTAAGAAATTTTCTTCTAATTTGAGGTAGAAAAGGTATTCTTCTTTATGAAATTCTAAAGGCTTCATTATTTTCACTTTAACATTTACAGTTACAATCCACCTTAAATTGAGTTTTCTGTATACTGTAAGGTAAGGGTTAAGATTAGTTTTTATCCATATTAATAGTCAATTTTCCAAGCACCATTTATTGAAAAAACTATCTTTCTCCCTCTGCCCATATACCAAGTGTCCAAGGGCATATGAGCCTGAGTCATTACGTATTTAAGACTATTTTTCTGTAGCATTAATCCTTGAGGAACGCTGACGGCTAGATATAAAGCTGCTTCTGTTTAGTTACTTTCGCATAGGCTGCCTTGCCTTTTTGTGTCCTAGGTAAACTCTGAGTTTTTTTGTTTTGGTTTTAAATCCTGCTCCACTGACACCTTGCTTTGTATGTTTCTTTGGGAAGTTTGATGCCAATCTAATTCTCTTGCTCTTATAAGTTATTTGGTTTTGGTCTGGAGGCTCTGAAGATACTTTTACCTTTAAAGTCTGATACTTTTACCAAGATTTGTCTTGGAGTCAATTTTACCTGATACCCAATGGGTCTTTTCAATATGTAGACTCCAGTCTTCATTTATCTCTGGAACATTTTCTTAGGTTTAGTTTTAAATATTACTTCTGTTCCATTGTTTGTTTTTCTTCTTCAGAAATTCCTAATATATGTATGCTGACTTTCCTTTGCTTGTCTTCTATTTCAACCATTTTATCTCTGATCCTTTTTTTACTTTCTTAAACTCACTTTTAAAATTTATTGGATATGCTTCTGCTTTTCTTTGATACTCTTTATAAAATCTTCATTTGACTGTATTACCCTTTGGGCAAAGGGAAATTTAAAATTTAGTTTTGAATTTTGAAATTTGAAATTTAGTTTTCATTTCTTTTTCTTCCCTTTCTCTCCTGAGTTCAACCAACTATTGTTTCATCTCTTATTTTCTTTGCTCATATCTTTTTCTAAGTTTTGAATTTCTTAACTTTTTTCTTTTTCTTTTCTTTTGTTTTTTTTTTTAGGGACTGTCACTGGGCTGGAGCGCAGTAGCATCACAGCTCACTGCAGCCTGGACTCCTGGGCTCAAGGGAGCCCCTGCCTCAGCCTCCCGAGTACCTGGGACTGCGGGCATGCGCCACCAAACATGGCCTAAATTTTGAATTTCTGATCCAAGATGTTTTTCAAATATTTATGTGATTGTTTTAGGCTAATACAGATTAGAATGCTGTGTTACAGTTTTCTTCTGCCTCACAGTTTTAGGGAGAGTTTCATCTGCTGAGATATTCTGATTCTCCTTTTCTGTTTTCTTCTCATCACAGCTCGTCTGTGCGCGCAGTCCATGAGGAGGACGCGCAGGTGCGGCGGCTCACCAGACTCCCGCTCAGGAATCCCGCCCTCCTGTCAGCGCAGGTGACTGCCTTCCCTTAATAAATGGCTTGGGGAAGAGTGTGTGTGAGGCAGCACTTCATACATCCTCAACGTTTTGGCTCTCTTTTTGTCTTCCAATATTCTACATTTCCCTGTCTTGATTTCTTTTTCCTTTTGTCATCCAGTTTCAAAAGTCATTTTTCCTCCTTTTTCTAGTATTTTTGTAAGGATATTCAAATATACAGAAAAGTGGAATAATTTTCCAGTGAACAGTCATATACTCATCACTTAGATTCAATTAACATTTTATAATTCTTACCACTTGTTGCTGAATCTATCCCTCTATCCATCCATTAATCCATATTTTTGATGCATTTCAAAGCAAATTGTACACATCAGTACATGTCCCCTTAAGTAATTTATCATATGTATCATTAAATAGAGCTCAATATTTATTTACAGTTTTGAATGTAAAGTCTGCATACAATAACATGCATAAATATTCAGTATACATTTGCTAAATTTTGACAGTTGCATACATCTGTATAACCCAAACTCCTGTCAAGATACAGGACATCATTAACACTCCAGTTTCCTTATGCCACGTCCCAGTCAATCCTCTGCCCCACACTCGCAGACGACATCGTTCTGACATTTCCACCACACTTTGATTTTGCCTGTTCTAGAATTTCATATGAAGGGCACCATGTGGTGTGTACTCTTTTGTGGAGGATTATTTCATTTAGCATGTTTTTGAGAGTCATCCATGTTGTTTTTCTTTTATCAGTAATTTACCAGTAATTCATTTCTTTTTATTTGTGAGTAGTTTTCTATTGTATGGCTATGCCGCAGATTGCTCAGCTATTCTCCTACTCATGGAAAATGGGGTTGTTTCCAATTTGAGGCTATTAGGAAAAAGCTGCTAGTTATTCGGAGATACCCTTTATCAGTCTGAGGAGGTTTCCTTCTATTCCTAGCTTGCTGAGAGTTTTTATCATGAAAGAATATTGAATTTCCTTTCTAAAAACATAATCCTTCTCTCCCAGAAGCAGTGCCTTTCAAGGCTGCTGCCTCGAGTCCCATAAGCTTTTAAGTCCCTTCAGTTAGTGTGCCGACCTACTAAGACTGTTTTACAATATTTCATTTTTTTTTTTTTTTTGAGAAAGAGTCTTGCTCTGTCACCCTGGCTAGAGTGTGGTGGTGTGATCATAGCTCACTGCAACCTTAGACTCCTGAGCTCAAGTGATCCTCCTGCCTCAGCCTCCAAGTAGCTGGGACTACAGGCACGCGCCACTGCGCCCCACTCATTTTTCTGTTTTTAGTACAGACGGGGTCTCGCCCTTGCTCAGGCTGGTCTCAAACTCCTGAGCTCCAGCGATCCTCCTGCCTCGGCCCCAGAGTGTGAGGACTACAGGCATGAGCCACCTCATCAGGCTTTTAAAATTTTTAAATTTTTTAAATTTTAAAAAATTTAAAATTTTTTAACAGCTTTATGGAGATATAATTCACATACACTACAATTCATCAGTTAAAGTGATAATTCAATGGTTGTCAGTATGTTCACTGATAAGCGCAACCATCACCACAATTTTAGAACATTTTCATCACCTCAAGGAGAAATGCCATATCCTTTAGCTATCAGTGTGTTTGTGCTCCATTCCCTGCCACCAATCCTAAGCAGCAGCTGTTCAACTCTGTCTGTAGATATCCCTATTCTGAACTTCCATAGGAACCGTATAATTAATATGTGGCCTCATGTGTTTGGCTTCTTTGACTTAGTTTTCAAGGTTGCCCGTGTTATGGCAGGTATCAGTACTTCATTTCTTTTCATGGTAGAATAGTATTTCATTGTGTGAATATAGCACATTTTGTTGATTCATTCACCTGTTGATGGACATTTGGGTAATTTCTACCTTTTAACTATGGTGAATTAATGCTCCTGTAAACATTCACGTGCAAGTTTGTGTGGACATATGTTTTTCTTTCTCTTGGGTATGTACTTACAGTGGAATTGCTGGGCCGTATGGTAAGTTTGTGTTTAATTGTTTGGGGAACTGCCAGACTGTTTTCCAGAGTGGCTGGACTATATTTATGTTCCCACCAGCAGCATATGAGGGTTCCAATTTTTCTACATCTTCACCAGCAACTGTTGTTATTTGGCTTTTTGATTCTAGCCATCCTAGTGGGTGTGGAGTGGTATTTTATTGTGGTTTTGATTTGTATTTTCCTAAGGACTAAAGATCTTGAGCATTGTTTCATGTTCTTGTTGGCCATTTATGCATCTTCTTTTTAGTCAGATCCTTTGCCCATTTTTTGACTGAAATTTTTAAAATTTTGCATTGTAATAATATATGTATATTCTAGATACAAGTCCTATATCAGATATATGATTTGCAAAAATTCTGTGTTTTAAACCTTGGTGAAGTGCAACTTACCTATTTTTTTCTTTTGCTGTTCATACTTTTGGTGTCATGTCTAAGAATCCTTCGCCATATTCAAGATCATTAAGGTTTTTAAATTTTTATTTTTGATTGTGATAAAAAATATATATCATAAAATTACCATTTAAACATTTTTAAGTGTGCAGGTTCAGTGGTATTAAATGCACTCACATTGATGGACAACATCACCACTATCCATGTCCAGAACTTTTTCAACATCCCAAACTGAAACTCTGCACCCGTTAAATCCTAACTCCCTGTAGCCCCGCCCCCCAGTCCCTAGTAACCACTGTTCTACTTTCTTTCCTTATGCATTTGACTGTTCTGGTACCTCATGTAAGTGGGATCAAACAATAAGTGGGATCATTCTTTTTTATCTGGCTTATTTCACTTCGTATGTTGTCTTCAGGTTTCATCTACTTTGTAGCGTGAATCAGAATTTCCTTCCTTTTTCAAGCGGAATAATACTCCATCATATTCATATACCACATTTTGTTTATCTAATCATCCATTGATGGGCATTTGGGTTGTTGCCACCTTTGGGCTGTTGTGAATAATGCCGCTGTGAACATTGGTGTACAAACATCTGTTAGAGTCCCTGCTTTCAATTCTTTTGTGTATCTACTAAGAGGTGGAATTGCTGAATCCAATCAATTAAAAAATTAAGTTAGGCCGGATGTGGTGGTTCAGGCCTGTAATCCCAGCATTCTGGGAGGCTGAGGTGGGAGGATTGCTTGAGCTCAGGAGTTTGATACCACCCTTAGCAAGAGTGAGACCCTGCTTCTACTAAAAGTAGAAAAATTAGCCAGATGTTGAGGCACACCCCTGCAGTCCCAGCTACTTGGGAGGTTGAGGTAGGAGGATCCTTGAGCCCAGGAGTTTGAGGTTGCTGTGAGCCAGGGTGACACCACGGCACTCTAGCCCAGGCAACAAAGAGAGACTCTGTCTCAAAAAAAAAAAAATCCTGAAAAAAAATAAGTGAATGTTTAATTTTCTGAGAAACTGCAAGCTCATCAAGATTTGCCCTTATGTTTTCTTCTGAGAGTTTTGTAGCTTTTGCTCTTACATCTAGGTCACTGATCCACTTTGAGTTATCATTTGTATATGGTACGAGGTACGGTTCCCACCTAATTCTTTTGAATGCAGGCTTCCCAGTTGTCACACCACCGCTGTTGAAAAGGCTGTTCTTTCCCCATTGAATGGCGTGGACACCCTTGCATAAAATCAACTGGCCATAGATGCACGAGCTTATTTCTGGATTCTTAGTCCGTTTTATTATCTATCTTGGTTCCAGTAAATTCTGAAATTGGGATATGTGAGTCCTCCTAATCATTCTTCATTTTAGGGTTGTTTGGCTCTTCTGGCTCCCTTGTGATTTCATGTGAATTTTAGAATCAGTTCATTAATTTGTATAAAGAAGTCCGCTGGGATTCTGATAGGGATTACACTGACCACCCTCTAATCTCCTGCTCAGCCTTAGCCTCCAGATTACCGCTCAGCCAGCCCCCTGCCTCCAAGACCAGCTAACACTGTATTTTGTGGTCAGTACCTTGTCTACAACAAAAGCTCCCAGATTCTTCAGAATTTTTTTGCTGTGGCCACTGCCTCTACCCACCACCAGGCCAACCTGCATGTGTGGACCTCCAACACCTAATTCTCTCTGGGCTACCATTTTGACTTCATCAATGTGGCCCTAAAGGGCATGTGCCACTTCTGTGAGTTGTCAAGGCAAAAACCAAAAGGCACCAAATGTCTCCTTGCAAAACCAGTGTGAGGTCAGTGCCTTCTTTGAGGATAAGCAGAAGCTGTCTTTGTAAGGGTAGAGAGCTAGTGCATGCAGGTTTTGAGAAAGATTTCTCCAAAGATTAGCATAGAAAGTTTATTTTGCTTTTCCCAGGCAGAAAAGAGCCAACATAGAAGTGAACGAGGTAGAGAATGTTGGCAGAGAGAACCAGGTACTCAGGCTTTTTGTTTAGGGGGAGATTGTAAATTAGCGGGGTACAGTTGAGAAACTGCTGCATCCACCCATTTCTTTCTTCCTGGCAGTGAGGATGTCAAAGTCCAAGAGTTGGCTCCTGCCTTTCTTTGGAGTTGGGATTGTCACAGGAGATGTGACTCTGCCCTGGAGAAGCAAAGCTGTACCTGCTGTTCTCTTCAGGACCTCCAAGGCTGTAAAACAAATTCTAAAAAAAGTAGTTCCTAGCAAATGTAAAGAGAAAGATTTACATTTCCATTCTGTCTGTTAGGCTCTTTTCAGATGTTGTGAAAACCCTGGTGGGTGCCTTCCAGCTAGTCAGCTAAGGGTGGGGGGTGGGCAGGGAGAGAGCTCATGATTGATCTTTAGCTGTTATTGGGGAAATTGTGGGATTAGATATTTCCTTGTAAGGCTGCCCTTTCAGTCTCAAGATGAGTCAGGTCTAGATTTATTTATTTATTTATTTAGGCACGTGGATGCCTAGTTTGAACTTTGGTTAAAAAGATATCACTTCTACATAAAATTGCTTTTGCTCCTTTGACAAGGATTAGTGAGTACATATGTCTGGGTCTTTCTCTGGGCTCTCAGTTCTGGTCTGGTGATCTATTTGTATTCTTCCACCAGTCCCACCCTGTCTTGATTCCTGTAGCTTTACAGTAAGAATTGAAGTCAGATAATGTCGGTCTGCTGATGTTGTTCTTCAGTATTGTGTTGGATGTTCTCAGTCTTTTGCTGTCCCATATAAACTTTAGAATAGCTTTCTCAATATCCAAAGATAACTTGGTGGATTTTGATTGGGATTATGTTGAATCTATAGATCAAGTTGGGCCATCGTAATAATACTGAGTCATCTGACTCATGAACATGGAATATCTCTCCATTTATTTAGATATTTTTGATTTATTTCATCAGAGTTTTGTAGTGTTCATATAAATCTTGTACATATTTTGTGAGCTTTATACATAAGTATTTCAGTTTTTTGGTGCTAATGCAAATGGTATCGTTTTCAATTTCAAATTCCAATTGTCCATTGCCAGCATATAGCAAGGGAATTGACTTTTGTACTAACCTTGTAATCTGCAACCTTACTATAATAGCTTATTATTAATTGTTTTGTCATTTCTTTAGGATTTCTAAAGAGAAATTGAGAACAAAACCAGTTTTATTTCTTCCTTTTATTATTTCCTTTTATTGTCTTACTGCCTTAGCCAGGATTTCTGGTATAACGTGGAATAGCAGTGGTAAGAGGGGACATCCTTGCCTTGTTCTTGATCTTAAATGTAAGAAATATAGTTCTTCAACATTAAGTATGATGTCAGCTGCAGATTTTTAAAATAGCTTTTTGTGAAAAATCAAGTTTAAGGACTTCCCCCTTATTTCTAGATTGTTGAGAGTTTTAATCATGAATGGATCTTGAATTTTGTCAAATTTGTTTTACATCTATTGATTGAGCATATGACTTTTCTTTTTTAGCCTGTTGATGTGATAGATTACATTACTTGATTTTCAAATATTGAACCAACCTTGCATACCTGGAAAAAATCCCACTGTATTGCTGAATTCTATTTGCTAATATATTTTTAAGGATTTTTGCATTTATATTCATAAAGGATATTGGTCTATAGTTTTATTTGTTTACTTTGTCTGGTTTTGGTATCAAGGTAATAAAACAAATTGGGAAGGTTTCCCTCCTCTTCTATTTTCTGAAAGAGATTGTGTAGACACAGTGTCATTCTTTAATATTTGTTAAAATTCTGTGAAACAAACTGGGCCTAAAGATTGCTTATTGTATGTTGTAAAATTACAAATTCAATTTCCTTAATAACTATATAACTATTCAAATTATAAACTTCATATTGAATCAATTACAGTAGTTTGCATTTTTTGAGTTTTTAGTCCATTTCATCTAAGTTGTAAAATGTATGTGTAGAGTTGTTTGGAGTATTCCATTATTATCCTTTTGATATCTAGAGAGTCTGTAAATCCCTTGTTTTATTCCTGATATTAGTAATTTGAGTCTTCTCTATTTTTTTCCTTTCAGTCTGTGAGAGGTTTTAGATTTTACTTATCTTTTCAAAGAACCAGCTTTTTGTTTCATTGAGTCTATTGATTTTTATCATTTTCATTGATTCTTGATATTTATTTAGCATTCTAATTACTTTGGGTTTATTTTGCTTTTTTCCTAGGTTGTCGAGATGGGAGCTTAGATTATTGATTTGATGTTTTTCTTCTTTTTCAAGGTGTGCATTTATTGCTATAAATTTCCCTTTCAGCACTGCTTTAACCGCATCCCACAGATTTTGATATATTTTCATTTTCATTCAGTTCAACATATATTTTAAAAATTTCTTGAGACTTCCTCTTTGACCCATGTATTATTTAGAAACATGTTGTTTAATTTCCAACTGTTTGGAGATTTTTCTTTCATTATTCTGTTAGTGATTTCCAATTGATCTATTGTGCCCAGAGAACACATTTTATATGATTTCAATTTTTAGAAAATTGTCGAGGGCTGTTTCATGGCCCAGGATATGGTCTATAATGGCATGTATTCCCTGGACATTTGAAAAGGATGTGCATTCTGCTGGTTTTGGATAAAGTGTTTCATGCATGTCATTTAGACCCTGCTGATTCATGGTGTTGTTAAGTTCTTCTGTAGCCTTGCTGATTTTCTGTCAAGTTTTTCTATCAATTCTTGAGTGGGAGGTGTTGAAATCACCAATTATAATTGTAGATATGTCTATTTCATCTTTCATTTCTATCGGTTTTTGCTTCACACATTTTATAGCCCTGTTGTTTTGTGTACAAACATTTAGGATTGCTGCCTTCTCAGTGGATTGATCCCTTTACCATGTAACATCTCTCTGTCCCTGATAACGTCTTTTGTTCTAAAGTCTACTTTGATATTAATATAGCCACTCCTACTTTCTCTTGATTAATGTTTGTAAGGTATGTCATTTATTCCATCCATTCACTTTCTTTCTTTTTTATTCGTTCATTCATTCGAGATGAGTTCTTGCTCTGTTGCCCAGGCTGGAGTGAAGTGGCATGATCACAGCTCACTGCAGCCTCAAACTCCTGGCCTCAGATGATCCTCTGGCCTCAGGTGATCCTCTAGCCTCAGGCAATCCTCCTACCTCAGCCTCCCAAAGTGCTGGGATTACAGGCATGAGCTACCATGCCCAGCCCATCCATTTACTTTCAACCTACTTATATTATTATATTTGAAGTGAGTTCCTTATAGACAGCATATAGTTCATATTATTGCATCTATTTTTATAAACTCTGCCAATCTATCTTTTATATTTAATGTCTTTATTGTTAATGTAACTATTGATGTATTAGGGCTTAAGTTTGCCACTTTTAAAATTAATGAACTTCATATTTTAGTTTTAGGTTCACAGGAAAATTAAGCAGAAATTACAGAGTTCCCTTGTATCTCTTTCCCACACATACACAATCTCCCCTGCTATTGACATCCTGAACAATAGTGGCACATTTGTTACAATCGATGAACCTACATTGACAACTCATCACCCAGAGTCCATAGTCTACATTAGGGTTCACTCTTGGTGATGTACATCCTATGGGTTTTTGTAAATATTTAATAACTGTGTCCACCACTGTATTATCATACAGGATAGTTTCACTGCCCTAAAAATGCTCTGTGCTCCACCTATTTCATCCCTTCCTCCTCCCTAACCACTGGCAACCACTGATATGTTTACTATCTCCATAATTTTGTGTCTTCCACAATGTTGTATAATTAGAATCATACAGCATGTAGCCTTTTTCTGTCTTTTTCACTTAGTTATATTCATTTGAGTTTCCTCCATGTCTTTTTATGGCTTGATAGCTCATTTATTTCAGTACTGTTTAATGATAAACTATGTTGTGTCATAGTTTATCCATTCACCTACTGAAGAACATCTTAGTTGCTTAGAAATCTTGACGATGAATAAAATTTCTATAAACATCTGTGTGCAGGTTTTTGTGTGAACGTAAGTTTTTAATTCGTTTGGATAAATACTAAGGAGTGTGAGTGCTGGATCATATGGTAAGAGTATGTTTTGTTTTGTAAGAAACTGTCAAACTATTTGCCAAAGAGGCTGTACCATTTTGCATTCCCACCAGCAATGAATGAGAGTTCTTGTTGCTCCACACCCTTGCCAGCATTTGGTGTTTCAGTGTTTTGTATTTCAGCCGTTCTAATAGGTGTGTAATAGCATCTCATTGTTTTAATTTGCAATTTCCTAATAACATGATGTTGAGCATCTTTCCATATGTTTACTTATGTTTTGTATATCATCTTTGGTGAGATGGCTATTCCTTTTCTTACTGTTAAGTTGTAAGAGTTCTTTCTGTATTTTGGATAACAGTCCTTTTCAGATGTATCTTTTGCAAATATTTTCTCCAGTCTATGACTTGTCTTTTCATTCCCTTAACAGTGTCTTTCACAGAGCAGAAGTTTTTAATTTTAATCAAGTCAAGCTTACCAGTTATTTCTTTCATGGATTGTGCCTTTGGTGTTATATCTAAAATGTCATCACCAACGTCATCTAGATTTTTCTCCTATGTTATCTTCTAAGAGTTTTATAGTATTGCATTGTACTTTTAGGTCTATGATCCATTTTGAGTTGATTTCGTGAAAAGTGTAAGGCCTATATCTAGATTGATATTTTTTTTTTTAAAAAAAAACAAGGAGAAATCCAGTTGTTCTAGCACCATTAGTTGAAAAGACTATCTTTGCTCTATTGTATGGCCTTTGCTCCTTTGTCAAGAATGAGCTGACTGTATTTATATGGGTCTGAGTTTTCTATTCTGTTCTTTGGTCTACTTGTTTAGTTTTTGCCAATGTTAACATCACACTATCTCCCTATGCTCTTGTTGAGCCCATCTGTTGATTTTTAAAATTTCAGTTCCAAAATTTCCATTTGGTCCTTACTTTTATCTTCTGTTGAGACTTTCTAGCTCCTTGCTGAGACTTTCTTTTTCATTTATGTCAAGTATGTTCATAATTAATCACTGAAGCATTTTTATGAAGCCTGATTTAAAATCCTTGTCAGATAATTTTAGTATCTGTGTCATCTCAATGTTGCTTGTCTGTTGTCTTTTGTCACGCAAGTTGAGATCTTCCTGGTTCTTTGTATGATACGTGATTTTCGATTATAACTTGAGCATTTTGAATGAGACTCTGTATCTTATTTAAATTTTGCTTTAGCAGGCCTTCTCTGACTTTCTTCGGGGTTTTTTTGGGGAGTGGGGGGGAGGGAGATACTGCCTCATTACAGCTAGGTTCTTCTCTGCCTTTGCTGCTGACATCCAGGAAGGGGCTCCTCGTAACTGCTGGGTAGGGGCCAGAGTTCAGGCTCTGGCATAGGCTATGCTGACATAACTGGCTGGAAAGGGAGGAAGGAGCACCTTGTTACTCTTCCTCATGTACCCTCCACCGACGCTGCAGGATGGGGAATGAAGGGGAGTGAGTGGCCTTGGTTCTGCTGAGTGGTGGTGAAAAGTCCTGACTCTTTGTTAGGCTTCCTCTGACAACGCCTAATGGGGAAGAAAAGACTTGTCCTCAGGTGGCGGTAGAAGTCCCGCCTTCCATGTGTTCTCCAGTCACAGTGGGATGGGTGAAGAATCTCTTTACCACCTAGCTGGGGCAGTGCAGGGGGAGGGTTGTGACACCTTTCACAACCTGGAGAGGGTGTAAGTCTAAGCTGTACACTCAGTTTTTGCTGGTAGGGTATCAGTTTTTTTATGTGGTGTTTGGCTGGAATAGAGCAGTTATTACATAAAAGTTTTATCTTGCTAGGTTGCCCGTCTTGGTCCTTTGGCGATAGAGAGCAGGCTTTTCTGAAGCCTTTCTTTGCATTTCCAGGCTGTTGGCTTCTCCACTAACCAGTTCTCCAGTATGGGATACATGAGGCAATAAGAAAATCCAGGGAACTCACCACTATGTCATTCCTTGAATCCTCATGTCTCTGCCTTCTTTTTTCTACCTTTCAGTCTTTTAATGTTTGTTTTGTATATAATGCCCAGGGTTTTTCCTGAACTTAGAAGGAAGAATAGAGAAAAGTATGTCTACTGCACCTTTGGAATCAGAAGTCCTTTCCCTATTATTTTGACTAGTGTGATGATATTTTAGTCATTTTGAGATATATTGATTTATAGATGAAATGTAATGTCTGGGATGAACTCTGTAATAATTTGGGGTGGGTAATGGGTAGGAATATAACAGAAGTAAGATTAGCCATGAACTGATAATTGAAGATGGGTGATGGGTATATGGAGCTTCATTATCCTATCTTATTTTTGTGTATGTCTGAAATTCTCCTTAAAAAGAAAACAGAAAAAAAAGTCCTGACTACACAGTCTATTACAGGATCTTACAATAATCATGATTTTATCCACATTGTCTGTGCTCCTTGCTAGAGTATAAATTTGATAACAGGGACCCAGTCTACCTTGGTCACAATTATAGTTCTACAGCTCAAAAGTAACAGCATATAGTCACTTAAATTACCTGCTTCCACAACTATAAGATGCCATAGATTGTAAAATATACCTTAATTTTATCATTAAGAAAAATTTCTGAAAATTGTAACAATTTATAGAAGTATTTTCATTTTAGAGATGCTATACAATGTGAAAAAATGTCCATTGGTATCTGTGGAATAAACGAATACTCTGAAATAATGTGAGGTCTAGATTATGGTGAAGATGTCTTCATACATGTTCAAGGGCAGATCGGGGTATGTTTTGGAGGCTATTATAAATTCTACAGTTAATATGCTTCTTCCCTAATACTGAAACTTTATGTCCAAGTTTGTAGGTTACTGTTACAAACCTTAATAGAAAACCCAACATTCCAACACAATGGTCTCCACCTTTTTTACCACCGAGGATCCCCCTTGTACTATTTTATTCCCAAGGTCCTCATATCTTGAAATACTTTCATACCAAGAAAATTCATTTAAACTCATTTTGTCTTTGAACAATTAAATGTGTACTGTTCGGACTGAGGTGATATATTCCAGCTACAGTAAAAGAAACTTGATATTTGACCCAGCTTATATGGACTCACTACAGGGAAATGTAACATTTCCATTAGGAAATAACTTTTTTTTTTTTTTTTTTTTTTAGAGACGGGGTCTCGCTCTTGGTCAGGCTGGTTTCGAACTCCTGACCTTGAGCTATCCACCCGCCTCGGCCTCCCAGAGTGCTAGGATTACAGGCGTGAGCCACCGCGCCCGGCCTAGGAAATAACTTTTTAATCTCCAGTGCCACTTTCCTGGAGTCCAGGCCTCAGTGGAATTGGAGTTGCAGGCACTGGTTCTAAGCTCCTATACAAAGTCAAGACAGGGCACTGAGCCAGCCCATCTTACATCATGGTATGAGCTAGGACATTTGTTTACACAACTCTCCACAGGGGAATTTGTGTAAGGGAGTTCAACACCGTGGTGAAGTAACACAGCACAGGACTCTATTCAAATTTCCAAACTGACAGCATAAAAACTCAATTGGTTTCTCTAGGTGGAACTGGAACAGAACAGGGAAAAGAAAATGCTACTTGAGGGTTTTAGATCACTTAGTCTTGTTCTGTGTTTCAGTTCAGAGCTGAGTACAGGGTTACATTATTCATCTTTGCATCCCCTGAGAGAGTTCAGTGATTGGCCCAGAGAAAGCACTCACAGTTGTCTATGAATAAGTAACTGGTAGAAGGACATGGTCCTCAGAACCTTCAGGACACCTTCCCTGGGATGTGTGGGATTTGAGCTCTCGTGAGGGAAGATGGAAATTTGGAAAACGGAGCAAACACTAGCAAAGAACATGACCTCAGGAACTTTGCAAGGAAGAAAAACCTTACGTAGCCAGAATGCTCTTTACTTTTGGAAAGTTCCTCATGCCAATGACCATTTCTGCACACCTAACATTACCATGGTTTGACAAATCTACATGCAAAAACTTTCACCAAGTCTCTAAGGCACCCTCTAAATGTTTTATATGAGAGCATGTATACGAAATCTCAAATGAAAAGTGGCATAATTATTTGACAGAAAAGAAGTGGTGACAAGGGGATAAGAATTTTATTTTCTTTCTACAAAAATCACATAAAAATTAGCACAGATCTTTCCTTATCCTCAAGTTCAAAAATCATTGTGACAAATTAACCCTACATTTAAAATAAATTCAGGAGAAATAAAATTAGTTATTAGACATACGTAAGTTTGGTTGTCTTGTTTGGGAAATCTTCCATCTGAGGGCTCAGTAGATCCATGTGGGATCTGGGGAGCAGGGACTAAGGGCACCTGCTACTGGGACAGAGAACAGCAGTACACCAGTGGATTTTAGCAGTTTGTTCCAGTAAGTAGCGCACTGAGACTCCCTTCCCCTCAAAAAGGACAGGACTCATACTCTGAGCTCACATTCCAGGAGTGGCTGGACTTGCCCTTCCTTCCAGACAAAGGGTTGGGGTGGTATCCACAGGCTTGAGGGAAGGAAATACAGGCCCTCTAAATCTTTACTTATCTGTGAAGCAGAGACACTAGATTCAGGTCTTCTTTGCATCAACAAAACAAACCCCCCCCAAAAACCACGAACATGCAACCATCTGGGTTGGAAAAGAGTAAAGAAAACAAGTGAAAATCTATGTAGCTGCCTCTCTTCCTGTTGAGGAGGTTTTCAAGAATATAATCCAATTATTTTTTTGCTACAATATATTTTTGAAGTTTAGTCAATATTTGGTTTCCAAAGCAATATATATTAGAGAGAAGTACCTTGCCTAGCAACATGGAGCTTGGTTACATCTCTTTTTCAATCTCCCTTTTAAATACTGGTTTGGGTATGCCTGCCCTACAAGTCATTTCAACCAGCAAGAATGGAGATAATTCTCTCAGAGGGAACCGAATGTATCACACTGATGACTAGTCACTTGTGATGAAGAATAAACCATTCCAGCAACTTGGTAGAGAACAAGGACGTCAGGGCCTTTGCTCTTCAGATTCCCTGCAGGTCCCCTTTCGTAATGGCCTCCTGGAGGTTGAGATGGCATTATAGCAGTCCTCCTTTATCTGTGGCAGATAGGCTCCAAGACCACTCAGATAGTTCCAAACCCAAATCCTGCCAATCAGGATACATTTTTGGTTCTTGTCTTCCACCCACAAATTTAATGCCTTTTCCATCTAACTAAGCACTTACCATGCAGTGTGGCTGTAACTTTTGCATTTTGAGGTATAACAGCAAAACTAGCATGAATTTCTTTTTTCCTACTTCACAATTTCATGGATAGAAGACTCATTCTTACTGCAGGTCTCAGCAATCTCAGCATATGTTGTTTTTTTTTCTTTACTTATTAAGTCAAGAACTTTTACCTTTTCACTGAGAGGAAGCACTTTAAGGCTTCTCTTTGGCATAACCAAATTGCCAGCATCATTACTCTTGTACTTTGGGGCCATTATTAAGTAAAATAAGGATTACCGGAATACAAGCACTATGATACTAGTCAATTTGATTACCCAGAAGGCTACTAAGTGACCAAAGGGTGGGTAGTGTATACAGTGCCCACACTGGACAAAGGGATGAGTCACATCCTGGGCCAATGGTGTGACATTTCATCATGTTGGTCAGAATGGCATGTAATTTAAAACTTTTTTTCCTGCCAATACCGGTCACAGGAGTTGAGACCATCCACTCTTCATTAACAGGATTTGACCTCCATTAGCTATTCCTGACAGCTGACTGCAAACCAGAATGGTAACAGTGTGGCTTAGGATTATTTTGGAAACCTGAACAAGTGCTTTTGTGATTATAGTCTACTCTCAATTAACACAGGATTGGCCCTGGCTTTCACTTTAACCTCTGAAAGACATTATTACTTTTGTTTGTTGCCAGTTTTAAAAATGGACAAGACTGTGAATAAAGGACTACAAACAGAACCCTGATAAGGCCTAAACCTAATCATTTTCTACCAGTACAATTTTATTTAGATTGTATGTGCTTTCACATAGACACACTTAAAGAGCATATGTTAGATATACATATATAAAATACAGATAATATGGGAGTTTCTGGCAAATGATTTATTAATGAAAATTTATTAACTATATAACCTTTGAATACCAGAGAAACTTCAATATGTACACATTAGCAGGACGTTCCCAGTTCTCAAACTTTGGTTATATGAATATGCCTCAAGCACCACAGAACAAAGATTAATCCTAATTTAAAAAGAAAAAAATACCTTAAGAAACAAACAAAAAAATCTTCCAATTCTCTTGAGTCTGTTTTCTTTATGCCATATTGGGAAAACCCTTTTATTCTACATTTCCACTCATCTTGGTCAGTTTCTAAAAACCCTATCAATAAAAATTGATCAGAGGAAAAAGGACAGACAAACCATAACAGATATAGGTGATACTGCAAGAGAATAATTTCTGGCTGGGTGCCACAGTTCATGCCTGTAATCCCACCTACTTGGGAGGCTGAGGTGGGAGGATCGCTTGAGGCCAGGAGTTAAAGACCAGCCTGGACAACATAGCAAGACCTTGACTCTTAAAAAAAAAAAAAAAACTATTTCTGAACTTATTGTTTTAAATTTAAAAAAGTTTTAACTAGGAGGTTTGCATTATACAACAAATATGAAAAAAGTCCAATTCTTAATTTTCAAAATCCAAAAACTCAAACAATGCAAACATAACAAGAATTGAAGCAAAAGGCTCACAGACAGACTTTTAGCAAACCCACAGTTATAGGGATCCCTGGATTTCCACTTCTTCTCTGGCATCACTGACATCTGCTAGCTGCAGACGTAATTTGTATAATACACAGGCAGGAAGAAAGAGACCAAGACTTGACAGACTGAGCACAGTCTTTCATGGGATTTCATAAGAAATCTATGGGCAAAAGAAATAAATATCAAAGAATGAAGACTAAAATAGAAGAAAATGGAAACAAAACATATCTAAGCCCGTGTAAATCAAGATAGAAGAGGCTTAGAGGTACAACCTGACAATCACATATGTGTGGAAGGGACTGCATCTTTGACTACAAATGTGGATTATATACACATTTATATTAACTTAAGTCAGTTCATATATACACCTGACAATTCAAACAGAATGTCTCTGGTGAGAAGTGGGATGAGGGTCTATTCACTTGGCTCCTCAGGTCCTTGTCCTTTGTCCTGGTTGGTCAGTGGTTTCTACATAGGACTCAACAGCATGGTATATGAATGGATAAAGCTTGATGTCTGGTCCAGGGGTGGAACAGTTTTTGCATTCTTCATTGTAATATCGCAGCAACAGCTTATACACTTCTCCTGGAAAGTAAAAGACCAGACCAGTTTGCACATTAAGGTATGTAAATGGAAAAACCTTCAAAAGAACATTCCAGTTTTGTCTTAATTTAAATAGCATATGCTTAGATTTGGCTTTTGAAAACATAGCATGAATTTCATATGCCTGAAAGCCTTTCCCAACACAAACCTAAAAATTTTAAAATTCTTTAAAGAAACTACGTATTAAGTCATGATTACAACAGGCCATTGTTCCATTGCATGGTCCATTATCCATGCATCGTCTTGGGAGTTTATGGCAACCCCAGTCATACACCTCAGCTCCCAAGGTAGCAAACACACTGGCATGTCTGATAGATACAACAGAGTGAGGCTTCTTAGGTCTGAACTTACCCTCCCTCCTTCCTTTTTCTCCTTTTCGTTTTTTATATACACAAAAGTAAAAATGGACACTAACTCCAGATTCCTGGCCTTATTTTAATAAGTTGACATGCTCATTCAAGATCACAAGTGAAATTGCCAGAAAAAAAAGACTGCAAATGCTGCCCTTCTGAGAGCTTTGCCTTCTCCCTTCACAGTCGCCCTTTCATTTCTTCTTACCCACTGTGATTCATCCAGATTTAGCAAATGTTCCCCCTGGATAGGGTACAATCCATCTAGATACTAAGTGTCAAGACTACCTCCTACTTACCAACAGTAAGTTTCCTTTCAGTAAGGAAAGTGTGCATGCTGTAAATGTCTCTCATCAATTCTGAGTCCCCAAAGGTGAAATAAACCACATCTCTCTCAGCTGCAGCAGCTGCCAGTATCTGTATTAAGGCTGTAGCAAAGAGAAAAGACACAGCTATATTATGACACTTCCCATCAAGATACCTTTAGCTCCTTCAACCAGCTAAGTTATGGCTGGTATGCCATGGCTTCATCCTAGATTTAAAATTTATAAACCCAATGTACATGTTATTAGAAATGGTGAATACAAAATGGGCATAAATCATCTAGTTGTATGATTTTTCAGACATGCTGCTGAGAATATCATTAAACTACAGAATTCCCACACAGGCACCTTTTCTGGACCACAAATAAAGGAAGGTGCATTTGGAGCAGCAAACCAAGGCACCCAGGTGGTATTTATATTTGCTTACAGTAATCTGAAAATAAAATTTTTGTGTTAGCTTGCTTGATTTAATCATTTTGTATTATTACATGGTCATTCATCTTTTGTATAGCAGGCACATTTGGGAGGTTCTACTGCTCTCCTTAACCCCACAGTAAACAACCCTAACTGCATTCCCATCTCTACCTGGTCACTCGAAGCATGGAGTTGATGCTACTGAAGACTCTGGATAGTAACTCTTTGGTGTGTTGGAATGGGAAAACAATTGAAAGCCACTGTGTCTGGGAATCAAAGTTACAAATCACTGAGCCTAAAGTCTATTTCTAAAAATTAAGTTCTTTTATAATTTCAATAGATATAATTTATTTTAAATAACAAAACTGAACATAGTTATAATAAATGCCCTTTTGCTAGTTATATACCTTTTATTTCATAAAAGAGAAGGTAGGGTTGAAATAAAAACATTATAGAGGATATCTTTTTATAGTTTTGATTTTTGGAAGCATGTTAAAATATTTTATATATTTAAAAAATAAAATTAAGACAATAAAAATGGGAATGGGCGGGAACCTACGATTGAAAGCAAACTAAAATGAATGAGCCTAAATTTAGTTCAAATGAATAACATAACTACACTGAAGAGAAAGGAAAAAGAAAAAGAAGAAATAACCCAAGTAACTTACGAACATGGTATTTGACTACTCTTAGGCCAGAAGGAAAAAACTGCAAACAAATTCCCAACTCTTTTTACTAGGTTTGCTTACCATAGTAGTACAGGTGAAGCAATTCTGAAACTACTTTTAAATATATTAGAGACTGAACGAATGAATCAATGTGTTGATGTTGCTGGGAGCTAGAGTTATCACTATGGAAGAAGAGACACACAAACATGGAATGGAGGAAGACATAAAAGAACTCTGTGGGTATGGCCTCAAATGGAAGGCACTGGGGTATACTAAAATACATATATTCATATGTGAATGTGTATTTATTTGCACGTTTCCTAGCTTTGTCTGCTAAAATGGTGAAAAAGCAGACACCACAGTAGCAATGAGCACACTTAGCATCTAGATCTTGGTCCCTAATACTATTCCCCCTAAAAGGAAGTGGAATCCTTGGGGAAATTCCTGATTCCACGGTTTGGACAAGAAAGGTACAAGATGAGCCCAGGACATTTTGTTATACCAGAAAGTAAAGATGTGTTCTAATACATAAATAGAGGAGAGGAGGGAGGGCTCTTGTCCAAAGACAAACTAGTAAGTGTGCAGGGATTGCTAGAACACGAACATCCTTTCTTTGCAACCATCGTGATAAAGACTGGATCAGGCAAGAATCATTAACAGATGCTAAATCCAGCAGAAATTTTGTCTCAAAGTGTCTCTCCACAGATTGCTTATTAGTTACATGGGAGGAAAAAAACCCGAGTAATTATGCAGTGTAGAAATTGGGCAACACCTAGACTGGGTGATCTAACTTAAGATCACCAACAGTGTCATATGGCCATCAAGTGCCTCTAGACAGTGTTCTGACCAAGAATATATAACCTTAACCTCATCATGAGGAAACAGCAGACAAACTCAAAGAAGGTTGCACTCTTCAAACATGTCAATGTCATAAAAGACAAAGAAAGGCTGTGGAAATACTCTAGATTCAAAAGGAAACTAAAAAACATGACAACTAAATGCAATACCTGACCCTGGACCCTATGCTGGAGGGGAAAAAGCTAGAAAGGGCTTTATTAGGTCAGCTGACAAAATGAGAATATAGCTGAAAGAGATTAAAAATATCAATGTACATGTATGAATTTAGTAACTGTAATGTGCTTATAGAAGAGAATTTTTTCTTAGAAAATACACATTGAAGTATTTTGTATAATGTACATAACTTATGCTCAAATGATTCAGAAAAAATGATGTGCATCTATACATACATACATAGAGGTATTTTATTTTTATAAATTTGAAGTTAATCTTAAATAGAAAGTTTAAAAAATTATGTAAGGGGAAAAAACTTTTAAGTTGAACTAGTAAAATTTGATATAGTTGAGTACTGTCCAGATCTGAGAAAGAATCTATGACATAATAATACACATAAAATTCTAAAATATCATTAAAGTATGTTCTAATTTCCAAATATTTATTGAGTATCCACAACATAGGAGGTGCCATGACTATGCCTCATTAATCTCAAATTGTTGAAAGTAATTAACTTCAAAATAGAGATAAGTTTTAATTAAAACTGCGCAACCAACTTATGTATACATTAAAGCTTCAGTACACCCAATTTTGAAAGGTTCCTAATTAACCTAAACAACATATAAAAATGGAAACTAATGAATCGTCATCTTTCTCTACCAAGAGGTATCATTTCTTACCTCTTAGTGAGAATGAATACTTTGGCTTTAAGTATTTCCTACTAAAAAAGGACAGAGACTCAAAGAACCAAAGAGTCCTTTTAGCCCTATTTCCTCCTAGATCACTGGTCATTTGCCATTTGTGAAAATGAAATATTAATAAAAACATTTAAAATGTATCTCCTTATAGAATTTATTGAAAGACTGCTCCACAGGCCATTTTGCCACTGGGCATAGGCTCTTGGAGCAAAGCTTGACAGAACTACCAAAAAGAGGCTGGATCCTAATAACACAAAAATAAAAAGTAAAAACCAATTCATATCACTTTCTTGATTTTCCACCCATTTCTGTGTGCGTGCACACTATACCATAAGTGCAAGTTAGGCTAGTCAGGACTGGGAGGCAGCCAAGTTCAGTCCTCAGCCTTCTGCTAGCAATCCAGTTCTGTGACTTTAGTCAGTCACTTTACTCCCTTGGCCTTATTTCTCTCAGCTACACAATGAAGGAGGTGAATCGGATGATCCCTAAATACTCTTTCAGAGTTTAGAATTACACAATCACTGTTATTAAGTGTTTTCCTTGCATCGAACGGTAGGCTGTAACTACATAAATGAAATTTCCAGAAAGATAATCTTGACCCTACATACATCAGTAATCACTGACAAAAGATCATTTTAAATAGCACTGTCTTCAGACCTCACTGTCTACAACATCCTCAAGCTCTTTGCAAATCTAGAAAATTATGCTTGATGAATTAAGTGAACTCTTTTGAATCAAGTGTTAGATGAGAATAAACCAAAACTTTATTATGGTGTGTGGACTGATTCCAAGAATGATATAAAAGCATCAAATTCTAACTTCAAGCACAACTAGGTGCCAAAATAATCACTAAAATTAACCTGCAGGGAGCTTGGTTTTAATTTTCTTTTTGGCATCAATGTTAAGCTATGAAGAAAATACAAATAAATATAACATAAAAAAAATTCATAATGTCTTGTTGCAACAAATGAGCCAAGCAAAAAATGGGTAAAATTATGGATACTCTAACCACTGGTGTGGTGTGAAGCCATGGGCATGTAATACTGGTAACGGCTGCTAACACTGAGCTCGTATAGCAAGCTCAACATCGCTCTAAGAGCTTTACAAGCATTAAGTTATGATTTTGTACAAAAAATGCACAAGGTAATTATTTATAGTATCTCTATTGTGAAAATAAAGAAATTTAGGCACCAGAAGGTTAAGTAATGTGTCTCAGATCACAGTACCAGAAAGTGGTAGAGCTGAGACTGGAACCCCGACTCAAGGACTCATGCCCTCAGCCGCTCTGCTTCCAGGCTGCCATGCCAAGTCATTCTGCTTGACTCCAAGCAGACCTTACCACATGGCAACTAGAAGACTGTTCTTAAATCACTTATTTACCTTATTTAAATGCATGCTGGCAAGGGGGCTAAAACAGTACAGATTTAAAAATACTACTCATATCCTTCTAATGAAACCTAAGGTCTGTGTGTGAACTCTCATGACCCTGGTACCCTGAAAAGCTCAAGAACTGTTCACCAGCCCCCAAAGCAATTAGCTCCTTGTTTCCACCACACAGCACTCTTCTAGGCCATGACTTATCCTCTAATTCTGTGGTCCCCAATCCCAGGGCCACGGACCAGCACCCATCGGCAGCCTCTAGGGACCAGGCCACACAGCAGGAGGCAAGTGAGCAAGCAAAACCCTACCTGCACCCACAACTGCTCCCCGTCGCTCACATCACTGCTGAGCCTCATCCTCCATCAGATCAGCGGTGGCATTAGACCCTCATAGGAGCGTGAACCCCACTGCCAACTGTACATGCAAGGGATCCAGGTTGTGTGCTCCCCATGAGAATCCAACCTGACAACATGAGGTGGAGAGCCCCTCCCTCCCTCTGTGGAAACTGTCTTCCACAAAACTGGTCCCTGGTGTCAAAAAGGTTGGGGACCACTGCTCTAACTGGTCTTGTCCTCTGGCTACTGTTCTGAATCTTGACACCCCCATCCCCACGCCCATCCTGGATATTACTAAAGGCTTAATCTTCATCCTCTCACCTGCTTTAAATACACTCTCCTTAAGAATTCAACCACTGTCTCTAGAATGGCAACTTCCAAATCTAGATCCAGATCCAGAGCTTATAGCCAATATAGATTAAATATCAAAAGCACAGACAATGTCTTTAATCCTGGCACTGCCACTTGCTATCTGTGTGACTTTAGACTAATTGCTCACCTCTCTATGCCTCAGTCAATGCACCTATAAAGACAAAAAAGAAAACCTATCTATTAATAATAGGTTGTTGTGTGCTAACACAGGTAAAGAATGTATTTAGTACAACTTCTGGAACACAAAATGCATTCAATATGTTCTCAACTGGTAATATTAACAACAATAATACTAATGAACATATATTGGTTTTTGAGGAAGATGGGGCCAAGTTTGAAAGCTGGTTCTGGCACTTGCTATTAATAGCTTTCTCTCCTTAGACAGGTTTATTAGCCTATCTATGAACCTTGGTTTCCCATTCTTTTTTTTTTTTTATTTCATCATATAATGGGGGTACAAATATTGTTAGGGTTACATACATTGCCCCTACCACTCCTCCCCCCCCCCCACATGCCAGAGCTCCAAGCGAGTCCAATCCCCAGGTGGCGCGCATGGCTCACATTATGTAACTCTACACATCCTCCTCCCTCCCACCTGCCCTCCATCCGACAAAAGATTATTATTTTTTTTTAATACTTTGGATACATTGTATAACTTTGCCTCTTCCTAAGAAGGGTTAGAGGTATGCCCTTCTCCCCCACAATGCTCTCCACATCCCTATGATGTGGGTCTTGCACCCTCCCAAAACCCTAGTGTACACTACTACCACCCTTTGAGCACTATAGTTTTAAACAGTCAGTACCAATTTGATGGCGAGTAGATGTGGAGCCCTTTTTCCATATCTTGTGTCGCTGGTTTCCCATTCTTTAAAATGGGGCTACAAATAGAAGGGTAACTGTGTAAATTATAGGAGAAAATACAATGATTCTTAAAATTGGATGATCACCAGCAACTCATAGACAATTAAAAACTTCCAAAGCCATTTTCCAGACCCTAACTAACTCAGCAGCATCTTGATACAGGCTGAGTATCCCTTATCTGAAATGCCTGGAACCAAAAGTGTTTCTGATTGTGAATTTCTGGGAGGTTTTAGAATATATGCAGTACTGGTTAAGCAACCCAAATTAAAAAACCTGAAATCCTCCAATGAGCATTTCTTTTGAACGTCATGTTGGTGCTCAACAAGTTTTCACCTTTGGAGCATTTCAGAATTTAGATTTGGGATGCTCAACCTGTAAGAAATAGTCAATTGCTCCAGACACCTTTGAATAGAATGCACATTACCATACAAGACCCCATTTTAAGCACTGGGGCCACAAAAGAGGACAATACAGAAATGTCAAGGAAGGAATACTCTTACTCAAGCAAGGCTGGGAGAGCATGTTATCTACTCTGGCAGAAGAAAGCAAGGTGCCAAAGAACCTGTGGTAGACAAACTGAGGTGGCCTGGCCCATAGTTCTATTCTTCTACCTTCCATTTTCTGTTGACAGTCACCCTTTTCCCCCTTCCATAACCACACCTCCCACGGAACTCAGAGGGCTAGGCCAGGCCAACCACAGCATGGTAGAAAATGACTTATCAGCATTGTCCAGATTCCAACCTTCCCTAGATTAATGGTTTTTCTGGAGTTTAGCTATTTTGATTTGAAAATATAATTAGTAATGACATTATTTAGCTTTGATATAAATGGACAGAAGATCTGAAAGACAATAAATCTATAAAAACTTTCTGTATCTCAGAAACATTTCACTCGATATAAATATGTCATGGAAAACAACTGGAAATCCTCTTAATCTCATTAAGGGGAGGTATCTAGTGTTTACTGACTCCCTGGCTAAAAAAATTTGGTCCAAGGGATGAGAAAGTAATCCAAGTTGGTCTAATTAGAGAATTTCCATGGGACTTTTAAACTAAGGAGTCCTCCTTTGCTTTTGGGTCACTCAATTACAGTGTTTTTTTGTTCTGTTTTATTTTGTTTTTGAGATAAGGTCTCACTCTATTGTCCAGGCTGGAATGCAGTAGCACACTCATAGCTCACTGCAGCCTCAAACTCCTGGGCTCAAGTGATCCTCCTGCCTCAGCCTCTTGAGTAGCTAGGATTATAGGCATATGGACACCATGCCTGGCTAATCTTTTATTTTTTGTGGAGATGGGGTCTCACTTGTTGCCCAGGCTGGCCTCAAACTCCTGGCCTCAAGGTTTCCTCCCACCTTGGCCTCCCCAAGTGCTAGGATTACAGGCAGCCACCACACCTGGCAACTGTAGTACTTTAAGCCTGGTCCTGGTTCCTGCCATCAAGTGATAACCTGAAGGAAACAAGAGAACGAGGTGATCATATTGAGAGAAACAGGCAGGAGAGGAACCAACACACACACGGAACAGAGGGAATACCTGATCCTATGATCTACTTATCCTCAAGGCCAACTCTATCCCACCTTCCTAAGCCACATCAAGCAACAATCCCCTTGTACCCCCTGTAGGTATAAGGGATAAGCTACATTAGTGCCTCTTTCAACTGAAAGAACCCTAATGCAGAACTTTTATGGAGGGTGAGGGGGATCTTTCTGGAGTAGTTCTGCAGTAGTTACCACTGGAGTGGAGTCTTACAGGAATAGAAGGAATTAGTCAGGTACAGACAGGCAGGTTACAGAAGAAGGAGCAAAGTCCAAGATTAATGAAAAGCTGTTGAATAAATGTGTTAAACAGAAATTCATTGATTATATTTTATTTGCAAGTCACTCATAGGTACTGAAGGTTTGGAAGGGAGATAAAAAAGAGAATATAAGAAAATGCACATACTTTTTAAACTAGCAATTGTATAATCTTTCACAAGTGAGGTAGCATACTCTGGAGATGCTAAAAAATAAACACCGAAGGAAATGCAAGGAGAAATTGACAAAAACACAACAGAATAAAGAACTTTAAAGTACCACTTAGTCCCCTCACAAAGTAAGCAGATCAAATCAGAAAAATAGAGTGTGATCTACTAGGTATAGAATCTTTTTTTTTTTTTTTTTTTTTGAGACAGAGTCTCACTCTGTTCCCTGGGCTAGAGTGCCGTGGCGTCAGCCTAGCTCACAGCAACCTCAAACTCCTGGGCTGGAGTGATCCTCCTGCCTAAGCCTCCCGAGTAGCTGGGACTACAGGCATGCGCCACCATGCCCGGCTAATTTTTTCTATATATTTTTATTTGGCCGATTAATTTCTTTCTATTTTTAGTAGAGATGGGGTCTCGCTCTGGTTTCGAACTCCTGACCTTGAGCAATCCACCCACCTCGGCCTCCCAGAGTGCTAGGATTACAGGCGTGAGCCACCGCGCCCGGTCTAGGTATAGAATCTTTTAGGCAAAGAGTAAGCTCCATACCCAGAAACACTTTTTCAAGTGTCAACCTGTGAGTAACAATTGACTATTCTAGGTCACAGAGAGAAGTTCAAAAAACCCCAAAGTATAAATATTGTTTACAATGTAATCAAATAAGAAATAAGAGATAAAAGAAGCAAAACTTTTTTTAAATCAGACATTTAAAAATTTTAAAATTATGCCTGAAAAATCTCACAGGTCCTTGGGGCCTGGTGGTACACTTGAGGCAGGAGCCCACCCAATAACCTCTGCTGAGATGGGATGTAGAAAGCTACAAAAAAAAAAGTTGCTTCCACCCTAACAATGAGAAAAGGCCAAATACTGTAATCTTACTGTAATTATAACTTTTCCTGGGTCCACCAGAGAGCTGAGTTTGCAAGGCAACTGAAGTGTGACAAAGCACCTCCAAGGAGAAGAAATACATGAACTGTTTGACCTTTGAAATAACTAGAACAAAGAGGTGGCCACCATACAAATGGGTAACAGTAAGCCAGCTAAACCTTTAATAAAATGTTAAAAGCCAAGTGTGGATTAGGGGGTCACTTTAGAATAATGAGGAGCACCATAAATGAGGTTCACATTCACTCCAAAGTGCTTTCCCACGGGTGTCCACAGGGTGCTCAGAAAGATGGGAGCCAGGAAGGAGGACAGAGAGAGCCCATTGGTGGTATGGGCTGTGTAGGAGGCCACTGGCTGTTGTTGCAACCAGGCACCAAACCCCTCTATCTCATAGCAGTGGGGAACCTGTGGCCTTGGGGCTACATATGGCCTTCTGGATTCTTGAGTGTGGCCCTTTGACTAAATTCAAATTTTACATATTTTGTTACAAAAACAATATATGATCACAATAGGAAAATACACATTACAAAGAAAATAAAGAAATCTGTATCACCCACTTAGAGACAACCATAGTTAATCTTAACACATGAACAGATAATCATAGAGAACCTGAAATCTGTGTGGTATTTTATATTCAAAATTTAATTTTTAAAACGGGTCATATGCCATATATCATGTATTTCTCCACATCTGGCAATATTCCAAAAACATCTTTCCATGTCAGCAGATATATTTCTGTAATGGTTTCTAGTAGCTGCATAATATTTCATTACACAGATGCAGCATAATTTCTTTTTTTCAAAATCACAGTTTTAATAACCAATTTTCCACTATAATGATAGCCGCTTCTAATTTTTTAGCAATTATTCAAGCTAATAAAGGGAAGGAAGATATCAAAGAGTTACTCCAAAGTTTAAATTTTAAATTTCAATAATTGAGAGAATGAATTACATTTGGAAATCCTCGAATACTACATTTGATAGTCACGGCAGCAAGCAAAACTGCAGTCTGAGAGAAAGGCTTTTAAGCTGGGGGTGGGGGGAAGGAAGTGAAAGCGAACACATTTATAAAGCGTTCCAAGTTGTCCATCACAAATGACCGTGGCTTATGGCAGACCTGGTTTCTGGATTGATGACATGAATCTAGTCATTCATTTTACTTAAGTGAAAAACAAAAAACATGTCTGTCATAAGATCAATAAGCCCAGAGTGAAAAACAGCTTTTTTCAAACAAATTCAGGATGATAAAGAATTTCATAAAATAAAAACCAGAAATTCTTTCCTTTATAGACTTTCAACATTGAAAAAAGTACCATGCAGTTTTTGTTTTTGAATTCGTAGAAAATGTGGGTGGAAAGTCTTTAGAATAAGGTGACAGGACAGAAAAGATTTTTCTAAGTACACCACAAAAATCTGAACACATAAGAATAACTCACTATGGCAACACCAAATAGCCTGAAATAAATGAAAAAACCTGAAAAAAAGTCTGCACTGTTTTTGTTTAACAGTTAAGCAATTATTATTTCTTAATATACAAAGAGTTATTATTAGCCAGTGAAAAATTAAAACTACTCCCAAAGAGATAAAAAAAATGGGCAGGCAGCATAAAAAAGCAACTCACAAAACAAACAAATGGCCAATAAACATGAAAATTGCTGAATCTCAGAGAAATTAAAAAGATTGACAACATCCCATGTTGGTGAGGTTGCTCATACAAGGAAGACCCTGTAAATTCATACAGCCTTTTAGAGGACAATTTGCAACAAGTATCAAAATATGAAATACACATATCCTTTAAGTCAACAATCTTACTTCTAGGAATTTACCCTAAGAAGATAATTATACATAACATATAATTAAACATGGTAGTATTGCTTATAAGATAATGAAAACAACTATCTGTGAATGGGGAATCTGTGAAACAAATTATGGTATGTATGTATATACATGTTGAGAGTAGGCCTATATTTGTTAGTGTTGAAAACCACGCATGAGACTGTAGTATTTTCAAATAGAGATTAGAGAACAGAATAGATCGTGTGATCTCATTAATAGTTACATATCATTACACAGAAATGTCTAAAAGGATGGCCACCAAAATGTTAACAGTGAATTCTGATAATTTTTACACACTTCATGGTATTTTTTGGATTTCTAAAAAAAAGTGTCATTTTTTATACAAATAATAACAAGCTTTTTACTCTTGAGGAGGAATGCAATCTGACATGACAGATTCAACTGTTCTGTTCCCAAGGAGATGGATTTTATCTAAATCTAGTTTGGCTATCAAGACCAGTTGGTTGTTTTATGTTTGCTTTATTGTTACTTTGATATCAGTGATATAACAACAAATCTGTCAGGTCTTAGTCTTAGGCTCTCAGCAAGAGCTTCAAAAACCCCTGGAATAGGCCGGGCGCGGTGGCTCACGCCTGTAATCCTAGCACTCTGGGAGGC
>VBSM01003209.1:2127942-2138734 GCA_008086735.1 Cheirogaleus medius
CCCTGGAATTTGTTATGTTAATGAAATAATCCAGATAGCCTGACCTCCTGGAGTGAGGAAGGACTGGGGATTGAGTTCAACCACGTGGCCAATCATTAATCAGAAGAGTGAGGTGCCAGAGGACACATCACCAGAGAGGTAGTGGAAGCTCTGCATTCCCTCTCAGGCCTTGCCCTATGTGAACCCTTTATAATAAAACTGCAATTGTATGTACAGGACTTTTCTGAGTTCTGTGAGTATTTCTAGTGAATTACTGAACCTCAGGTGGGGTCATAGGAACTCCTGGATTGGTAGCCAGTTGGTCAAAAATGTGAGTGGCCAGGGGACTCCTTGAAACTTTTGGCTGGAGTTAGAAGTAGGGGCAGTTTTGTGGACTCTGTCCTTATCTGTGAAATCTGCACTAATTTGAGCTAGTTAGTGTCAGAATTGTATTGTGGTACACCCAGTTGGTGTCAGACCAGTGGGATGAAATGGAACAGCAATCATCCTAAGTAATAATATAATGTTATTTTCTATAACTGATACTTTAAAAAGTAAAGTAAATGTCAATCTGGTAAACAGCCAACAGCTTTGCTGACCGGGTTTTGTAATTTTTTTGCTATAAACAATAAAACGCAAGAAATGTTCATCTTTCTTGGGTACCCAAATGCCTCCTTCACTGTGCCACTCACACAGCTCTCCCAAGCTATTCTCCCACCGCGCCACGGACTTTTTACTAAAGCACTCAATACTGTGTGCTGCATTTGTCTATGTCTGTCTCTTATATGCTGGACTGTGAATCCCAAAGCAGGGACCACATCTTACTCAACTTTGTATTCTACAACAGTGCCCAGAACATGGGATATGACCAGTTCCATAAAATCTGTCCATAAAAGTCACTCCAGTGAAGGAAAGTGCTTGAGTGTATGCTTTGGTTTGAAACTTCATAGTTATTATAGATTCTTCTTTTCCCCTGACCTCTCTATATTCAAATAAATAGTGTGTCTGGTAGATCAAAGAGATAAGTGACCTGTGTAGGGAAATAGTAAATGAAAATAAGAATTCCTTTAAACATAAAAGGAAAAAAGAGGATGGTGTCAAATATTCTTTTTCCCTTTCTCTTAGATTTTTGTGGTCTCTTATTATGAGAGAACATTAGAAATCTGGCTTAAAGGACTTTTTTCCTGGTCAGGATGCTATCATCCTTTTCTACAACACCTTACTCACCTTTTAATCTAGCATCACCACCAAAGGCACCACAGCCCCAGTTTCCAGTGGCCACTGCAGAAAGATTCTCTGAAGAAATTCCGGGACGGAGAAATCCACAGTAAGCCTGCAGGATAAAAGAGTTATCAAAGCACATGAGTTACCTAGACATTAACAGTATTTCTAACTGATGTGCTAGGATCAGTATCCATTATCAAGCTTATGTTCTTTCTCATTTTCCTTTTTTTCTTAGGGGCTAAAGTAGAGGGGAAAACAGAGAGAAAAGCCTGGGATTATACATGGGAAGAGAGAAAGAAATGGCAGATTCTAATATTTATTTGTTTTGAAGCTAGGCAAATCAAATCCCTTAAACCAATATAAATCTGTTTCTTTTTCTGATTCAAACAGAAATGGAAATATCAGAGATGTTTCAAGAATTGATGGGTTCCCAATTACAGACTACCAAGAAAGGCGCTTGTTAAAACACTGTTTTCTTTGAAGGTTTTTGATTACTATTTTTTCATCAGGCAAAGGGTCACTGTCATGCTTCCTCAGCACTTTCTCTGAATTACTGGGACTAGATTAATAACTGTGATTAGCTTTTAAATGTGCTTCCTGCCACAGAAATGCTAACAAAGAGCAAGCAACTGTCTATAAAAGGAATTTCTATGTCTGGTTATAAAATAACCTTTAAGATACTTTTCAGCTCTAAGATTCTCTGGTTTCATAGTCCTGTTTTAAGCTACAATATGTAGAAATTTGCTGATAGCCTGAACAAAGTACAATACACTCCCAAGAATGCTGGCTAAGTATTAATTAAATGAACAGCTCATTTTGTATATGAGAAGACTTTAGTTTAACATCCCAGAGTTCCTGATTTCCATTTCTTTGTTGGCTTAGTTTGTCTTTCTGCCTCTTTTCTGTAGTTTTCTGAAACTATCAGACTATATTGGGAGGTCTAACATATAATAGCAAAGCAAATCTCCCCTGGGTTCTCTTAAGTACCAAAGCCTAAAATATTGCTTTATGTAATAGTAAATAAAATTAAAAGAATGATCTGTGACAAATGTTCCCACAGAAAAACCAAGGATACAAAGAAAGACACTTCTATGAAACCCACACATAGAAATATAGTAAATTGCTCTCTGAAGTTTCCACAAAGGTATAAAATTTTATTTTACACACTGTCTGGATGGATTAACAAGGCTATTCCTTCCACATTCTCCTATGCCGTAAATCCTGACAGATATTAATTATAAGTTGGTGCCAGATCATTATTCAACGCTGTGGTACAGAGCTTACACAAGAGCTCACAAATTACCTGCATAATCAGATGCATGGAGCTTCTGAAAATCTCTTTCAGGTCAAAAAATCAGAGCGTTCCATTTTTTTGAGCAGGCTTTTGAAAGATTGTGCCATTATATGAACAAGGGGGAAAACAAACCCTCTGTCAGAATAAACATAACTTTGACACTTTCTTTCCTGTCAATTTTTTCTAACATGTCTAGACGAAGAAGAGGCTTTCCCAGCCTCCTGGCTCATGTCTCTGTTCTATACTGTCAGAATGGTTTTCATCTCTTCCTTACCACTATCTCTAAATAACTGGGTTAACTTTAATGAGCAAAAAATAGCTTAGTGAAGATAAGACCTAACAATGGAGAATATGAAACACTTAAATCATTAGAAGAAAAATCTAATATAAAATATTAACCAATTTTCCTGAAAAAATTATCCATCTTGGAAAATGGCCATAACAAAAAAAATCATGAAATTGAAATTAAACTACATTCAGTGTTTTAATCAAATAATATCAAATAAAACTTTAAAAGTTAATTGGATAAAAATTAAATGATGTAAAACTACACAGTAATTAGGTATAAAGAATAACTGGTTATAATGATTACATACAAAATTATTTTATTCTGTTAAAACCAAGCATTTGAAATGCTTCTAATAAGAGAAGTAGTAAGTTGCCCTGAGTCCCCTTTGGAGGGTCTGACTAGGCTTCTCCCTTCTCCATGAAAGAGAAAGACCCCTAAATGCTGGAGAGTAGGACAGGGCCTTGAATCAAAGGGCCTTTCCTTTTACAGTAGGAATTGCACTCCTTTGATAAGAAACAAATACCAGATAAAGACAGAGACATCAAAAGAGTTGCCAAGTTCTCATAACCACAGGGAAAGTCACTAGGAGTTCTCAAGAGCTCCATATTAGCAAATCCTTTTCTTTTGCCCCACCCAGAGCCATAGTACTTGAGGACAATGATCAGAGCTGTGAGAGTAAAAAAAGTCAGCTTGAACTCTAGCCACACCCTGACAGAGGAATTTATTTGTACAATAAACAACTTAGTAGGGTAAAAAGAGGAAGCATTCATATCTCAGGATAGCAAGGAGAAGATACCAATAAGCACTACAATCTCAGAGTGAGTTTTGATGGGAAGGAAGAAAAGGGGGAGTCTTGAAGGTTGCAAGGGAGCGTTGAGGAGCAAGAAAAGGAAAATATTAATATCTAGAGTTAAAAACTAGAGACTGACCAGAAAGTAGTACAGATAGAGATGTAGAAAGGAAGCAAAGAAAGTGGAAAACGGACCAATGCAAATTGGTGTAAAAGTCTACAGGCCCAGAACTGGGCTCAGAAAAGAGACAGTACCCATGGGAATAGTTTAGCACAAATTTGCACATATACACTTAAAGAACTCTGGCTTCAATATAAATTTCAGCAGGCCCAAGTAGATATATAATCATGTGCTACACAAGGACCTTTCCGTCAATGATGGACCATATATACAACTGTGGTCCCGTGAGATTATAATATCGATAACATATGTTTACAGTTTCTATTCTATGTTTAGATACACAAATAACTTAACATTATTTCAAAATTGCCTACAGTATTCAGTACCGTAGCATGCTGTATAGGTTTGTAGCCTAGAAACAATAGGTTATACCTTATAGCCTTGGTGTGTAGTAGCCTATACCACTTAGGTTTGTGTAAGTATACCCTATGATGTGTGCACAATGACCATTTCTCAGAACATGTCCCCCCCAACATTAAGTTATGCTTGACTTTAAAGGATGTCTTTCATTATCATGTAAATATATTATACTACTTTCTAGATTAATAATTTAATAAGATTGTTCCTTAAGATTTGCTTATTTATATGAAGTCAATTTATTAACTTATTTAATTTAAATTAATACATACTTGATACTGATACCAATTTCCTGAGGTTTTTAGTATTTTATGATTTCTTAAAAACAACCATGATATAAAAAAACCCTAAAGGATCTTTTGGAAGCGAATAAAGTAATATTAATCAAGAGCTTTAAAATTATCCTTAGACTCAATAATAACATTTTTGTATATTTCTTCTAAAGAAACATCAACTGTACAAAGATGTTTATTCCTACCTTATGTATAACAGAGAAAAACTTGGAACCACCTAACTGTTCAAAAGTAAGGATAGTAGTTAAATTATAGTACTGCATTTGAATCCACCCAATTTTATTAAACATTTTATTCTGATGATTATTAGAAAGTATGAAAAATAATTACAATATATGGTTAAATGAAATAGGTAAAATATAAAGTTATAGGTAACTTTTGAGCACATTTATATGAAACTAAATTTCATTTTCACAAAAATGAAAACAACTGTTTGAAAGGTAGGATTATGGATGACTTTTTTGTCTTTAAAATAATTATAACATTAGTACATTGTTTTTACTATTTTCAAATGCAATATAAAATGAAAGAAGTACACAGACCTTAGTTTTCTCATGTGTAAAATCCAGGATTAGGTTAGGTATTTCATGATCATTCTGATTCTCCATATTGAGAAACTTACAGGAAAACTCACTAGAAATGACACACTTTGCACTAACATTTTTAAAGACTAAAGTGATACATACTTTAAGAAAAGATTATAAATGATCAGATGTTTAACTTCTTAGAAATATCAATAGCAAGTATTGATTGGTTTTGTTATCAAGCTTTGGTTTAATAACAAACCCATTCCAAATTTAGTGGTGGGTAGTAACAAAAAAAAAAATCAATAAACAAATCAAGTTTTTTAAAAAAGTAAATGATGGCAATTTGCTGCCTGGAGTATCTCTCCACTTTGTCCAATTTCTGATGCAGAAGGTGCCACAAAATATGTCCATTACTTAATCTTACCTAAACGAGTCTAACATAACTAAATACAACTTTTCCAGGTGATTTCCTTCTTCTCTTGCAGAGCTATTTGCACTTTTACAAGCTAGAGTCATAAATCTTTCCAACCTCAAAGATAATTCTCCTCCAGAATGTCAACCAATTGATCTTTCACAGGATTAAACATTGCTTCACAGTATCAGTTAGATAAAAGGAGACTGATTCGTTCCTTTTAAAAAACCAACTAACTCTACTTGCAAGTCATGATGCAAGTCCAACAGGATAGGTGGAGCCTGGATGGAACAGACCTTTGCCAGAGGTAATAAAGCACTTTGCGGGATTACCCTTTCAATTATTATCTGATGAGTGATGCCTAAAAGTAGCAAATAGGCCCCCAGAGCTCAGAGATCCACACTGAATTCTGACAGTAAAAACTGGTCTAATGCTTTGTTGCTTCATTAGAAAAATATAGTTTTTCTATTCCTCCCTACTTTCTCTCTGGCATGAAAAAAAAGGGGACTTGTGCAAGTCTAAAGTAATTCAATAAAGACTTCTGCTTTAAACTAAAGCTTACAAAACATGAGGTATAAAACAGTAAATTAAATATTCTCTCCAAGTTATGCTGTCAGTTTATGTGAAATTCTTATTGCTTGTACTAACATTTGTAAATCTATTTTAATAGGTAAATGTAACTAATAAAGGATGGAATACTTTGAGAAGACCTAAAGTTATTTGAATTCATTTTCTAATTAAGTTGTCAATGGCATTTAACAAAATCATTCGCTGCTTTTTCCTTTTTCAGTGGAAGACTTAAAAAACTAATCCTTTGCTAAAAGAACAATTTTTTTGGAATATAGCAGTGAATGAAAGAATACACATTTACTGAATGACTTCTCACATGCCATGACCTGAACTGCACGCTTTCTCAATGTTAGCCCATGGGTTGATAGGCCATATTACACATGTGGTATTTTCTTGTCTCAGGGGAATTTAGTAAGTAGGCTCGGGAAAAACCTTCAGATTCCCTTGAAAAAGTATATCAAACAGAAAAGGATACTGAGAAAAGCACTCAACAGATAACTTGCTCACAATGTAAGTTTATGATCACAAGAGAAGAGGTGACCCAGGCATATGCTTGTAGAAGATCATGTGTTCACCAAAGGCAGGGAATATTCTCAAAGATGTAAGATTGATTCACAGAAAGTCTGCAAGTCAGATCTAGTTATAGTAATCTCTATGTTGGAGAATTCACATTTTTAAAAATGTGATCTGAAGTTGGGGAGCCTGGATTTAGCGTTGGTCACTGCCCAGCTATATGATCTGGGGACAAGTTACTCAACTCTTTCTAAGGATCAGTTCACTGTCTTCAAATTGGAGATAAGAACAGTTTCTATGCCTTCTTAGGTGGTTTAGATTGAATCAGACAATGCATTTAAAGCACTAAGTAGAGTGCCTTGCATATATATAGTGGGCAACCATTCAATGACAATTACTTTTACTATTGTTACCTGTATGATTAAAAAATAAATTCTACCTGCATTTGACTGAAAAGAATTTTTTATTAGATATAAATTAGATGTAACTGCATACTGATATAAATAATGGCAGACTAAAAATGAATACAAAACTACATTACTATACATTTAAAAAAATCAACCCATCTGCTTCATATGGCTTCATCTGTCCCACACTTGATTTTATACTAGACTTACTAGGCTTTATTTAGTACTTTAAGAATATTAAGGACATATGTAACAATCTGTAATATTTTGAGTCATTTTAGACAAAGCACTTACAAAATTTCTGAAGTGTTTATCTCAAAAAACGGTACTAGCATTGTCTAAAAAGTTATTTTATCATCAACCAAGTCATTTAACAAATCATTTTAAAATCTATAAATTATTTACTTATTTATTTCAAAATATTAAATGGGTACAAATGTTTTGGGTTACATGGATCGCTTTTGTAATGCTTGAGTCACAGCTATGGGTGTGTCCATCACCCAAATAGTGTTCATTGTACCCATTGGGTAGGTTTTTGCCCTTCTCCTCCTCCCACCTGTTTGATTTCCACTAAGTTTTACTTCCCTCTGTGCACATGTGTACTCATCAGTTAGTTCCAATTTAATAATGAGGACATGTAGTGTTTGTTTTTCCAGTCTTGAGATACATCACTTAGAATGGTCTCCAGTTCCATCCAAATTGTTGCAAAAGGCATGCTTTTTAAGGCTGAGTAGTACTCCATGGTATACATATATCACATTTTATTGATCCACTCATGAATTGATGGGCACTTAGGTTGATTCCACATCTTTGCAGTTGTGAATTGTGCTGCAATAAACATTCGAGTGCAGGTGCCTTTTTGATTGAATGATTTCTTTTCCTTTGGGTAGATACCCAGTAGTGGGACTGCTGAATCAAATGGCAGATCTACATTTAGTTCTTTGAGGAATCTCCACACCATTTCCCACAGAGGTTGTACTAATTTGCAGTCCCACCAGCAGTGTATAAGCATTCCCTTCTCTCTGCATCCACGCCAGCATTTATTGTTTTTGGACTTTTTAATAACAGCCATTCTGACGTGGGTGTTATCTCATTGTAGTTTTAATTTGCATTTCCCTGGTGATTAGTGACACTGAGAATTTTTTCATATTTATTTGCCATTTGTCTATCTTCTTTTAAAAAGCTTCTGTTCATGTCTTTTTTTTTTTTTTCCTTGAGACAGGGTCTTGGTCCATTGCCCAGACTAGAGTGTTGTGGGGTCACCCTAGCTCACAGCAACCTCAAACTCCTGGCCTCAGGTGATTCTCCTGCCTCGGCCTCCTGAGTAGCTAGGACTACAGGTGTGCAACACTATGCCTGGCTTATTTTTTCTATTTTTAGTTGCTCAGTTAATTTTTTTTCTATTTTCTGTAGAGACAGCTGGTCTCAAACTCCTGAGCTCAAGCAATCCTCCTGCCTTAGCCTCCCGTAGTGTTAGGATTAGTGGTGTGAGCCACCGCACCCGCCTATTCATGTCTTCTACCTGCTTTTTAATGGGGTTGTTTTTTTCTTGCTGATTTGCTTGAGTTCTTTGTAGTTTCTGGTTATTACCCCTTTATTGGCTGTACAGCTTATGAATATTTTTCTCCCATTCTGTAGGTTGTCTATTTGCTCTGCTGATTGTTTCCTTAGCGGTGCAGAAGCTTTTTAGTTTAATCAAATCCCATTTATTTATTTTTGTTGTTTCAGTGATTGCCACTGGGGTCTTAGTCATAAACTGTTTGCCTAGGCTGGTATCTAGAAGAGATTTTCCTACATTTTCCTCTAGAATTCTTATGGGTTTGTGCCTTACATTTAAGTAAGGCACAAAAATATCTTGAAATAATTTATATATCTTGAAATAATTTTTGTGAGGAGTGAGAGATGGGGGTCCTGTTTCATTCTTTTGCATGTGGCTATTCAATTTTCCCAGCACCATTTATTGAATAGGGCTTCTTTCCCCCAGTGTATGTTGTCTGCTTTGTCGAAGATCAGTTGGCTATAGGTAGCAGGTTTTGTATCTGGGTTCTATGTTCTGTTCCATTGGTCTATGTCTATTTCTGTACCAATACCATGCTGTTTTGGTTACTATGGCCTTGTAGTATAGTTTGAAGTCTGGTAATGTGATGCCTCCAGATTTGTTCTTTTTGCTTAAGATTGTTTTGGCTATTTGGACTTTTTTCTGGTTCCAAATGAAGTGTAGAATTATTTTTTCTAGGTCTGTGAAGTATGACATTGGTATTTTGATGGGGATTGCATTGAATCTATAAACCACTTTGGGTAGTAGAGACATTTTTTAAAATGTTGATTCTGCCAATCCATGAGCATGATATGTTTTTCCATTTATTTGTGTCCTCTGCGATTTCTTTCCTCAGTGTTTCAGTTCTCCTTTTACAGGTCTTTCACCTCCTTGGTTAAGTATATTCCTAAGTATTTTATTTTCTCTATAGCTATTGCGAATGGTACTGAGTCTTTGACTCTCAGCTTGACTGTAATTGGTGTATAGAAATGCTACTGATTTATGTACACTGATTTTGTATCCTGAGACTTTGTTGAATTTATTTATCAATTCCAGGAGTCTCTTGGTGGAGTCTTTGGGGTTTTCTAGGTTTAAGATCATGTTGTCAATGAAGAGCGACAGTTTGATCTCCTCTTTCCCGATTTGGATACCCTTTCTTTCTTTCTCTTGCCTGACTGTTCTGGCTGGTCTTCCAGCACTATGTTGAATAGAAGTGGTGGCAGTGGTCACCCTTCTCTTGTTCCAGTTCTTAGGGGGAATGTTTTCAAAATTTCCCCCTTCAGCAGGATGTTGGTTGTGGGTTTGTCATATATCAGTTTTATAATTTTGAGATGTGTTCCTTCTATGCCTAGTTTGTTGAGGGATTTTACAATGAAAGAGTGCTGAATTTTGTCTAATGTTTTCTCTGCATCTATTGAGATGATCATATGGTCTTTGTTTATGTGGTGATACACATTTATTGATTTGTATATGTTGAACTGTTCTTGTATCCTGGGATGACGCCCACTTGGTTGTGGCGGATTCCTTTTTTGATGTGCTGCTAAAATCAGTTTGCTAGTATTTTATTGAGGATTTCTGCATCTATATTCACAAGGGATATTGGTCTGTAGTTTTCTTTTTTTCTTTCCTGGCTTTGGTATCAAGGTGATACTGGCTACATAGAATGAGTTGGCGAGAATTCCCTCCTTCTCTATGTTATGGAATAATTTCTGTAGTGTGGTAACAAATCATTTTTGAGACACTTCCATAAGACAGTGTGCCAGGCATTGACTGACCTGAATGAAATAAAAGTCTTCCTTCTGCTGCCATGTTCTTTAAAGACTCATTCTTTTTGTACAAAGTGTGTCTCATAAGGACACTATATTCTACAAATAAATATTTTTCAATGTTGCCAATACTTACAACTAACTTAATCTATTCATATATAACAAGGATCAACATCATTAAAATTCCAGTGTCTCTGAGGCTGGCAAACTGAAGGTTAGTGTTATGTAAGTAAATGTAGAAAATGTCAATTGGCTATGGGGAATTTAAAAAAAGATATATTTATGCCCAAAGATGACCTTTTAAAAGATTGTACTTGAGGATAATTTCTACAAGTGAATGATCTAGCTCCCACAGGAAGGTGTATGTGGAAGTATATATAGACTTTATCCATAAAAAAAGGGGAACTTTTCAATATGTGTTAATGTTAATTTTGGTTCTACTTTCCTTTTCATGTTTCTCTCCGAACGACCTAGTGCCTTCTACTATGAATGACCATGTGGTAAATTTACATATACATGTTTGAATAAATAATATCTGATGAAAATTTAAAGATAAATCTTCTTATTCTACTTGACATACTCTATCATAAAAACATCATGAGCTGGCTGGGCGCGGTGGCTCACGCCTGTAATCCTAGCACTCTGGGAGGCCG
>VBSM01003209.1:2145487-2251688 GCA_008086735.1 Cheirogaleus medius
AGGAAAAAAAAAAAAAAAGAAAGAAAAAGAAAAGACCTGGAAACAAATAGTGAACCCCACTTAACAGGTTTGCTTTTTGCAGTGACATGGTTTAGCAGTTCCGAAACCACCTTTTGAAAATGAGAAAATAAATTAAGAAGATATCGGAAGTCCCATTTTTCACTATTGGGAAACAGATTTCCAAATATAGAAAGGGGGAAGACAATAATATACACTGTGATACTGGATGAGAATGGGAAGTGTCAGTACGAAGTCATAGCTGTGTGTGTGAAATATATATATATATGTCCTAGTTCAAATCTTGGTTTCTAAAAACTACTCTAACTAAAATCCAGGACTCCTTGGACAAATGGTTGATTTCAGAGCTGGGACAGGGAATATACAAAATGAGCCTAGAACATCTTTCTGTGCTAAAAAAGAAGGAAATACTCAAAGAAGGAAGTGCATTAAAGAATGATGGGTACATGTCAAAGGCACACAATAGCTGACTTGAGGGAGCCCCACTGATCAAATCTGGGACAATTTAGCATCAAACAGATGATAGTAATGGATTATAACCCATTGAATAAAATAAGAAGCCATGTATCTATATAAATATTAATAAATAAGTATACACAAATGAGGAAGAAGGGAAAATCCTTCCTTACAGTAGAATGCCAACTACTAAATGTAGAAGGAATGATTGGAGTTAAAAAAATTACCAATAGCTGCTAATTAGTAAGTGAAAGTTTGATGATGACAGGATATTCAGTTTCAAAGTATATAAAACACATAACTATAGGTTAATTACAAAGTGAAAAAGAATAACCTGACAGTGGAGAAACCTGGTGGACCCAACCTTAACCAAGTCATTACACCTATATCATAAATATTGGGAGAAATCATTATCACTTGTCTCCTCAAAAGATATTCTAAGAAAAACACAATATCACTTCAGTGGAATTCCTACCAAAATGAATAAACTGAATCTAATTAGGGAGAAACATTAGGCAAACCCAAAACGAGGGAGATTCTATTAATTAATACAAAATAAGTGGCTTATAGAGACTTTAGAAATATCAAGGTGAAAAAATATAAGGAAAGACTAAGAAAGTGTTCCAGTTTAAAAAACACATGACAACTAAATGCAAGGTATAAGCCTAGATTGGCTGAAGACTGGGGGAAAAAAAAGCTACAAAAGACATAATTGAGACAATAGACAAAATTAGAATATAGACTAGGGCTTAGCTAAGAGTACTGTATCAATGTTAAATTTCCTGACTTTGATAACTGTGCTATGCTCATGTAAGAGAACGTCCTAATTCTTAGGAAATATACATTGAAATATTTAGGGGTATAAGGGCACAATGTCTCAAATACACTCAAACAGTTCAGAAAAATAAAATTGAGATAGAGTGATGAAGCAAATGGGACAAAAATATAAGCAGGTGAATCTGGTTAAAGAGTATATGGAAATTCTATGTATTATTCTTGTCATTTTTTCTGTAAGTCTGAAATTACATATACACACATACATATACATATAAGAACATATATAAGATAAAGCTATGAAAAATACTCTATTTTTACATATGACTAAAATTTTCCATAATAAAAAGTTAAAAGATTTAAACTCAATACTAGAGTTTACAGTCTATTCTTTAGCACACTGCTTTTTAAAAATAATTTTTTTGAAATTTGAATACTAACTGTATATTAGATGATATTACTTTTTATTTTTTTTAAATTTTTTTATTTTAGCATATTATGAGGGTACAAATGTTTAGGTTACATATATTGCCTTTGCCCCACTCGAGTCAGAGCTTCAAGTGTGTCCATCCTCCAATAGATGACATTACTGAATTGTTAATTTTCCTAGGTAGATAATTGTTTTGTGGTTTTATAAGAGATTGTCCTATTCTTTTTTCTTTTCTTTTTAATTTAATTTTTAATTATCATGGGTACATAATAGTTGTATATCTTTATAGGGTACTTAAAATAATTTAAATTTATACTTCAATTCCTATAAATTTACCTAGAATTTTGGGCAAGATCTCCGGCTACAAATCAAGAAAATCAACTTTATTTCCACACAGTAGCAATGAATGATCAGAAACTGAAATTTTTTAAAGAAACCATTTACAACAGTAACAAAAATTATGCAATCAAAAATGTGGAAGAGGCATACAGTGAAAACTATAAAATATTACTGAAAAAAATTAAAGACCTAAATAAACAGAGAGATACATCTTACTTATGTGTCAAAGACTAAATATTATTAAGATGTTAATTCACCCCCAATAGATCTATAAATTCAAAACAGTCTATATTAAAATTCCAGAAAGCATTTTTTGTAAATATTGAAAAACTGATTCTAAAATTCACCAAAACAATTCTGAAAGACAAAGTTAGAGGACTCACACTACCTGATATTAAGAATTATTAAAATGCTACAGTAATCAAAACAGAAAGAATAAAAATAGACTTAAAAAGTTGAAAACTTCTGTTCTTCAAAAGTCACTGTACAAGAATGAAAATATATGCTAAAATGTCTGATAAAGGACTTATTATATCCAAAATATATAAAGCACTTTTAAAACTCAATAATAAGAAAAACCAACCAAATTAAAACATGGACAAAATATGGTTTCATGGGTATAGCCATGTTAAAACTTAATCTAATTGTATACTTTATATAAACAGTTTGACATATATTAATTATATCTCAATAAAGCTATTTTTAAAAGTATAACCTAACTCCCTTACTAGATCGTCAGCTCCTCAATGGTTTCTTTCTCCATTAGCATCTTGTAATGCAACAATATAAGCTGAGTAAGCACTTGCCAAATAAACATAATAATGAGCAAAACACATTTAATTGAGATTACAATATCATTATTTCTGGACTCAAGTCCAGAAATAGTCTGAAGGCACTACATAATTGACACATACAAAAAATTCACACCTATAGAGGCAACATGGCATGGTAAAAAGAGCATCACATTGTGATCAGGAGACATGAGCAACCTAAAATGAATCTTTACTAGCCAGGTGACGTTGATAACCAAACCTCACTACACTTCATTTCATCATCAACAAATTCAGGGTTGTTAATAACTCTTATCTTGTTTACCTCATAGAATTTCTTGGAAAACTAAGTAAGACAAGTAAAAATCTTTCAAAATCATGAAACAGTCAGTATTGGTGCTTAACTTAGTAAAGGGATACAGAAACCTAAGATATATAACTATTTATACGAGGGTTAAAAGTGACCTGGTCTACTGGCCTGATCGGAACCAAGACAGCCAGGAACACTCTTCTTGTTTTCTGTTTCTGGCCTAACAGTAGAAAGCCTCGTTTTTCCTGTTCATGAGACAAACAAACTGCCTACTCTGATCTCTTAACTATAAAAACAAATACCTGCTCTGTCTTTTGCAAAGGAAGTGGTTGAAAAATATAAAATGTCATATTTTTTATTTCAAGTTAGGATCGTTTCAGTCTTCTTTCTTGAGATGATCAAGGGTAGATTTAGTTCCTTCAGGTACAGGAAATCAAAAATGCAAATACAAATGCTTTTGTTCTAAACAAATTAAATCCTGGGTTTTCTAAGTAGACACTTTTTAAAATTATGCCACTGTCTCCTTTGAAAAATGAATAGCTTTAACTTGTTTAAAATTGAAATTTATTAATCAACTATGATGAAAATGCAAAGGTAAACAATGACAGAAGACTGACCTCTGTGATAGCTCTCCTAGGGATGGCCCATAAGACTTCCTGGTCAAAGATAGACCTTTACTTAAGGAAAAAACTAGAAGGAACCCATTAAAATCTTATCAAGAGTTCATGACCACTTAATGAGTTTTTAGACATAGTAGAGTAAGAAACATTCTTAGTTTCTCTTACTAGGAATAAAAGTTTGTTATGAACACAGGAAAACCTATTTGGAGATTAAAAAATTTCTACTTACCAATGGACCCTTGGCAAGAGGTTTATATGAAAGCCATTTATCCAACTTTCATTAGCATCACTCATACAGTGGTGATTATGCAGTAGTTAGAATACTCTTGCTTTTAATTCTCATGATTAATAAAAATTTAGAAAAGATAAACACAAGTAAGAAAATGTTTGATTTCCAAATATTTTAGGAAAACTCCAACTGAATTTGGATCTTTCCCAATAAGCTGGCGTCATTTAGCAACTGGGCTGTTTTTGTAGTGATAAGCACCTCTGGCCTTGTAACGCTGTAAAATGACCCCAGTGCTATAAGCAATGCTGTCTACTTGTAGTCATTTCTATTAATATCAGCTCTGCTGACACTCAGAAAAGATGTAAGGACTTGCAATGTCTGGGATGATCTGATTCACTAGAGGGCAGGTTTTATGTTAAATATACTAATACTCTGCTCCATGTCTAGGCATCTGCTTTATGTGGTCACCAAACAAACAACAAAACAACCCCCCCAGAACCACTTAACTCCCTTTGGTATTGAAGTTATTTTTGCTGGATGTTGTAGAGCAGCAGCCCCCAACCTTTTTGGCATCAGGGACTAGTTTCATGGAAGACAATTTTTCCACGGGTGGGTGGGGAGTGGAGCTCAGATAGGTGACGGCAGCGGCGACGTGGCTGCAGAGCTCTGTGGCCTGGGGGTTAGAGACTGCAATTATAGAGAAACAAATGAAAGAAAGGAAAAAAGAAAAGAGAAGACTGGAGTTTTAATTCTTTTCCTCAGGCTGGGTGTGGCGGCTCACGCCTGTAATCCTAGCACTCTGGGAGGCCAAGGAGGACGGATCGCTCAAGGTCAGGAGTTTGAAACCAGCCTGAGCAAGAGCGAGACCCCGTCTCTACTAAAAATAGAAAGAAATTAATTGGCCAACTAAAAATATTTAGAAAAAATTATCTGGGCATGGTGGTGCATGCCTGTAGCCCCAGCTACTCGAGAAGCTGAAGCAGAAGGATTGCTTGAGCCCAGGAGTTTGAGGTTGCTGTGAGGTAGGCTGATGCCATGGCACTCTAGTCCAGGCAAAAAGTGAGACTACCTCAAAAAAAAAAATTCTTTTCCTCTATTCATACTTACTGAAAGGTTTTAACTCATGGCTGCCCCAGGGAGGATCACAGTAAATAGAGGGATAACACTGTCTGCATAAAAGTATTTGCCTGTTTGCATGACCTGTTTCATATTCATTTAAAAGTCTGATACCAACCAGATGTCCCAAGATGATGATAAATTTAATTTATTTCCAATTTCTCCAACTCTTCTACAGATTCAGGCAGCACAGTCACAGCCATTAGCTCACTGAGCCTGGGTGCATCATTGAAGGAATGGAATTGATCAGGCAGATAGATTGCACTGCATGGTTAAGAGTCTCCTAACAAGGGAGATGGCAGAAATCCAGACATCAAATAGATGATGAAATGGCCATTTCCATTAAGGGAACATCACATCACAGATATTAATTAGGAGGCACTGTAATAAAGTTAAGTGGATGTGGGAAAAAATGCTGAGTTAAAAGTCACCCCAAATGTCCTTAGCCTGAGGTAATTATAGATCTAAAAGTGAGTCAGGGATCTGCAATTTTCCATTGATTTTACAATGGCTGCAGGTAAGTTAGAGAACTGATGTAACTCCAAAGTAAGACCGGGAACACACTATTTTTAAAAAAGAAAATGTCTTAATGTTTTTCTTTTAACATTCCTACTTTATTTCCAAGGGAAATGACATACTTTATCTACAGATTAACAACAGATGACAAGGTACTTACTACTTTCAAGAGAAATGAAGCAAATGAAATAAATTATCTTTAAGTTTTAATGCCAGTATTTTGCCAAGTTTTTTATTTCAAGGATGTATATCCACCTTAAAAATTGATGGAATATTTTGTTATGAGTCTTCAGTTCAAATCTAGCATAACTGCTAAATATTAAAAATCTTTTAAAGTATTATTTAATATACCCGAACGATGGGGACAGTCACATTCCAAACCTTCAGAGCTCCCAAATACAGTGTGAGATCAATATTCCAAGCAGTTAGTTGCCTAACAATAGATTTATGCCAGGTTATTCTAATTTTTTGTTCTATAATTCCTTGCACTCTTACCCTCTGCCACCTGCATCCTTCCTATACATCAGCAGTCCCCAATCTTTTGGGACTGGGAACTGCTTTCACGGAAGACAATTATGCTGCAGACAGGGGATGGGTGAGATGGTTTGGGGATGATTCAAGCATATTACATTTATTGTGCAGTCAGACCTCTCTGCTAATGAAAATCTGTATTTGCAACCACTCCCTAAGCTCTAGCATCACCGTCTCAGCTCCACCTCAGATCATCAGGCATTAGATTCACATAAGGAGCACACAACCTAGATCCCTCGCATATGCAGTTTACAGTAGGGTTCGCATTTCTATGAGAATCTAATGCCACTGCGGCTGATCCGATGGGAGGCGGAGCTTATTCGGTGATGCGAGCAACGGGGAAAAGCTGTAAATACAGATAAAGCTTTGCTTGCTTACCTCCACTCACCTCCTGCAGTGCGGGCCTGTTCCTAACAGGCCACCAGCTGGTACCAGACCAGTACCAGTTCACAGCCCACGGGCTGGTGATTGCAGCTATACATGATAACCAACAAATGCAGATTGATGACCAATATGTGAATTAAGGAAATTTTGAGAACTAAAGAGGTTTATCTTTCCATTTTAGTATAATTTGGATCATAATCTCAGAATTCTGGGTGAAATACTCAGTCACTTCAAATAGCTGACTGAGGCCGTAGCTAAGAAGAAATTTGTTTGTTGAGGTTCCAATCTTAATTTCTTATAGAAACTCAATTAACAATTTTTAGTTTTTCTTTTACCTTATCAAAACAGCAGAAACACAGGGATAAGAATTAATATAGGATGTTTAAATGACATGGAATAACTCATTGAAAGCCCCTTTACCAATGGGTGATTGATTACAAAAGATAAGGAGACATCAGCAAAAATGGTGGAGTAAGAACCACTAAAAATTCTCTTTTCCATAAAAGCTATGAGAATAATGTGAGAATCACAGTAAGAATCAATTATGGAAACTAAGCAAAGGCTTACAGCAATCCAGGGAATATTTATTCAAGGAAAACCAGCTGAATCTTTGTAAAAACAAAAAAACTTTGTGGTGTTTTCATTTACCCTATTCCCATCCCACTCTCCCAAGCTCCACCGTAACCTTAAAAACCTGTCTTACATAATCATGGTGAAAATCAGCAGCCTGGCAGCCACCAGAGAGGCAGACGAAGGTTGAAACTCTTTCAAAGCCCCATTCTTAGAGATTTGTCAATATTTGATCTGTCTGGTAGTCCCCAGAAAAACCTCACTCAGAGGGCTGTGTCTACTCTACTGGACTTGGAGCTTGCCCAATCTGAAAAGACTAATCCTCACAAGTGTTTGATGAAAACAATTACAGGAATTTTATTTAACACTAAGGCTGCCTGAAGTGGTGGCTAACAGTTGGGGCAAACAATAGGCTAATCAAAAAGCTTCAAAGGAAAAGCTGAGGAATGAGATGTACATAAAGGGCTTTAAAAAGTTCTAATATATTCTTATGAATCTAGAAGACCACATGCATGCCCACAGCTATGCAGATGCTTGGGAAAAATTTGAGAAGGCCCTCAGATCTCCCCTTTGCCTGACCTGGAGGCTCTGTGTAAGCAGGAAATGAAGGCTAAGGTAGAGTCATCAAGTGCCTGGTAGTGTGTTGAAGGTGAGCAACAACATGCATATAGAGCCCTTCAACAAAGACTGAGAAACTTAGTTCTAGGTATTTAAGGAAATCTCTTCAAACATTAGCAGACCACTAACCTAACTGAGCCGAAACTTCACCAGCCACACATGAGAAAGAACACTGACTTTACAAAATTAGTTTAGAAAAGTCATTAAACAAATAAGAAAGAGCAACAACGAGCTCTGATGAAAAGGGAAAATATGATTTCCAGGGTAGCCACATTATAGTATTTAAAATGTCCAGTTTTTAACAAAAAATTATGAGACACAGATAAAAACTGAAAAGTATAACCTATATCCAGCAAAAAAAGGAGTCAATAGTAACTGCCCCTGAGGAGCCCAGACATTGGACTTATTAGACTTTACATCAGTTATTTTAAATATGTTCAAACAACTAAAGAAAACTATGTCTAAAGAACTAAAGTAAAGTATGAGAATGATACTTCTTAAATAAAGACCATGAAGAAAGAGATAGAAATTATAAAAAAAGAAATAGAAATTTTGGAATTGAAAAGTACAAAACTAAAATAAAAAATTCATTAGAAGAATTCAAAACAGATTAGAGCAGGCAGAAGAAATAATCAGTGAACTTGAAGATAGGTTAATTGAGATTATCCAGTCTGAAGAATAGAAAGAAAGAATAAAGAATGAAGAAAAACAGAGATTTAGAGACCAACATCAAATACATCAAAATATACATAATTTGGGAGTCCCAGAAGATGAGAAGAGAAAGGGGCATAAAAAATATTTGAAGAAATGATAAAAAATTTACCAACTTTGATGCCAACCATTAATCTAAATACTCAAGAAGCTCAATGAACTCCAAGTAGGATAAAGTGAAAGAGATCCACTCCTAGAGACATAATCAAACTGCTGAGAGACAAAGACAAAAGAGAGAATCTTTAAAGCAAAACTTAAGGACCAAGATACGCTCCTGAAGGTTGCCTACAAAATGTATTGGAGGCAAAGAGTGTGGCTTCAAGATTAGACAGATCTTGGAGTCAGTTTTTTCAGATACCTCTTGGGAGGTAATTCAGTTGAGTACACATTTGATATAACTCATAGGGGATGGTTTTTCTCTTACTGTGATCATTGGGAATAACAATAAACCAAATTCTCCAACCCAGGTGAGTGTTTACTCTCCTACACTCATTTAAAAGCAGCAATAGATTCCAAGATGGAATAAGAATTCCAGTTTTGCAGGGGAAAAAAAAGTACCAGCAATTGATGGTGCATTATGGCTTTTAGGTAGGAATTTTTTTTAGGTATTTGAATAAAAGGGTCAGCTTATCTATGGTGGCTGATTAAGGGTCTCTTAAGAGGCACGAGGTAATCATTAATTTTTATAGCTCATTCACAAGAAAATACTATGACAGTCTGAAGAAATGTAAATAAAAAAACAATTTAAATCTCTATCAGACCTACAGTATAAATTTAACTAAATTTCTGCCCCCCTTCCCATACTAACTTAAAGAAATCAAGGAGAAGTATTAAGATAATAACATTTTTCCTTTAAGATTAGAAATTAGGATGAACATAAAATTACTGATTTTTCTCCTATAAAGCTCACTGTTGTATTGGCTCTGTCTAAATGCTGTAAATCTGCTCTTTATATTTATATACTGTCTCCATATTGAAGTATAACAAATAACTTTAAAAAATAATCTATTTTTAATTGAAACAAATCATTTTCAAAATATAATGGAAGAATGACAATAGAATACATACTCAAAGGTCTATTGCTATCTTCTTTTTTAGAGCATTGTATTTTATCATACAATTTCAGACTGGAGGATAACTGAATAGTTTTTACCTCTGTTCCTCAGATAAAGATGCCAAGAAAGAAAAGGTAGGGATAAAATGTCTTACTTAAGACTAGGGAAATGAGACTGTAACAATTTCAAAAGGCAAGTATAAATTAATGAATAAAAATATCAGGACCAGGCCGGGTGCAGTGGCTCATGTCTGTAATCCTAGCACCTCTGGTAGGCTGAGGCAGGAAAGTTTGAGGTCAGGAGTTCGATAACAGCCTGAGCAAGAGTGAGACCCCATCTCTACTAAAAATAGAAAAAATTAGCTGGGCATAGTGGTACGTGTCTGTAGTCCCAGCTCCTCGGGAGGCTGAGGCAGGAGGATCACTTGAGCCCAGGAGTTCAAGGATGCTGTGAGCTAGGCTGACTCCATGGCAGTACAAAGTTATACCTGGGTGGTATCTAGTCTTCATCACAGACATTTATAGATGGGAGAAAAACTATCCTGTTATCCAGACTTCCCAAAACTAACCTGTGATAATAAGACATTCATTGTGATCCAGCACCTCAGTGAAGAGTCGTGAAACAATCAACTCAGGATTGATTAAAAAGCGGATTTCTTCTTGCACAAGTCCTGCACTGGTTACACCACCTCCAACAAAACGATTTGCAAAATCCACCTATTTGGGAAAATGTGACATGTTAAATAATGGTCTAAAATACCTACATATATGATAAAGAAGCAAACACCCTCTAAACTCTAATCTTCTATTCCTCTGCCATGAAAATCAATCCCCAAATTAGTCCGTCCCAAGAAGGACAGATAACAGTTGCTTGTATTCTTTCGTCTCATTGCAGTTAACATCTCTGCATATTTCTTTGGATCCCAAAACTGTAGAAGGAACCTAGAAAATGAAGCTCTTAGGCAAAATAGTATGTATTATATGGATTCTTGTTTATAAACCTTATTTGTACCCCAGTGGCCACAAATCAAGAGAAGTCTTTATATCTGGGAAGGTTTCAAGGTCAATTCCCCACATTCACTACTTAATTTCCCTTTATGTATTTCATATGACTTTAATATATTATACCTTTCTTATATAATATGGCAATCAAACACTTGCCCTAAAGAACAAATAACTTTAAAAAATTATCTATTTTTAATTGAAACAGATCATTTTCAAAATATAACAGAAGAATGACAATAGAATGCATACTCAAAGGTATATAAATACTAATTGACTGGGGGTAACCTTTTTTAATCTTATTGGAAGAAGAATAAAGGAATGGAATATTTGTCTTTCTAAATTTAACTGCAAACCCCAAAATGTGTGAAAATTGCTATTTTTTAAAAATATAGTAAAGGAAAGAAGGAAGAAAGAAAACCTAGTATAATGACAAAAATTCAACTAAATCAGTATTTCCAACTTTGCTTGAAACTCTATATAAGCTTTATGTGGAGCACTTGACGGGATCACCAAGCTCCTACTAATACAGAAGAGTTACATACTCCTCAGGAGAAGGCAAACCCAACCTGCCAGCATTATTTCAGTTTGTCTTAACCTCACTAAGCACTACAATGTGTCCAACACTATGACAGGTCCTATAGGGCAATATGTAAGAAATGATGTCCATCTTTACTTTATTCTACCTGAGGAGCTGGATTACACACCTCCCCACAAAACTTGTGTACATACGTAGTCATACACACAAGAAAAACAGAATTTACTAAGTACTGTAAGAGAGAGTTATACGCTTTCAAACTATTGTAAAATATAAGATTTCTTAACACTTGTTCATGTTCTCTAAAGCAACTGATATTAAATGATAATCTGAAGCCTATTTTACAAAATAGTGAAATAGAATATCAATCTTTTGATATGTAAAAATATGTGAAAAGACATAAATTAGTAGAAGGCAAGGTAGTCTTCTTTCATCATAGAAGAACTACCAGAAAATACAGAAATATACTACTGACAAGTTCTTGAAATGAGTTACCACAGAGAATTTGTATTTGAGTTTGTATTCTGGAGTACTAAAATCTTATTGGAAGAAGAATAATGCTAAAAACACAGATTGACTCTTTAGCTTATATAGAGAACTAATTTTGGTGAAACTAGGCTGTTGATTAGAATTTGTTACCTACTACATATAAGGTCTTTGGGCAAAGGGGCTTCATGGCTTAAACTGTTCAAATCAATAAATATTTAGTCAACAAATACTGTGCTGGGAATCATGGGATACAAAGATGAATAAGATGTGTGTGGTTCCCAGTCTCACAGCATTTGCAATCTAGATGGGAGTCAGGCACATAAGCAGAATGATAAGTTGATTATTAAAGAACCTATAATTATATACTCAATATTTCCCAAATAATACAATTAACTAAAATTGGAACGTGGGAGGAGGTAGGGGAGTGTTACGAGAGGACATGGCATTTAATCCAGACTTAGCTGACATGCAGGCTGAGGGAATAGCTATGCAAGGACATAGGGAAAAAAACCAAATGTAAATTGCTGCATGAGGGAAATGGTAAACAGATTCCTCATGCCTATCTGCAACGTAGAGTACGTAGAAGGTGATGAGGTGGTCTGGGCTCTAGAGAATTTTTATGTACTTCTGAAGGTTCTGTGAAAGACTCAAGTAACAACTGAATCTGTGTTTTAGGAAAATAATTCAGGCCAGAGTTTAAAAAAAAAAACTGGAAAAGTGTAAAATTAAAAGCAAAGATCCTGGTTAGGTGACTACTGAATAGTTTAGTCAAGCACTACTAGGGCTTCAAACAGGGCAGTGTTAAAGTAAAGGAAAGAGAGGAGACCCAGCAAAGAAATAAAATGCCCTGCACTTGAGAACTAGAGACTGGCTGAGTGCCTGTTAATATAATGGCATTGTGAATACAAATGAGAAACAGACAAGGTTTGAGATCGGCCTAACTTAATTTTTACTGGAATAAGGTATGTAACTAAAATAAAAGAATAAGCTCTATCCAACTTATGTAATGATCATGGAATACATTCAATGTACATGCTATTGTTCACTCTTTGAACAAAACTCCAACATTTATTACTTAAAAGGTATGCACAGAAATAAATATACTAAACTAAGTAAGTCTCTAAAAGTAGAGGTCTTTTAGAAAACCAAAGTTTCCACAGAAAGGTCTTAATAAGAGGCTCTCTATAACAGGTGAAAAACCTGTTCCAGTACGTGAAAACAAGCATATAAGTGCTTCTTTATTTTTAACCAGTCATTTTCCAAGTCTCATTACTTTAAAGCTACTTGTTCAGATTACTCAACTCTTGAATTATAACTTGATGAAAAGAGAGAAATGATAACATTCCTTAGAGAGGGTTTGTTGTTGTTGCCATTCAGCATAATGTAATTTATATTCTACACAAGGAGCTTTGTAGCACTGCAATACAATATTTGCTGATCTCCTGGGGAGACCTGGCATGAGTATGGAGAACAATTAATAGCGTTAGAAGCCTTTATGGTATTCTTTTATTCTACCGAGGTCTCACATTTCATCTATAATATATTCCAGGCAAGTGGGGGAGAATCCCAACCTTGACTGTTGTTAAATAATTCCTTATTGAATTGTATTGTAATAAAGGTCATCATTCCTGTGGTGCTAACTAGCAGTAGCTTTGTTTAGTTCATGTGTATTAAGAATCCCTCAGTGCGTCCAAGACTTTAATGTAGAAAGAACTTCATCAAGCAAAGAATGTGGGGGAAAGAATAATAGTTGTTTGAAACAATATTTAAGCATATTTTAAAATTATATTTTTAAATAGAAGTATATGATTAAATACAAATTAAAGTATGTTTTGCTTTGTTTTTTGCCAAAGCTAAATACAGGACAAATATTAATTCAGTTATCCTAAGTATTTTTGTTTATACACTCAAATAACCACTGAGAGAAGGTGATTTAAAGCTAAACATGGTTTGCCCTTTTAAAGATTTTAATTACAAATATTTCCAAATAAAAACACCATTCTAAAAAGAATCTCAGTTTCATTGGTCATTTGCAACATATAATAAGTAGCCACACTCAGTCTAGTCATTTTATAATAAACATTAAATTATTCCAAGAAATCAGTCCATTTTCAGGCAAATGCTTTCTTTAGCTTCTGACTCAACATAAGCATCAAAGAAGGAGCTAAGAAGAAAAATCATCTATTACCAGTATAAATGAGATGGTGTACAAGCTACTGTCAAAGAAAACTAAGTTTACAATGCTCCTATAAATGGGATAAAGAACACAAAACACTAATATTTTGTCTCTGATTATTTAATTCAAAAAAACTACTATAAATCAAAAGATTAGATTAGGTGTTACTACATTTTCAAGCTAAATACATGGGGTGTTTTGTTGACCCCTTTCTCCAAAAATACTTTTTAGAAGGGCGGTAATGAGGATTGGGGGATGGACAGAATTATCTACTCTTTAATAGGGAAAAGGATACTAGCAAGCACAGCTAGCTCATGTGCCTAAAATTGTTACATATGGGAGAGAGGTCTTTCTAATCAATCAGATGTCTGCCTCCTAGACATAAATAAGGCTGTAGGTGGCAGAAAAACATCTCAAGCTGGTCATCATTTGGGGCACAGCAAGAATCTTTAAAGAAAAAGAACAAAACTGCCTGGTGAAAGCTTGTCAAGACCATACCCTGGGAACTTCCTCCACTGTCAACCTACAATCAATGTCTGAACCAAGAGGACTGATGTTGTCCAGATCTTGGGATTTTCTGTCAAAGGCTTTTTAAAGAAGCACGTGTAAGAAACAGAGAGCATACACTGGCAAATAACATTACCGAGGCTGTCAAAGTGATCTGTTTGGTGTTTTTCTCCATTCTGCTATCATGCTTCTTTGTATTAAATCAGTTTAGGAGACAAACAGTTTTTCAAATTTCTTTTGCTGTCAGAAGCTTGACAAGAGAAGGTACTAAATACACAGACACTACTGAGATTCACTTACCTGTAGCATGCCTCGGCCATTTCCTTCTATGGTACCTTCATAGGTGACATGCAATCGTGTCAAGGGTTTTTCACATCTACAATATAACAAGATATTCCCTTATTCATTTTTTAGTATATGTTTTCCAATTTTTAAAAATTCTCTGAATTCTGAAACTCAAGATAGAACCATCTCAGATCCCTTATTCTTTTGAATGACAAAAAATTCACTACAGACAAATCTGGAAATATAGATAACTATAAAAAAAAATCGAAACCATCCCAAATCTCAAAAGCCATAAACAGATACCCATTGTTAATATTTTTGATATTGATCCTTCAAAACTTTTTCTTATTCGAATATATAAATATACATATTTAAATTAAAATGGGATAACATACTATTTGAAACCTGCTCTTCCTGTAAATAATATCAAAGTTTCTCTTCTTTAAAACAGTTGAAAAACTTCTTAAAATACAGAAAAATTAATGTCTATGAAATTTTATTATGCTATAGCTGCAACTTGAGGAAAAATATAGAAAAACTGGCAATAAATCATATATGATTGTCAGATGGGCTCTATTTTCACTAGTTTGATAACTGTGTGCATGTGTCGGCAGCATGTGTCTTAATGAAAACACATGTCATAGAAATTTTGAACTACAGTATTTTTATGTGAATACAGTTGACAAATGAACCTAATACCTGTAAGTCATTCTGAAGGTACAATTAGTTTCTTTCTCTTTCAACCATGGTCACTGAGATATATACCTGGTTTACATCATATTAAAAACCAATATCATTATATTAATAGCATTTTTTTCCTTACTGAATTTTTCCCCTGATCACTTACTGAATAAAAAATATAAATTCTAATAAATGTAACAGATGAGATTCAAACTCCTAATTTATATAAGGGTGGCAATAACTTTATTTTGGGGGGAGGTAATTATATTTTTAAAAAATAATTTAGGAGGCTAGCTGGTAAGGCACTATTTACTCAGGTTCACTTGCTTCCTTCTTTCTTGGTTTCAATGACTCCAAATACATTTCTGGCAAAATGCCAGCCCAAGAGGCTGATAACCTTAAACTCAGAAGGTAATTCTATACAGGTTCTCTTCCAAGAGCTTTATTTGTATTAATTCATTTAATACTCATAACAACCCTATTACTATCTCCCTTTTATAGATGGGAAAACAGAGCATGAAACATTTAAATAATCTGCCCATGGCTAGTAAATAAAGTAGCAAAAATTTATTTGAACCTAGGTAGCCTAATTCAGTGGCTCAAGCTCTTAACCAATATGCTATATTTCTAGAAAAATTACTTTCCCAAAAGTTTGATTTGTTTTTTAACATTTTTTTCTTGGGTCCTACTTTCCCAGTCATTTTATTCAGAGGGAGACCACCTGTGAAGATACTACTGAAAAGATAAAGAAACATAATACAAAAATCTCTGGGCTGTCAGTCAAAACTTCAAAACAGAAATTCCATCTGTTGTCATCTATTCTCCATGACTGAAGTTGGCAACTTTATGGTACAGTTCTCAATAAAATTATGAAATGGCTAGAAACTGTTTTTTGTTTTGAAACATCCTCCAACTTCCCAATAGGTCTCCCTTTTCCAGTCCCAGCAAATCCTCTACACCCCTGCCTCAGGAATCAAAGACATAGACAATTCTGGCTCTGTGATTAAGCCTGGCTAAGATATTCACTGATAATCAAAAGGTTAACTATAATATAACAGAGACTTGGAATTTCAGAAAAGCCTCTAAGTTCCTGGCACCCATTTGGCCCCTTACTCTTGGGAACACCAACAATCCTCTCTTCTTCATCCTCCCTCCTTAAGTGAATGCATGTCTCTGGTTCTATGGAGTCTGGGAGACTGATTTTAATTACATTCTCCAACTCACTTATGGAGCAGCTAAAACAAAAAAGAGATTAATGAAATAAAAATAAGTTAGACAAGGTATCCAGTTAAATTCTGCCTATCAAAGTTAAGGGAACAATCTTGGTCTTACTTAGGGGCAAAATTACTGCATCTCATTGACACAGCAGCCTTGGCAGTCTCTCCCACATGGTGATATACAAATGGGAGTTCTTTCACATTAGTGCCAAATGAATATCAGATGCAGAGTAGAGATTCTGGCTCAATTAAAAATAAGCTCTTGGAATGATCCATAAAATCTACACCAAAGTGACATAAACAAAACATATGCATTCCTGTTAGAAACTAATAGAAGAGCACAGAAAAACAATCCACTGTACTCTGGTCAGGCCAGATAACATAGCAGAATGTTACTTTTAGTTCTAGGCACCGTATTTTAAGAAGGACAAATGAATAGGAGTATGTCAAGAGCAGAGATAAAGGAAGAACAAGGGAGGTAGAAGGGAGGCAGAAGACAGACATTTTCAATGAATGAAACTATGTGATAATAACATAAGCAACTGATGATGAAACAGACTATGGTGAAACAGTGAATTTCCCATCCCTGAAGCTGTCCAGTCTCCATCTGTGCAGGTATTACAGAGCCAACTGATATTTTTTTAGTAGGCAGCTGGGCCAGATGACTTCCTGGGGCTCCTTTCATCTTTAATATGCCATGACTCCAAAATGCTGTACATGTTCTCTTCCTTTTCTGGATCAATTTTTTTTCTCTTTCTCTTCAGGTTGCTTAACCTTTTATCTACTTCCCTCTATTAATAATCATTTCAACCACACAATCAGCCTTCTGAAGTAAGTTTTCTTTTCTTTCACCTCACAAACATCTTTGATGAATGAAAACACCACAGGAAAGCCACCTAAGCAGATATGCCTTCAAGTTAACTTCCCTTAAGAGTGATTTCCCTTCGTCACTAATTCCAAACAAAACAATTTACAAACTATTATCAAAATTATTAGAAAGTGAAAATGGGAGGCATTGGTAATATGAACACATACCCAAAATATGTATTTAATATGCCTGATTATGTCCTCGTGTATATATAAGAAGTTATTCACATTTCTTTAATTGCATTGGGCATTTACTCTAGATTAGGAAATGTATTAACTACTTCAGGGCACTAAGGATCTTACAAATCTGAATTAACTAAGATTAGTTATTATTCTCCTTGATATTTTCTGCTAAATAAGAAAAAAAACCAGTAAATTAGCAATTTCTACATAATCTACACATAGTATATATGGACTGCCAAACTTCAAAATTCTTGTCATTCAAATTTTAGACAATTACTGTTTACATTTTAGCCTAATAAAAAGACTTTTCTCAATCTTGTTCTCCAGAAAGAAAAGCTATAAAATAAAAACACTAACAAAAAAAGAGGGTAAAGAGAAACATTAAGGGTCTCGGATTATTTTTATTATTATTACCTTTCCCATTCTGGAAAATCTTCAAGACTCTGTCTTGTAAATGTCACCAACCCAGTAGGTTCTACAAAAGCAATAAAAGAAAAACACACCCAAAATAAGTTTCAGTTTTGAAAAGATTACATATATATTCCGTAAAAGAATGGGTCTAACAATGGCTATAAAATGAATTATGTTATACTATAAAATTGGGAAATACCAACCCTAATGTTGGAATACAACAAAATATTGATTTAAAATAATACTATCCTTTCATTAGGAACTCCTATAAAATAATAAGACCTCACTAAACAAAACTATACAAATAACAGCACAACAGTAGGATCTGAGTGCTGATACTTCCTGGCAAAGTTTTCAAACTCCATATATGATACTTTTTATTAAAAAAGGATGCATAATTGGTACAGCTTATGCAATAAAGACAAAACTGAATTCCAATTTGTAGGTCCTTTACAAAGGAAAGCCTTAACCCTACACTAAAAAGACTGGTGAACAGATACACATTTACGTTTTCTGTGGTAAAGTAAAATGTCTAAGATTAAAAAAGATATCATCGGCATGTCCTTTGGATTTAGCACAGCTCAGATGATCACCCCACTTATTAGTAGGCGGCTTGGCTAGAGGAGGAATTACTGTGTTCTAGAGTTTAGAAAAGAAAGATGACACATTTTTCAAGGAGCAAGAGATTAGAGAGGATCAAAATGAAACACTATTAATGCAGTGAATAATTTTAGAGCATAAGTTTTTTTTTATTTATTTACTTTTTTTAAGCTAGTGGCAAAAGCTTTAAACAAATAAATCAGCTGGCCAGAAGTAATCTGCCTGATTCAAATCAAAGAACTAAAAAGGCCATGTCATTTCTGTTTTCTTCTGCTAAAAAAATAAAAATGAAAAAAGGTCTTAAGCAAAGAGAGAGATGTCAGGAATTATTAGTGGTGATGGTGTAAAGCCCAATGAAAGCCTGGCAATCATTTCATTCCGATGGACAACTCCACATTTCTTTTCTGTCAGTCACAAGCAGTAACAACTCAAAAATCATCTGGAGCAGTTGTCGTAGAAAACAAATTTTTTTGTTAACATGAGCCTTAAAATGTTCTTTAGATATCTAACCTTAAGCGAAATAGATAGCATATTTGAAACTCACAAGTAAGAGGTCAAACAATTCAAATATTAGAGAAGCAATTCTATTAATGGGTAACTAAAGTCTATCTCATCATTCAGTAACTGAGCAGAAGTAAAAACATTAAACGTCCTTCATATATACTAACAGAGACCAGGAGAAATTCATAACACTATTGTCAAAGCAAGAGAAAAGGCAGAAGAACATGGTTTTTTAGATACATTTATTAACAAAAATGCCTTAAGAACATGTCTGTTAGCTCTCTTCCAAATGAAGGCACCTCTCACCTCAGAACAGGATACTTTGGTTAATCAAATATTTCCCATAATAAAATCATAATATACACTACATATGGATCATCAATTTTTAAATACTTGATCTATGAGATGCTTTAACTTAAACTATATAAAAAATAATTTAATTCAGAAGACTCTCTAAAATATTTTACTCTCAAGATCCTCACCACAAATATAAAACATAGATGTTTAACAACACTGAAAAGTTGGTCCTAAAATTATATTTTACCAATTCTAAAAAGCATATTTTTTTCACATATTAAATTTCTGAAACTGGAATACAACTTTTGGAATAATGGAGGTATCTTGCCATGAGTTCTAGATTAAAGTTGAATTTTCCCAGAGAAGATGTGAATCTGCTTCTGCTGTCATATGGGAGCACAACTGACCTGAGACCATCTGAATTAAATCCTCTGTTGCAGGCCTTTGTGGACCATGCTGGTGGTATGACTCCAGATCTGAAACTTGGTGTTTGTGGTTCAAATTCTCAGAGATTTTTCCCCCCTTGCTCTATTCAGTGTCAAGGTTAAGACTTGCAAGTTTCTTTATTGTTATTGTCCCTTTTCTTCCCAGCCAGGTTAATTTGTCATTTATCCTTAGACTAAGGATACAGACCTTTGATGGAGCAGCTTTGTGCAAGAGGTCCCTTATTAGACTTCCCGTCCTGAGTGTTTTTTCTTTCTTACAGGTATATAAAGTAATAGCACATTTTACCATCTATGATATCTCAGATTTGCTGAAATATGGCACTTAAATAAGTTTTTGAAGTCTCTAGTCAATAGGCTCCAGAACTTCCATACAACTAATCATTAAACTGCAAACCTCTTTTATTTCTTTTGGTATTCCTCCTTAAGTTGTTAGCTCTACATCATGAAAACCTACAGCAACGTTGTACTGTATTTCTACAAAGAACTAAACTACCACATATAGTGAAAAAGCCAGAAAATAAAATGTCTAATTACAATTTATTTCTTCAATTTAATTCCCAATATTTATGATGGCTTATGCATTTCTGGTTGAAAAATCAAACTTTTTGCTTTTTCTTTGAAGTATTTGAAATCCTAAAAACTTAGAAAGGCAAGTTAGCTTTCAAAGAAGACATACATGATTGAACTCCCAAGACAAAAAAGTAAACTCTGAATTGCTTAGTTATAAGTCTATTTAGATCTAGAATAGCCAAAAAGAAAAAAGTAGTCATCTCTTTAACAAATCATAAATTCTAATTTCATTTTATGTCTCATAGGCCTGAAATATTCTGCATTTTCTTTTTAACATTTCATTCAGTACAGGACACAAAACTGAAATTCAACAACCTAAGAGATAAATAATCCCCTATCAAAAAAGCATGTAATTTCCCCCTTAAATACCAAACTCCTGATAATTGATTTCTTTCCAAAAACTTAACAATGTCCAACAGTAGTACATTCAACGGGGAAGATACCAAGTACATTGCAACACAAGAAGATTAAAAGAAAAATATGAAAAAAATGACCTTAAAATGATTCAAGGACATGTTTTAAGACAATCCCACAGCTGGATGACCAGAACTGAAAAGAATTCATTTCACTTGACCAGGCTGACCTGACCTACTTAGGACAAGGAAATTTTTGACGTGGTTTCCTTTAAAATCACTGGGTAGCCTTTGCTACCCACTGATAATAGCTAACATTTATTATGCATATATCTTCTTGTTTAATATCTATAACTACCATATGAGGTAATTATCATTATTATTTTATTTCACAGATGATAAAACTGAAGCTTAGAGGTGTTAAGAAACTTGACCATTCAGCTCCTGAGATATGGGTAGCAATAACAACCAGTCTGTTATCAGCTGGTCATGACCAGCATTTCTTAGACATTTACTACTATTGTCTCAGTGCTGCTATTAGGTCTGGGAAGGAAAGATGGTTAAGGTCCAACAAAGGAAGACAGACACGTACAGTCAGTACAACACAGTTTCATAAGAACTTTACAAAGGGCTTAGGAGGATACAGAAGAGAGGAATGGGTAGGAGAACAATGCATTAGTTGACCTATGCAAATAAATTGGTAAATGCTTCTGTAAATAAAGAACATCTAAAATGTATTTCCTGGTCAATATACTTTCATTTGAAAGTCTTAATTTACTGTTTTCATTCATGAAGACCCTTTGATGTATACTGCAGCTTTAAGAGAATATAGGTCTGATTTCAGAGTATATAAAACCCCCACAACACACATTCACAGCACACATTTATGTATATATACAACATATGTATAAAATATAGGTTATAATACCAAAATATTACTGTTTCAATGTGATTTGGGCAGGAAGGTTTACTTTAAACTCAAAATGTTTCACATATATCACTTGATTTGAACTATTTCCATCAGCAAGAAAAATAACAGTAAGAATGAAAGGAATTTACTTTTCTCTGTGACTCTTCTAAAGTAGCAGAAGAGAGTTTTAAGTTTTTCTGGTTTCCTTGACGAACGTCCTTCAAACAACCTGAAAGAGACCAAAAACAAAAGAGGGAGAAGGATGATTTTAAATGCCTTAATGATTCACAAAACAGTAAATCTATATTGCTACCAAGTAATAAAAAGAAATAATTTTTCTCCAAGGCAGGCCGGGTGCAGTGGCTCATGCCTGTAATCCTAGCAGTCTGGGAGGCCAAGGTGGGAGGATTGCTCAAGGTCAGGAGTTCGAGACCAGCCTGAGCAAGAGCAAGACACTGTATCTACTAAAAACAGAAAGAAATTAGCTGGACAACTAAAAATATATAGAAAAATTAGCTGGGCATGGTGACGCATGCCTGTAGTCCCAGCTACTCAGGAGGCTGAGGCAGGAGGATCGCTTGAGCCCAGGAGTTTGAGGTTGCTGTGAGCTAGACTGACGCCACGGCACTCTAGCCTGGGCCACAGAGCAAGGACTCTGTCTCCAAAAAAAATTTTTTTTTCCTCTAAGGCAATTCTGTAATGATAGAGAACTGGAAAACTGGTTTGGATTCAAATGGCATGTGGTAAGGACTGAAAGCAACTAGAACCAGGCTTCTTCAAGGCTGTTCAAGTCAGACGGCACTTGCTACCTCCTACATTTCTCCAATCCATCTTCCTCCAGAGAGAAGGTACCATCTATTCCCAAAAGTCAATTAGGGTCAGTCAGTTAATGCATAGCTACTTTCCCAAAGGCAAATATCATTTATAATTCATGTTACTAGGTAGTTAAATAACTGAACAAAAATGGTATCTGAAAAAAAAATCCACATCTGAGTGTTTGTGATGGGGAGGATAGGAGATGAGACACAGGCAGGTATGACAGCAGATATTGGGGGCTGAGTAGTCCTTGGTAATCAAACAAATAGATTCTATTATGGACTGAATGTTTATGTCTTCCCAAAAATTTGGGAAGCCCTAATCCCCAGTGCCCCTGAAATTAGAGATAGTGCCTGTGAAGAGGTGGTAAAAGTTAAATAAGGTCCCAAGGGTGGGGCCCTAATCCGATAGGGCTGGTGTCCTTATAAGATGAGGAAGAGACACCAGAGCTCGCTCTATCTCTCTGTCATGTGAGAACATAGCAAGAAGGCAGCTGTCTACAAACCAGGAAGAGAGCCCTCACCAGGAAGCGAATCGGTAGCACCTTGATCTGGGATTTCTAGCCTCCAGAACTGTGAGAAAATAAATTTCTGTTGTTTAAGCTACCTGGACTATGGTATTTTGTTATGGCAACTTGAGCTGACTAATACAGACTTTTTGCATGGTAACCAAAGCAGTGCTTACCCTTTGTCATCTAGTTTCCAGCACTTGCATTACTTAATTCAATTTTCTTTGAAACAATGTGGCATTGTTATTGGTAACATATAATTCAATTTATCCTGAGGAAAGAAAAGCAGGGCTTTGGAAGCATATGACCTGAGCAAGTAGTTCACCAAAAGATTTCTAACACAAAAGCATGCTTTTGGGCTCAAGATCTAGCTTTCCAAAGGCATTTCAAAACTATAGAGATTCAGTGGCTTATAAATGATGAGGTATTATTCATCTGCCTCTAGTCATGTACTCTGACTTTAAAACCAGAAATCTTTCAAGTAAAAGTCCACTTTAATAAGTGTTGGAATGGGTAACATTTTTCATGATTAGAAGAGCAAGCTTATATAACTATGCAGAGAGGGAACAGTTAATTCTATGAGAAAATCCTACTGAGCGACTGAAATAAATTAGGAAAAGGGAGGGAAATGCAGGTTTCAGGTAATTCTGTTTTTAATGACCTGAAATCTGTATTCAGGGTTAACTTCTGGAAAAACAATTTATGTATTTATTTTTTAAATTTTTCAATACTTATTTCCTAAAAAGAACGCTCATGTAGGATAGTATTTTAACCAAATCTAAAATCTAATCTTTTTTCAAAAATAGTTTAAGAGCCTGTGATAATTTTCGCTCATTTAAAAGAACTTATCTTTCTAAATTATTTAATACATATACTCTTGTAATCCAGCTGCCAGATGAAAGAAAGGCTCTTTGAGAGTGCAAGTTTCAGCTTGATTTCTTCTGCAATATGTTAACCAGAATAGAGTTTATTTAAATCAAAATGATAGTCAAAATGAAGAAGCTATTTGGCAGTTTAATTAAACATCCTATATCAATAAATATGATTTACTAAATGAATACCTTGGGCACCATTGCAAAATCCCTTTCTAGGCTCAGTACTTAGAGGGAAGCAATATGAACATAAAAGCAGCTACCACCTTTTTCTAGAGATGAAGTGATACAGTATACAATTCAATTAAGGGGGAAAAGTTCTTCTTCAACAAAACTATTGCATAATGAGGAGAAAACGGTTATTGCCCTTAAGAAATAATTCTCCAAAATGTAGAAAAAAAAGTATCCCTAGCTTCTATATGTGGTCATCTGTTTGTAAAATTGCGTAAAAGTTCACATATTTCATAACCACGACAAATTATTACTTTAGGGAGCCTTTTGGGACTACAGATTTATTACCCTGGCAATATAGACTTTCCTGGAAGATTATATGGCTGTTATTATCACCCACTACAAATGAGCACCATTGCTTATTTTGCAGGTCCAAACCTTAAAGGCACAAATAAGCAGAATCTCAATGTACTCTGTTTATTTGTTGCTCCAAGCCTAATTTCAGATCACTGTGTAACCAAATCCGATTTCCCATCTTCTGAAAGATTAAGGAAGTGAGGGAAGTGTTGTGGGAGAGGGGGCAGAAGTGGAGATAAAGTTAGGGAAATGAAGCAAGTTTAAAATCCTTGTGACAATTCTCAGACTTGGCTGTCGTGAAATTTTAAAGTAATATGTATAGCCACCCAAATAAAGTGAATTATCCTGGCGTGGAAGCCAGTAAGAATAACAGAAATACACAGGCAAAGACCATGAATTAAAGTTATCACAAGAGTGGCCGGGGGCGGTGGCTCACGCCTGTAATCCCAGCACTCTGGGAGGCCCAGACGGGCACATCACTCAAGGTCAGGAGTTTGAAACCAGGCTGAGCAAGAGTGAAACCCCATCTCTACTAAAAATAGAAAGAAATTAATTGGCCAACTAAAAATATACAGAAAAAAATTAGCCAAGCATGGTGGCGCATCCCTGTAAGTCCCAGCTACTCGGGAGGCTGAGGCAGAGGATTGCTTGAGCCCAGGAGTTTGAGGTTACTGTGAGCTAGGCTGATGCCACGGCACTCTAGCCCAGGCAACAGAGTGAGATTCTGTCTCAAAAAAAAAAAAAGTTACCATAAGAGTGATGGTCAATTTGAAGGACAGGTTGGGGGATGAGGAGGTAGACAAAGGGACTAAGGATAGAGCCCAAGAAAAGGGTGGGAAAACAGAAAGGTGGGGCAGGGAAGATAGAGAGGAGAGGCTGACAGAAATGGAGCTAGAAACAGAAGGAGGGTATGAGATATGAGAGACAGACACATAGAAAGACTCAGAGACAGAGGCTCAGAGAGTGAGACCTCATAATAATTAAGCATCATCCCATTTTTTTTTAACTTCCCAATACCTTTCTTTTTTAGATTTTTCAGGTCCTGAGTATGTATATTTGAAGACATATTTTGAGACAGCAGTGTGCATGTCAATATGCACATAAACCAGGCCATAATAACCCCTCTGCATGTAGGGAAGACGTTTTGGCATTTAATTGAATGATAATTACAGATTAAAGAAAGCAAATAGAAAAAGCCAGTCAGGCAACCTCTCTTTGTTCTAAGCAAAACTGTTTGTATTTTCAAGGGAAGAAGTCAATCAAGGGTCAGATACTTATTAACTGGTGTTTTTCTTTCCATACTTATAAAGAGAAACATAGTTTAATAAAATCTTTCCCTGAATGGAATATTGATAACATTACTGGAATTCGATTCTAGATACACACACAACCCCCCATGTCATTTCAAGTAAGGATTAATCCCATTAGTATACAGTAAATCAAGCACAAAGCACTATAACCTCTACTTTAAAATAAATGCAAGTGATAATCCGGAACTCAGCCAGAATGTCGTTCCTAGCTCTTCTATGAGGCACTCTGCCATATGGCCTCAGCAGCATTTTCAATCCAGGGAAAAGGCAGATGTAAAAGCCTTCTGGGCTGACCAATGCAAAGACTCACAATTTATCTCTGACCATCTAGTTTCCATGCAATCTCAGAGGCATCAATGCTAATCACATTGGAAGCCTTTATATGAATGTTTAGGCCCTGAAAGGCAAGCAGGGGAAAAGGTCAGGGGTATTTAACATAACTAAGCAAGACTGGAAGAATACAGTAATAAATAAAAAAGGGAAGACTGATTCAATTTATTGACGTCAGCCTCCCACTACATACTCTAACCATTTTTCTTATTCAACTAGCTAGCCATACCTCTTTTGAGATTAAATACACTCACTCTCACACACCCAAAACTCCTCACTGCCAGAAACTATAATTATAAATAGAAACTGCAAAAAAAGTAAACATGACAACAAAATGCTACATAATCAGCTTATAAAATGGCTTATCCAATTAAGTACTTGATTATTCAGAAGCCATGTAAAAGATGGGAACTTGCAGTTGTTTTCCACTTCTGGAGCGCTCTAGAGCATTTTACCCACATAAGACACAATGGAAGAGCATCGAGTTTGAGCAGAAGACAGTGTTCCAGTTCCAGTTCTGCCAACAAGTCATTTACTCTTCCTGAACCTAATAAAGCAGCTTCCCTGCCTAGAAACTTACATAGATAAAATCAAAGTGAGCAGTCAAGAGACAGCATCAGTGGTCACGTACAGTCACTGTTTGCTGGCTTATGCTCATGGAAACACACACCACCTCACAGTGAGTGGCTGTGCAGACATCCTGGGTGCTGAGGATCCCATACAACAGCTGCAGAGATGATCACAGGCTGACCTGCCTTAATTCATTCTCAATGTTCTGGTATCCAAAAGAATATCCATCAGCCAGGAAAAAAAGAATACACCTAGTTTCAAATCTTCAACAGACCTACTTAGACCCTTACTTGGTGAGAATGCTATTTACTTCAGGCTTAAATCCCACATAGTCACTCAGGATTCAGACTTACAGATGGCTTTAATTCATTTAATAGATCAAGAATTATGTCTAAGAATCATTCTAATTTCTGACTAGCTATGAGGTAAAAAGTATTAACTCAGTTCATTCAAAGGAAGACTGGGTAGCAGACTGGTTAAAGGACAAAGCTTCTAGAATGAGTTTGAATCCCAAGTCTACTAGTTAACTTGGTGAAGTAACCTATCCTCTTTAAACCTTTCCTCATCTGACATATGAGAACAATACCTAATCAATATGTAATTCATAATGCTGACGTGAAGATTAAGTAAAAAATTTCAGATAATGAAATTTTTGCCAAGGTACCCATTGGGCTAAAATAAAACATTGCATAATATCAGCAAAAAAATCAACATTCATTTACATAAAGCACTTGCATTGTTCTAATTCATACTCCTTTCATGAAGAAAAATGGCCCAGCCTTGTTTCTCATCAAGCCTAACACACTGACATTCAAGAGTCAACCAGCTGGGTCCTCAGGATAAATGACCATATACAATGAAAAAGATAAGCCCACCATTACAAAGAAGCCCAGAGTCAGAAGTTTAGCTAAAAAACAAAAATCTTTTAAAATTAAAACATATATTAAAATTAATATAAATTTGGGCAATTAGCAACAGGAAATTGGAAGTCACCAAAGCCAAGCCTTCCCAAGACTTCTTGACGTCTTCCCCTCAGCCATCTGGCACCTGTGGGTCTTTACTGTTGAAGAAAGAAGGCTGGCAGCACTGTGAGCTCCCTCGTCACCCTGAGGACTCTGGATTTCATTTCTTCTAAATGCTGAATAGATAAGTTAGGGTGAAGTAGAGACAACAACAATGTGTCTATATAGGTGTAATTGGGAAGAAGTTATCCACACTAGTTTTTTGGAAAACCCTCAAAAAAATCTGTGGGATTCCATCTTCAAAAACAAGTTACAAAAATCATCCACTCTTTTTATTAACTTTGTCTTCTGCTAAATTTCTGATGGGAACTTGATCCTCCTCTTAAGCAACTTTTTTCCTCTGAATATAAAAGTAATATGTGCTCATTTGTAAATAATTTGAAAAATATAGAAAAGGAAAAAATAAAAGTGACAAATGTGTTGTGTTTATCTCACTACCCAATGGTTATCATACTTTGACTCATTTTCTATACTCATACTCATCATATGAGTGGATGTCAACACAAAGGTATAGTAATAGATACAGATATTTTAACATAATTGAGATTGAATTTTGTGTACAATTTTTTATTTCTTGTTAAAACCTACCTAATTCTAATTACGCTTAGCCTTCTCCCTTTCTTTTTTTGAGACAGAGTCTCACTCTGTTACCCAGGCTAGAGTGCCGTGGCATCAGCCTAGCTCACAGCAACCTCAAACTCCTGGGCTTAAGCGATCCTCCTGCCTCAGCCTCCCGAGTAGCTGGGACTACAGGGATGCGCCACCATGCCTGGCTAATTTTTTCTATATGTTTTTAGTTGGCCAATTAATTTCTTTCTATTTTTAGTAGAGACGGGGTCTCGCTCTTGCTCGGCCTTGTTTTGAACTCCTGACCTTGAGCGATCTGCCCGCCTTGGCCTCCCAGACTGCTAGGATTACAAGCATGAGCCACTGCGCCCAGCCAGCCCTCTCCCTTTCTTGTGGTTTTCCTTGGTTTACTGAGAGAGAAGATATTTTATATACAGTTATCCACAGAGAGCCTTAAGCTTTTGGGGACAAAAAGCCTATATATATTTAACCAAGAATTAGGAATAAGGAATCTGCGACTAGTTTAAATACTGAATTTAAACTATGTCTGGAATTAGCTTTAAGATATTCTAGTTTAAAAAAAAAGGGGTGGACAGGTAAAAAAAGAACAAATAAAATACTGGTAAATATTGAGGTTGGGTGATGAAAACATGGGTTCAGGATACTGTTTTCCTTATTTTCTAGTATGCTTGAAAATACCCATAATAAAGTTTTTCAAAATAACTTTTAAAGAGGCTTTCTGATACAAACTTAGTAAGAGGATGCACAGCTCTTACTAAAATTAAAAAACTAAAAAAACCAAAAACCAATCTTCTGAGAAAGCCTTGAACTAAGATATCATACGTTTATCTTAGAGATCACATAGATAAACGCACCAGCTGCTTACTTATTACACAGAAACAGTAAATGGCCACTAAGACACCAACTCTAAAGCATTATCAATTAGAGCTACTCTGTAGAATTGTTTTCAGAATTTTGGTTAGAAATTTTATAATTCATAGCATACAACAGATCCTAGACCTAACCAATCATTTATTCAAAATACACAGAAAAGCTACTTACTCTTGGGAAAATCCTTTTTAGTTGTATAACTAATAGTCTTCATGCAAACAGGCAATTATATTTCTACAAAATTAAATTTCCATTTCTCTACTTACATACAAAATTTGACCATTTCCTTTTTTATATTATAAAAGAAAACCTGCAAGAAATGCACAGTCCTCAACTACTAGTGAGTCTATTTTTACAGTAATATAAGCAAAAAAAATTATAACTAATAGTTTCTTTATATCACTGCAATTACAAATACCAATGTTCACTGTTTTCTCTCAATCCGATCTCAATTACTAAGGAAATCAAAGGTAAAAATTATGTCTATTATTATATGTGACTTATAAATAGCATCTCATAATTCCTAAGAATAAGATATAATTTGAAAAGTAAAAGAGACTAAGAACAAAGGGTCTACATTACAATCTTAGCACTCTGCACCAAACCAGCTCCATAACTCAAAACAAGTCACTTAATTTCTCAAATGTTTTGTCTATAAAACTTATTTTCATTCATTTAACAAGGATTTATTGAAGACCTGCAATGCATAAGATTTTGTGAAAACAACAAAGAACAGGACAGATAAGCAATTTTAACAAATTAGAGCAGGTGGTACAGTAGGAAAAGTAGAGGGCACTAAAGGCACACATCTGGTTGTACAAACCTAAAAAGTACCCTGGATGCCTCTCTCTGCCCACTGGCCAATCCAGTCTGCCACCCTCACACTAACTACCCCTTCAAATGTCTCCACATCTCCGTCCCTACCACTACACTATCCCAGCTACCATCCTCTCTTTCCTGGTGCATTGCAATAGCCTCTCCAACTTGGTAAACTCATGTGCTCTGGCCTCTCTCCACTTGATTCCTACATTACAGTCAAAGTAAACTTGAAAATGTAAATGTGAGCATGTGTGCCAGTATCCTTCTACACCCAAATCAAATCCTTCAATGGCTTCCCATTGCTTTCAGATGGCTAGGTGGGCATAGCATGATCTGGCCCCCACCTACTTCTACAGCCTCTCCCCTCTCCTTCTCATTCTGTGCTAAAGCCACACTGATCTTCTCACAATCCCTGGGCATGTCAGTTCCTTTTCACCACAGTACTTTTGCACATGCTCTCTCCCCAACTAGAATACAATCATCTCTCCTTTTTCCCTTGGTAAAAATTCCTACTCATTCTTTGGTACTTAATTCAAAAGTTATGCTGGGCACAGTGGCACATGCCTGTAGTCCCAGCTACTCAGGAGGCTGAGGCAGGAGGGCTGCTTGAGCCCAGGAGTTTGAGACCAGCCTAGGCAACATATCAAGACCACATCTAAAAAAAAAAAAAACCCAAAAAACAAAAAAACCCAAAACCAAAACAAGTTATTTTTCTTTATTAAATTATGTGCTTCTCTAACAGAGTGTCATAACAATATGCCCCTCTCTTTTACATAGAGGTATACACAGGCTGCCATAGGAACCCAGAGGAGTAGCAAATCTATTCTAGCAGAATCAGACATACTAGCAAAAGTGATAAGTGAACTGAGTTGTGAAGCAGGAATAAAAGCCATGTGGAGGAGAGAAGAGTACTCACGCAGTTGTGAAGTTTAATAATACTACATAAAAGTAAGAATTCAGAAACTGGCTCATCCCTTCTCTGTTACCCCAGGGCACTTAACACACAGTGGAGAATATTATAGTTGCTCACTGTATATTTGAACTAAACTAAATGACTAAATACTATTCTCTTAAAATAAACTCATCTACTGTACAGATTTGGAAAAACAGGTTAAAAACATGCCCCTTACAACCGGTATTTATGCAACCAAAGAAGATACAATATAAAACAAATAACATCCTGTTTGCCAACACTGAGGTTTTAAAGAAATTCTCTCAGATGACTTTATTTTACATTGTTTGCTGCTCTCCTCCAACCCCCAGTATTGATAATGAAGAGTAACTATATATAACAACAAAGATTTTCATAGATATTTTCAAGTTTGAGAGCTTTAAAAATACAACCCTAGAATTATGACAGTCTGAGTATTCTATATTAAAATCATCTGCTACACCACTTTCATCTGCTAAAAAATAAACTGAACCAAAATGTCTTACTTTTAAATTTTTAAATTAAAAATTTTTATTAGGTACTAACAGGTGAATTCTAGAATTTTTCTCATCTTAAGACACAGAAGCATTCTATAACTTTACAAGGCTAAAAATATGGCCTTTGGGACTGATACTCTATGACACTGGAGAGAAAAGTGAATCCATAACTCTACTGTCATGCAGAGTTAGAAGAAATGCTGTCCATATAAAGTAAGTTGTGTTAGAAAAAATGACACATGGCCAGGCGAGGTGGCTCACGCCTGTAACCTTAGCACTTTGGGAGGCAGAGGTGGGAGGATTGCTTCAGGCCAGGATAAGGCTAAGCAAGAGGGAGACCCCGTCTCTATACAAAATAGAAAAATTAGACAGGCGCGGTGGTGTGTGCCTGTAGTCCCAGCTACTCAGGTGGCTGACATACGAGGATCATTTGAGCCCAGGAGTTTGAGGTTGCAGTGAGTGATGATGACGCCACTGCACTCCAGCCCAGGTGACAGAGTGAGACTCTGTCTCAAAAAAAAAAGAAAAAGAAAAAGAAACAATGACACCCTAGTAGGAATGAGAACACCTACCACCCAGATCTTAGTCTCTAAATACCATTGTACAATTAAAAAAACAAGAATTCTTGAGAAAACGGTTGGTTACAGTGTTGCGGCATCAGATGAGCCTGGAACATCTTATGATGAGAGAAAGAAAGGAAATGTTCAAAAAAAGGATGGGGCTTATCAAAAGAACACAGGAGCCAACCTGAAGGAGCGCTAATGTCCAAAGCTAGAACAATTTCAGCAGCAAGATAAATAATGATAGCATTAAATTTTAACTCATACAATAAATATTCATGAGTCCATTCTGATAAAATAAAAATGGAGAAGGGACACTCTTTATTATAATATTATTTCAATTAATAAATGTAGAAGAGGGAAATAGAAAAATAACAATAGGCAAACACTTCAGAAATAACCATTGCAGACAATATCCACCACTGGATGCTAAAATTAGTAGGGTATAATGAGAGGTAATACAATATTTACATAGTGTTTTATCTCCCCTAAAATATTTATTAATACTAAAGAGAAAGACAGTAACTTTATAGTGGAAAACCTGAGGAGACACTACTTTAGCCAACAGATCAGCAATAATAGTATCACAATCCCACTGAAGTGATGCACTGAGAAGGACACAAGATCATTTCCATGGCATTATGCCAAAAACGCATGACCTCATTCCTATTGTGAAAAATCACCCCAATCCAGATTGAGAACATTCCCCAAAATAACTGATGAGTAGTCTTCAAAAGTGTCAAAGTCAAGAAAGAAAAAAAAAATTTAGGAATGGGTTAGAGGAGACTAAGCAAACAATTAAATGAAATGTGGACTGCTAAGTAGGATCTGGGAGCAAAAAAAGGACAGCAGGCCAGGTACGGTGGCTCATGCCTGCAATTCCAGCACTTTGGGAGGCTGAGGCCGAAGGATCACTTGAGGACAGGTACTTGAGACCAGCCTGGGCAACATAGCAAGATCCTGTCTCTAAAAAAAAAAAAAAAATTTTTTTTTTAATTAGTCAAGCATGGTGGCATGCACCTGTAGTTCTAGCTACTCGGGAGGCTGAGGTGGGAGGATTGCTTGAGCCTAGGAGGTCAAGGTTACAGTAAGCTATGATTAGGCCACTACATTCCAGTCTGGATGACAGAGCAAAGAGCCTGTCTCTAAATATGTAAAAAAAATAAAATAAAAAAAGAAAGAACGAAAGAAAAGAGTAGAAAAACTGGTAGAATTAAAATAAGGTCTATAGTTAATAGTATTATAGCAATGTTAACTTACTGGTTTTGATCATTTTATGATGGTTACATAAGATGTTAACATAAAGTGAAGCTAGGTTAAGTTTTATACAGGAATCTGGGTACTATTTTTGCAACTTTTCTACAAGTCTAAAACTAGTTCACAATAAAAAGTTTTTAAAGAAAGTACATAAAGAAGGCAAATTAAAGCAAGTGGTATTACTGCACTATTCCACTTTGAAGACCAAAACAGTATAACAAACAAAAGTGGTTTTTGTTTGTCTGCTCCATGACTGTACCTCCTAATCCGCATACTGCCCACACTGACCCAGTGTCAGAGACAAGATAGGGGTGATCAGAGGTGGTGGGAAGGGCATTACTCACAACCTACTAGGAAAGAGGAACACATATTATAGCAATTTTCTGAAGTTTTGTCCCTGACATTAGGGAAGAAAACTCATATTCTATTTATGGATCTCATAAAGATAATTCTCAAGTGAAGAAAGAAATAGAAGTGGGGATAAGGGCTCGGGGAACAGGGAAGGGGGATTATATTCATTTGCCACAAAGATCCCTTTACAATGTTTTTGTAGATGACAGGATAGTCATTTGGGAAAATAGAATTTAAAGCTTTATCAATACCTTCACAAGATATTAATTTAGTCAAATAATTTGAGCATTGCTTTGTTTTCCTTTATAAAATATTACACTGATAAATTAATCATGTCTATAAAAAGTCCAAGTCACCTTTCACTTTTCATCTTAACAAGTATATTTTTCAAGTCTCATAAGATAACCTCATGACTTTATACTCTCATTTTATAATACCTTTATGAAAAGGAGGACTTTTATCCCACCTTTAACATTATTTCAGCATATAAGGGATATAAACACAACAAATGTTGCCACGAATAATCAAACTGAAGAGGCACGTGGAATCCACAGCACTCAGAGAAAGACGACAATCTGAGAGGATGGGAAGAGCATGGGTCTGGGAGTAAGACAGGCCTGAGAAGAAAGCTCAATTCTGTGACATACTGGCTCCGGGACCTCAATCAAGTCCTTTAATCTCTGTGAACTTTAACCACCCTGCCTGCAAAATGGTAGAAATGTCACTTTACTTTATTGCAAAGATTAAATTAGAGAATTGTATATAAAATGGTTGGCCCATAGCAAATCACTTAAAAAATATTATTGGTTCCTTCCACTTTTTTCTATTTCATTGTTAAAGAGGTGTTCTCTGAAAACATACCGATTGAAGTTAATGTCTGGGTAACTAGAATACTCTGATTTCATCTTAGCATTTCGTCGTGGAAACGTGCAGAAGAAAGCATTAGCTAAAAGACTGGCAATCTGTTCCTGTGACATTGTGATGGAATGATTCATCTTCTGTTTCAGGAGCGGTATTGGCTGATAGAGGAAACAAAAAATACAGACGAGATGAGCAATAATTAGTTTAGCAATTTCGAAAGCAGAGGCACCAAATTGCATTTACTAAATCAAGGCAGGAATAATTTCAGGCCACTCTTGAATCCTTAAATCAGCAATACTGTTAGTCAAGGGCTGTTTATCAAGCATGACTGGAAAAATGTACTTATTTGACAAACTGCAGATTTCTAATCAATAATAATGATAGTGAAGAGAACATAAAACATTACTTATTAGTGAAAAAGAAGATTGCTTTAGCAAGTAAATAAAAACACATTGCCCATGTAATAAAAAATTAAAACAAAGATGAAACAGAAATATGCAATCCTGCTTATTTTGTTCTTATTTACATTAAAAATTGTTGGACAGATCAATTTTTCTTAATTCTAAATAAATGATCTAAGGAAAATAATTTAATAAATAAGTCTTTTCCCTCTCATTCTGAATCATACCTCACACTGACAATTTCTTTATGTGACGAAATCTAACTTTATTAAAGCAACTAATGGAACATGTAAAAATCATCACATAGAGTTACATATATATAACTTGTAACAAGATAGGCATTTCTTACATAATCAAACATTCCAAGTCAAGGAAGATGCAGGACATTTTTCCTTCAAATCTTTTATGTCTAAAATGTCTTCTAGTTGTACCAAACCCAAATTCACTGACTTTTTATTGTCAGTATAATCCACAGGACCTGAGTACTGTGTTCAGTGGGTTTTATTCTATTTTAAATGTTAAACTATCTTTTTAAAGACAAGCTAATAAAACCAAAGACCAACTATCATTTTTCCCATCAGTTTACCATTAAGTTTCAAAATGTTCCCATGTAATTAATATTCAGAGATGCTTTTCCTTCTCCCTTTCAGTAAGACCCAGAACTAAGAGTGCTGGGTATCTGTACTAATCTTAAACCAGCGTGCCTAGAGAACGCTGTCCTGCTCATAGCTCAAGAATCAACACCCAAAATGAACCAGGGGTAAGGCAGGCACCACAAATCAAAACTGCAATGCTGTAACAATCAACTTTTCTCTAATTATCAGGAAATACATGTCAATGCTAGAATAAGCATTTACTAGGAAAAAGAACAGATTAAACTTGCAATTCAATTATTTCTCTTGGAAAAATTCAAAGGTAAACAAACAAGAGAGAAAGGTAAAGAATTTATTTTCACTATGGTATCCAAAATTCTCCCTCCTTTCAGGCCTTAGCAAGCACCCTTTCTCAGAAAGAGGAAATAGAGAGCTTATACTGATCTCCATTTTCCATCCTATATATTTATTCAGACCCAGCAATGAGTTTAGAAAAGGTGACAGTGTGTCAATGGCTTAAAGCAAACTATTACTTGGGTTTAGTGAGAAATGAATTTTTAACTACCATTTACCAAATTATTCAGAAAAATGATTTTAAAAATTAATGGTAAATATTTTAGGCTTAATGGACTTTAAACACAAATATTTCTTGTCTCCCATATAAACAAATAGTATAATTTTAAACAGAGTAAATAATCTCTGCTCTCTTGATGAGGAGAAATGCTCATATTTGGGGAAATGAGAAGATGTAAATCTTATTGTAAAGCACTCAGCTAGACAAAGTAAGAGGCTGGTTAGTCACTATGAACCAAGATATTTCAAAAAGTTCCTATCTAGAATGTTTCAATTTTCTTTTTATAAAACTAAAACTTACCTTTTAGATTTGGCCTCAAGTACTTTCATGTGATATATCATTAAATACCAATATATATAATTTAATTTGCCAAAAGACATATTTTGATCTCAACTTGAAATATTAACTTTCATAGTAGAGGCTGACTTTTCCGTAGAGGGCAGAGCACAGAATTAGGATGCTCCCCATTAATATGCTAATGAAAGAAGAAAGTTGTTCTATGTCAAGACAAAAGGCTGGGGAGCCAAGAGTTTGACTTGGGTTTGACCAAATGACTTCTTGTAGCCCACAAATTTAAATGCTTTTGAATAAAATTTTCTCATTAAATAAAATATGTAAGCTTTCTCTCCTAAGCATAAGAGGAAGAGAAGAAGATTAAGTGATCTACACCTAAAGGCCAAATACTGTTGACTATAAACTACACACTGAATTCAAAAAACATTTATTAATAATTAAGCATCACGTAAAACCCAGGGACATAAAGAGGATCTCCCTTGAAGGAGATTATAATCTGGTGGTAGGTGATATATAATGACAAGAATGACAAAATAGTATGTTAATTATGATTTGAGTGCTATAAGAGGGATAAATCTTGGCTAGGAGAAGCAGGAAAGGCTTCACAGAAGTAAAAGTCAGGCAGAACTAGGAGGTAGTGAGAGATTTTACTAAGTAAGAAAAGGAGAGAAAGAAAAAACAATGAACATGGAATATAATTGAGCAAATAACTTCCAACAGAAACAAGAAGACATGTTTTAAAAAATATTTCACCTACCCAAGACTAAAACATTTCAGACATAATGCATTACTGCAGTAAAAGCAAAGTTTCATAAAATTGGAAAAATCACAGTTAAATGTTAACAAATGTGGCATATTGAAAAACATTCAGTGGTTCTCAATGAAAGGTGGCATGGCCCCAAGTAGGCATTTGGACATGCCTGGGTGTTCTTTTGGTTGTCCCAATGACTGTGTTTATGATTTTTAGCGTGTCCCAAAGACATACTGCAATGAGTGGGACCATCCCACACACTCAGAAATTGTTTCACCCAAATGTCTGTAGGGACCTTGTGGAGCAACAATGTTAGAACCCTGGCTAGCATCCATGCAGCAAGAGGGGTTGGACCTAGAAATAAAAGACAAAGGCAAATTCAAGCCACTATTGTGAGAAACATAGGAAGAAAATTATGAAGAACAAAACAATCTCTATGGAGGCTTGAAAATATGCTTACAAATTCTTTTGATACTTCTCCCTTTAGGAGATGGAGTCTAATACCCCTTCCCTTGAGTAGGGCTAGACTTAGTGATTAGCTTCTAAATCAGGGGTCCTCAAATTTTTTAAACAGGGGGCCAGTTCGCTGTCCCTCAGACCGTTGGAGAGTGTGCACTGTGGGCCCGGGACGAGTCGGCTGCTAAGAAGGACAGGCAGTGGCAGCAAAAACACCTGGCGGGCCGGATAAATGTCCTGGGCGGGCCGCATTGTGGCCCGCAGGCCGTAGTTTGAAGACGCCTGTTCTAAAAGAACAGAAACGTCAGAAGTGACGCTGGTGCCTTCAGAAACCAGGTCATAAAAGACACTGCAGCTTCTTTACTCTCTCCCTTGGATTGCTTACTCTGGAGAAGTTAGCTACTGTGTCATGAGGACATCCAATCAGCCTATGGAGAGGCCTGTGGTGAGGCTTCCTGCCAACAACAACATGAGAGAGCCAACTTAGAGGTGGGTCCCAGTCTAGCCTTCAGATGACTGCAGCTCTGGCTGACATCCTGACTGCAAGCAAGAGACCTTGAGCCACAACCACTCAGTCAGCTAAGCTGCTTCTGAATTCATGACCAACAGAAACTTGAGATAATAAATGTTTAATTGTTTTAAGCCATTAAATTTTGAGGTAATTTGTTATGTAGCAATATATAGGTAATATACTCCAAACAAAATGAAATACTACAGATTCTTTCTTTTATTTTTAAAAGTTAAAGTACCATGAACTCATTTGTTATAAAATACATTACTTTGAAGAAGGTGAGGAAGGAGTGGGTACTATTAAGCTCTTTTGAGAATAAAATATTCCAAACCCATTAGTATGTTTTGAATAATGTCTATATTTTTTTTAAGTTAGAGATTGTTTAAACAATCTTGTAAAAAGTCTTGAGTAAACAAACTTCAACAGTGTAAACTGAAGCTCAGAAATTGAATACTGCATTTTTAATGTCCTTTTGCAGAACTCGCTCTAGCCTCTAACCTTTTCCTTAATATAGCAAAATTACCATACTCTTTGGCAAAAACTATTTCCTCTCTCTCTCTCTCTCTCTCTCTCTCTCTCTCTCACCTGGGCCATTAGAGTTTAAAGGAAATTCAATTTAGAGTCTCAGGAAAGCTAGAGACAAAGTTACATTCCACTAACCTGGGTGCAAATATTTGGCAGACAGAGTGCAATTTTCACCATATCAGGCAAAATGGACTGATATAAATGTTGAGCTTCTGCTTCTTCAAGTACCTGAAAACCAATATATGAATAATATTAACCAGTGAATAATAACCAATGAGTGTTTGTTATGAAATTAAATTATATATCTGCTTTTCACAGAATCTCATAAGGAGGCACATTATCATCATCACCAAACACATGTAAAAAAGTATACCAACAGGAACACCAACAAACTTAAAAAATTTATTTCCAAATGCATATAATTACCTTTAATGCCCTCTGAAAACAAATTAAGCATCCTAAATATCAAATATTTCTCACAACAAACATTCACAATTAAATAAAATATATGCAAATAACAAATAGTACATTCTGCCCTGGTTACAACTAAAAACTGCTAAATGACCAAGGGCTCTTTCAGAAGTCTCCAAGGACTCATCTAGCTTCAACAGTGTGTAATTTAAAAAAAAAAATCACCACAAAAGCCACACTATTTCTGAGCATACTGTATGGGTCAAATCTAACCTACTGGGTAGTAAACAGTGAGATTTCCTATGCCTTTAGAATTTTCCTTTTCTAGGAACCCTTGGGAAGTTAAAGCCACAATTCTCATAACATAATTTGAAGCACAAGAAAGATGGCAGTCACGGTCCATCCATTTTTGTCTTTTATGATTTCCTATCACTATAAGGGTTTAAATATTACTTTAGGCCTTTTAATCCAATTTCTCTGTAACATCAGGATATTTCTTTAAAAGTACTGACAATGACAATACTCAATTCAGAGATATTACATATACAGTCAGAATTGAAGTAAATCATTTATCTACTTAAAATCATATTTTAACTAGAAAAGGTCTCAGTTATAATCCAGTCTGATCTTGTCATTATTACAGAGAAAAGAAAGCTGAGCCAAGAGGTTAGCCGATCATCCTAGATTGAGGTAAATTAGCAACTAGACCAGAACCCATGCGTTCTGGTCTCTACTCCACAGCTCTCCCCACTTCCCTATATGACCAATGTTTAGAATTAATGAGGAGGCAGACTCTTCATAAACACCATAGATTTTCTTGGCTATCAGGAGCTAACTGAAATAAAGGTAAAACCATTAGTTTATCTGCAGCTGGACAAGGTATGTGTGTAAACAGAAAAAGCAACAAAGACAATTTACATTCATTTTGGTTTTGCAGATAAATTCTAACACTAAGAATTTTCTTTACACCAAAGCTCTAAAACCCAACCTATATTTACTTCTCTCTTTAAATTAAGGTAGTGAGTAAACTGATATTCAGAATGAACAGAAAGATATTTGCAATTCAGGGAGTTTGAGATTCAATTAATCATCAGTATATAGAAAATTAAGCAAGTAAACAAAGACAATTATTAATTTTGGGGAAAACAAAAAGTTGTTCTTCTTGTACAAAAGTTGTACAAGAGGAAAACAATAGCCCAGATACAAATAGTGTTTATACTATCCAACTGCAAAAACCTGAATACTGATATAACTGAAATGACTATGACAACTATAGTGAAAAAATGGGGGTGTAGAAATAAGGCCTGTATTAGTGGTAGTGGGGGAAGTGAAAACAGCTAAATCCTAATCTTCTAAAGTAGGAAGTCAATACATTTAAACAACAAAAGAAAGGTAAACAGTTCAGAGTGGTTAAATGGCTGCCTCTTCATGTTAAGCCTATTTAACTCTGTTAAAAATGAAAACTATTTCTTAAATCACAATTTCTTTTTTTTTTTTTTTTTGAGACAGAGTCTCACTCTGTTGCCCAGGCTAGAGTGAGTGCCGGGGCGTCAGCCTAGCTCACAGCAACCTCAAACTTTTGGGCTCAAGTAATCCTTCTGCCTCAGCCTCCCGAGTAGCTGGGACTACAGGCATGTGCCACCATGCCCGGCTAATTTTTTCTATATATATTTTTAGTTGTCCAATTAATTTCTTTCTATTTTTAGTAGAGACGGGGTCTCGCTCTTGCTCAGGCTGGTTTCGAACTCCTGACCTTGAGTGATCCGCTTGCCTTGGCCTCCCAGAGTGCTAGGATTACAGGTGCGAGCCACCGCGCCCGGCCTAAATCACAAATTCTTAGAAGACATTCTATTTTAGAGGTACACACTAAAGATACTTCTTTTCCTATATCTGAAAATGTATAAAATATATTAATGAATTTATTTAAAATATTCAAATTCTTCCTGCTTATAATTTATCTTTTTGCTTTTTAAAACTTTTTATTTTAAAACAATTATATACTCATACGATGTTGCAAAAATAGTATAGAGAGGTCCAGTATACCTTCATCCAGTTTGCCTCAATGGTTATATTTTACATAACCATCTTTCAGAGTCTTATGTTTGTTTTATATACAATGTCCATTGTTCTTAGCCATATTTAAGGGGAGGGATAAGGAGAAGTGCCTATTCAAACTTTATTTTTTTGTTTTTTTGAGACAGTCTCACTCTGTTGCCCAGACTAGAGTGCGGTGGTGTCAGCCTAGCTCACAGCAACCTCAGACTCCTGGGCTCAAGCTATCCTTCTGCCTCAGCCTCCAGAGTAGCTGGGACTACAGTCATGTGCCACCACGCCTAATTTTTTGTATATATTTTTAGCTGTCCAAGTAATTTTCTTTCTATTTTTAGTAGAGAAGGGGGAGGGGGGGGTCCGTTCTTGCTCAGGCTGGTCTGGAACTCCTGACCTTGAGCGATCCGCCTGCCTTGGCCTCCCAGAGTGCTAGGATTACAGGCGTGAGCCACCCTGCCTGGCCTAAACCTAAAGATTTTTAACCTCAAGTGTCTTAATAGGCTGACAGTTCTCCTTTGGGCACCTGTTCTTGCCTTTTTAAAACTGACACATGAATGGCCGCCACTATGCTCTGTGGACAAGTTTTATAATATTACCATTTATCTGATGAAGCATTATTGTACTGCACTTCTTCACAACTGTCAACACTTTAGACCTATGTCTAACACTGCTTTGGAAACACAAACAAGAACCTAAAAAATGACATTTAAGAACAGAATCAACTCAACTACTATTTGAGATGGATGCACAATCTAAAAAAACCAACATGATCTTATGCCTTCTCATGTATTAGTATCTTTATACAAATCTTACCTCTTACTGAAGTATTTATTAATCTGTACAATACAAACTGAGATGCAAGCAAAAAAAGTTTTTAATGGAAATTATTTCTTAATTTTAAAAAGGCCAAGACCTGTTTGTCAAATATTCTGTAACAATTAAAGAAAAATAAACATTTATTATTTATGATGATGATAATCATAATTATAAAGAAGATAAGCATTTATATAATGGTAAAAAGGAAAGCTGTATTAAATTCTCCCACAAGTAAAGCCCTGCCCTCTACTGGATAGTCTGCATAAATAATTATATGCAGCAAGTATTTCCCTGCATGTGTGTACCAACTTTTACTCTAGTCCCATAAATGGATTATGTATATGTTTCAATCAAAATTGATACAGTGAATTTCAAAATTAAAATCCTGTTTCCCATCTCTTCTCTTTAGATTACAGATTCATTCAACTGGCCGGTAAACAAACATTTGAGTATCTATTTTGTGTCAGACACCTGTGCCAGAAGATGACAGAACAGTAAACAATAACAGACATGGTCACTGACCTCATGAATCTCATGGCAGAAAGCCCTGTGCTCTCTCTGTGACCCTCATACATTGGCCCTAACCTTGAAGAATCGTAATAACTGCAACCTCATCGTGATGATTGTGGAGAGGCTATCTTCCTACCTTCCTTCAGCCGTGTAGAAACACGGAAAAGCTACTAAAATAGAGGAACTGAATTTGCCAAAAGACAAAACATTATAAATGATTTAAATATCTACAAACATCAAAATAGAAAAGAGATATTTACTTATTTCTTTTTTCTTAGAATATATGACCAATTAAATCTGTTAACTGTGCTCTAACATTTATTAAAGACATATTTATACATGACTAAAGTACCATGTCTGACATACACAAAGTACTAAATAAATATTGACTACTGAACTTTGAAAGAGAAGTGAAACTGTACCTGGTAAAATCAGAAAACCAATGTCATTTCAATAAAGGAGAAACTTCCATATATCTTTCAACAGGTTCACAGAAAATAGCTTTTAAAAAGTAACCAATCACAAATCAACAATATAAGAAATATCACAAGTCACTCCATTTTCTCCATTGGTCTAAACCTATTTAGATTCCAGAAACATTTTGAAAAGTTACTAATAATCTTCTTTAATGAAAAATATCAGATAAAATTTATATAAAAAGTCTAGAACATCAAATTTGATTAGATGATCTTTCATTATAAAAGTATATCACTCCAAAATCCAAATAAAGAGGTAAAACTTTCATAATCCTATGATGCTAATATTAACATAACCACTATTTACAACTATTTTTTTCTGACATAGGTGCATTTGTCAGTTGAAATTATGTTGCTTAAACAATTTAGTATATTTTTAAATCTAATATGAAAACAAAAGTATTTTCCACTTTGCTATCTAGTCCCTAAAACATCACTAAAAGCAAAATCTTTCTTAAAAGTTGTACATTTTCACTGTAGAAATTAACATAAACAAAAAGAAAAGAAATATCGACCATAAGCCCACTTCCAAGATATCCACTGTTAACATATTAGGATATATCCTTCCATGCTACTATCTACTGAAGTCTGTATTTTCTCTTAATGAATCCAAGGGACACCCACGCCCAAAAAAGTTTGTATTTTGTTTTCACTTAACAGAGCAGGTATTTTCCCACATAAGTAAATATAACCCTGCATCGCCATTTTTAATAGTTGGGTATTTAGACATGTTATAATTTATTTCTCTAATTCTTTAATGATGAGCTTACAGGTATTGGTCAATTTTCCATTATTATAATTATCACTGCAATGAATTTCCTTGCACATACACCTTTATGTATCTGTTGACTATCTCTGTAAGTGAAAATGCTATATCAAAAAGCATGGGCTTTTTTTTTTTTTTTTTAAGGGTGGTGAGGTATGTTGCCAAACTGCCTTTCAGAAAGGCTCTATAAATTTATATTACACCCACTGCTATGTAAGAAAGTACTCAACTCCATACCTCTAATAATACATATTTTCATATTCTTTTTTTTTTTTTTGGAGACAGTGCCTCGCTCTGTTACCTGGGCTGGAGTGTTAGTGGCATCATCATAGCTCCCTGCAACCTCCGACTGCTGGGCTCAAGCAATCCTCTGCGCCTCAGCCTCCCAAGTAGCTGGGACTACAGACTATGTATCACCATACCTGGCTAATATTGTCTATTTTTTGTAGACACCAGGGCTTCACTCTTGCTTAGGCTGGTCTCAAACTCCTTACCTCAAGCAATCCTCCCATCTCAGCCTTCCAGAGTGCTAGGATTACAGTCATAAGCCACCACTCCCAGCCCTTCACATTCTTATTATCTTTGTAATTTGATGGGCTAAAATGACACTTCACTATTTTTTTACATTTCTTTGACTACTACTAATGTTAAACTTTTCATCCCCACGTATACAAGCCCCTCTGTGACCCCTTAGCCCTTCTTTTCTATTAATTTTTAATATATGAATACATTCTTGCCTTAAAAGTGCCAAGCATTCATACGAAGCCAGAGCTCTCCTTGATCACAAATCCTCAATCCAAACTACTTCTCAGATATAAACAGATGCTTATCTCCTCCCCAAACTTCTTCTAAGAATTTAGGTGTGTTTATAAACACTTAGTTTTGTGTTATGTTAATTTTTTAAATACTCCACAACTAGTTCTTGTCTTAAAAGAAAGGCTTAGAAATCTTTCCATGTAACAGAATGATAAATGCTACACAATATTCCACAGTATAGATGTACAATAATTTTTGTAATCATTCTCCAGAGGACACTGACATCAAAGCATCACAAATTCAGTGGCTTAAAACAATAAAAATTTATTCTTTCACATTTCTGGAGGCTAGAAGTCCAAAATCAGGTATCAGCAAGGTCACGCTCCCTCTGAAGACTCCATGGAAAAATCTTTCCTTGTCCTCTTCCTAGCTTCTTGGAGCTCCTGGCAATCCTTGGGGCTCCTTGGCTTTCAGATGTATCACTCCAATCTCTACATCCATCATCACATGAGCTTCTTTACTCTGTGTCTTAGTCTCTATGTCTCATCATCTTATAAGGACACCAGTCATTTGATTTAGGGTACACCCTAATCCAGTATGACCTCATCTTACCTAGTTACATCTGCAAAGACTATATTTCCAAATAAAGTCCCATCCTGATATTCTAGGTGGACATGAATTTTGGAGGAACACTATTCAATTTAGTACACATACTGTCTTGGCTACTGTAGTTTTATTTTAAGTATCTGAAGTAGTTAAAGTAAGTCTGCCAACTATGCCCTTTTTGTTTATAATTTCTTTGTATATCCTGGGTCCTTGGTGTTTCTATATAAATTTTAGAATCAGCTTTGCATTTTCTACAAAAAGCCTGCTTGGTATTATGATTGGAACTGCATATAGGGAGAACTGACATCTTAGCCACACTGAGTCATCCAGTTCATGAGCATAGAATATCTCCTTTTGTTCAGGTTTTCTTTAATTTCTCTCAGCATTGTCTTATAGTCTTTAAGGTACAGGTCTTACACATTTCTTGTTACATTTATTTCTAAGTATTTTATGTTTCTTAATGCTATTTTTAATGGAATTTTTAAAATTTAAATTTTTCATTCACTGCTAAATACAATGATTTTTGTATACTGACCTTATATCCTTACTGCTAAATAAATATCCTTATTAGTTCTAGTAATTGTTTTCTAGGTTCCTTTACTTTTCCTGTGTAAACAAACATGTCAACTACAAATAGAAACAGTTTTACTTCCTCCTATCTGATTTCATACATTGTTTCTTTTTCCTGCCTACTGCATTGGCTAGAATTTCCAGTACAACCGTTAAAAAGAATGAAGAGAGTGGGTATCCTTGCTTTTTCCCTTGATCTTTGAGAATAGCACTTGACATTTCACCATTAAGTATGATTTAAGCTGTGGGTTTTTCATGGATACCCTTTATCAGATTGAGGATATTCCCTTCTAGTCCTAATTTGCTAATAGTTCTTTACTCTAAATGGGTACTAAGTTTTGTCAAGTGCTCATTCTGCATCTATCAAAATAATCATATGGCTTTTAAAATATGAATCTAACCTTGCATTTCTGAAATAAACCCCACTTGATAATGACGTATTATCCTTTTTACATATTACTAGATTCCATTTGCTAATATTTTGTAAAATCTTTGTCACAGTAGTATCAGTGGCATGCTGGCTTTATAAATGTGTTAGAAAGTGCTCCCTCCTCCTATTTTCTCAGAGTTTCTATAAAATTAGTTTACATCTTCCTTAAATGTTTAAAAGAACTGATCAGTGAAAACATCTAGGCCTACACAGTAACCAATTTTTAATTGGGCATATTTTACTATTAATCCTTTGTCTCTCATATAGGTTAAAATATTCTGTCCTGTCATGAAACTACCATTCAGTTTTATTATCTTTATTTTTAATACCCAGAATAAATAGTGCACTTGTACCTCCAAAGCACTGAGACTTTTCCAGTTTTATCTTTATCCATTCTGTCACTTGTATAGTACTATACTCTAGTGATACTGAACTATCTGCAACTCCCTAATGTACCATACTGACTTTATCATGTACTGTGATCAAATCACAACATTTTGAACCTATTTTTTGACTCATAAAATGAAAATATCTACCTTGCAGGGATGTAGTCAGAATTATAAGCTTTTCAACAAATAATAGCTATTGATGATGATACATTATTTTGCCTTCTGCCTTAATATTTTACTACTCTTAAACCACTAATTATGCTTCAAGACTTAGTTCACAAATCCCTCTGAAGCCTTTCCTGACTTGTCTTCCTCTGTGGCTCTATAGCCAAAAGCACATACTTGTATTAGAGCATATATTATAAATTATTATAATTATTTATTTGTATGTTTTATGTCATCCTCTAATCTGTGGAACACTGCAAAAGCAGGGATTGTGTTTCTAACATCTTGTATTCCCAGTACCAAGCATAGTACTTAGTGCTCATTATTATTTATTGAATAAAGAGGTGATGACAATAAAAACATTATATTTTACCCTCAAAGTATTCCTGCAAGATAGAAAGGATAAGGGCATCTAGAGAAACTAAAGCTCAAAGAAAGTAAAGCAATTTGCCCACATTCAAAACTTACTGGCATACAATGGGACTAGATACCAGGGTTTTTCTTCCAAGGTTCACAAAGAAGGGTATTTTAGAGAAAGAAGCACTGGCCATGAAACTGGAAGACTACAAGTATTAGGCCTAGATCTGCATTTACCCTCTGTATCAACCATAGAAAAATCCCTAAGTTCTTTATTTCCTCATCCATAACAAGGAGAATTCTAATGTAACTAACTTACAAAGTTATAAAGTCTCAGATATAAGTGTTTTATGAATTCTAAAGCTCCATATACAAATACAAAGTATTATTATCTAATGAGCTAGTAATTCTCAACCTTTCTAGAGCCTCCTCCTCTTTTTATCACCCCCACATCAATTAACTGCCAAGTCCTATTGATTGATCCAGTGGAACCTCCCATGTTCATTACCTCCTCTTAATCACTACTAAGCTGCCCTGACTCAGCCCTTCACCCAGTCTCACCAAGATTACTATAATAATCCAACTGCTGCCCTGCTGCTAGCCCACCTTCAGTTTCTCCGGTGTGTCCCTCCTCCACTTGAAAGCTTTCAAAGGCTTTTCACTGCCTTTTCAATACAGAACAAATTCCTTGAATTTGGGTCAAGCTATCTTGCTCTAGATGCCTATCTAGTCTTATTTAGCATATACATAATACACACACACAAACACACACCTCTCCTTCTGTGCATTTTACAGAGGTAACTAGCATTTACTGGACAACTCAGCAATTCACTCTTCTATAGCACCTACTTGTGCTTCCACAGATACTACTTTCCTCTACTCCTGGAATACATTACCTCCTTCCTTAACTCTAAAACTTACCTAACCCTTTGATATCTTGATCAAACTTTACTTCAAGTCTATACAAATTTCTTCTCCAGCTAGAAGGTAACTAACTCTCCCTCTTGTAATTTATTTGTACTTTTTTTCACAAGACACTTAAGACTTTCTGCTTTATGTTGTAGTTATTTATGAACATGCCTTCCAACCCTTACTAGAAAGCCCTTCTAGCCTTTAAGACAAGATTTATGGTTGATTCACCATGCCCAAAAAAGTGATGTTCATATGTGACAGTGTCAATAAAAACATATTAAATTAACTGGCACTTTTTATCTGGCTTAGCTGATTTTGCAAAGCTTATTCTCCTACTTTCCATTGCCTTTTAGAATCGCTACTGCTTAGCAAAAATATTATAGGTTTTCTTCTTTTTAAGTTAATAAACTATATATAGACTGAGCTTTCTATAATGTACCTTAAGCTTACTGGAGCTACCTCCAGGGTTTCCCGAGTCTGAAAGATTCATATTTCAAAAATTAAAAGAAATAATATAGTCAGTTAAGATCTTTCAGATCCACTTATTCTTCAGGCATGTTTAGAGTGTACTCACAAAAAAAAAATTAAACGTTAGAGGAAAAAGAAAAATTATAGCACTAAATTAAGTTAGGGTAAAAAAATCAGCTGGAAAAGGTGAAAGTTTCTAATATTTATCTGTGCATGACTCAGGCTGACACTTTGAAGAGAAGAATGTGACAGCTTACAAGAAAACAAACTCACTCATTTCCCTTAATTTCTGAAGGCTCATGAAAGTCTGACAGGCTAGCTACAGGGTGATCTCTCATGTGTATCACCCATGACAATTATTGCTTCAATAAAAATGTTCTCCAAATTTTAATAAAGCCCAATTGGCTTTCAGGAAATAGCTAGTCTAATATTTTCATATTTAAGAAGGCATATTTCGCAAATTATTAATAGCAGCTAACTAATGGACGTAAATTAAGACTATCCAAAAATTTTATCTCGTGGCATGATGTGAAAGGCTGAGTGCTCCCAGAGGTCAGCAGAAGTGACACATAGAAAGGGCTGTGCTGAGGAGTCACACTACCTCTCTGCTTTCTTCCGGTTTGGTTTGGTTTTCCTCTTAAAACAACTACAAAGACTTTCCCTGTGAATTTTCAAACTGCTATGACTCAAATCTGGGAAATGCTGATAAAAATCACAGTTCATTATAAGCATTTGAAATTATTTGCTCTATGGATAGATAAATGAGATACAAAGAGTCCTTAAGATATCTGTTCTGTAATTTACACTGGAAATAATCTGCATCTGTCCTTATATTATTAAATAATTTGACAGTTGTTTAATATGGGATAAGTCAGGACATTATAGACACTTGTTTCCTCCCCATCAATGGTTGGCAGCAGAAGGGGGAAAAAAAAAAAGGAAAAAGAGTGCTAAGTGATGCAATCTCCTTTCATTCTTAATCTCTACACCTACTGCCCAGCTCACATCAGCTAGGACAAGGAAGAGAAAGAAGGAAAGGAGAAAGAGTCTTCCTGCCAATCCTCAACATAACCCTGTTTCTAGTCTCTCCTAATCACTGCTGTTTCTAACGACAGAACTCTGCATTAGCTTCTCACTTCAGAAAACAAGCCATCAAAGGCTTAGAATTCACAGCCTTTCTTGTATGGGGTAGAAATTTTATCATCATGACTCCTAATTCCAAGTAATTAACAACTAATCTGGGAACACAATCAGTTTAGGAAGAATACCTTCATCTAGTTCGTGAAACAAAATATGCCTCTAATTAAAAACAGTCACGCTATTTCTTACTCAAATTTCATTAAACACAAAGAACAGAATTGTGTAGGTTTATGAAACATGGAGGAAGCGCTTCTCTGAACAGCATTTACCATACAATCACTATCTTTTTCATGCTAATAATAAAATACACAGAGTATTCATACCTTAGAAAGATAAAGCATAATGACACACCTTCATTACCCTCTGTCTGCAAAGAAGAATTTACTTCTCTATATTGTTATGGTAAATGACTATTCCTAGCAAATAAACCCATCCTGGCACAAGATGCTCTTCTAGGTCTTTCCCATCTCTCACTTCTACTACTGTATGACTGCACAGCCATATCCATCAATCATTTTTGCAAACACCACTAACCCATAGTGCTATTATATATAAGCCAACGGATATTTTCAATACCATACAGTCACACTATTATCCATCTTTTATAGACAGACAATCAAACTCAATATGACAAGATTTCAGAGAAACAGCTAATGGTGATGTAAGTTTTATAGCCCTGAAAGCAAAATGGATTTAATTTGTGCAAGAAATACAGATGAGCAATAACTTCAATCTTTTACTACAGTTTACACTTTTAAATAATAGGAAGGGGGTTTCTGAACTATAAGAAAGTACTTGCTGAGGCAGGAGGATCGCTTGAGGTCAGGAGCTTAAGGTTGCAGTGAGCTATGATGCCACTGCACTTGAGCTGGGGCAACAAAGCAAGACTCTGTCTCACAAAGAAAAGGAAACTACTTGTTTTTACTGTTAAGTACTTTTCCAGATTGTTCAATGATAGTTTATCACACTTAACACTAATAAAAAAAATTTGTCATACAAATAATGTGCATATATACATATTACAGTGATTAATTCTAAATTTCACTCCTATATTATGCAGTATGAATTATAATTAATATTATAGTCCAAAGTTCACACTTTTTAAGGCTGAAACAAAACTGATTTTCCTAAAACGTCTGAGAACACACCCTGGTGGCAGATTCTTTGGAGAAAAAATAAAAATACAAATGTATTAGTAGTTAAAACAAATGCTATTACAATGAAAGTATCTTTTTAAAAAACTGACCAAGTTCTACTAAGCAACTCAATTATTTCAAGTAATATCCAAAGTAGAAAAAATTCTAAATGTGATCAAAGAATGTTGAGAAATCTCAGAAGTTCTCTGTGAGGGTATCTGACCTGCCAGCAGTCTTTCTGTAAAAAGATGATGTCTGACGCAGAAGAAACTTTCAGGATGACCTAGTACATTGCTATCCAACTGAACTTTCTACAATGATGAAAATCTATATCTGCACCGTTCAAGACAATAGTCACCAGCCACATGTGGCTACTGATCACTTGAAATGTGGCTAGTATGACTGATAATTTTAAATTTTATTTCATTTTAATTAATTTCAATTTAAATGGCCACATATGGCCAGTGGCTACTATGACTGTACAGATCTAGTCCTTCCTGTTACCCTACTCCAGTGAAAGTCACCAAAGCAATGCAAGGAAAATTCAGAGGTTCTCAGACATATATAGATACAACTACAGAAGACTAAATCTGTAGCTTTTTGTTTAGGGGATTTTAAATGTACTTAAGTTTGTTTAACTGCATCAGGCTACTTTTGGTAACTGCAATCATTTTAAAATAAGGAATGTGGCCAGGCATGGTGGCCATGCCTATAATCCCAGCACTTTGGGAGGCCGAGGCAGGAGGATCTTTTGAGGCCAGGAGTTCAAGACCAGCCTGAGCAATATAGGGAGACCCTATCTCTACAAAAAGTTTAAAAATAAGCCAGGTATAATGGCATGCTTATAGTCCCAGCTACTAGGGAGGCTGAGGCAGGAGGATCACTTGAGTCTAGGAGTTCAAGATTGCAGTGAGCTATGATCATACCACCGCACTCCAGCCTGGGTGACAGAGTGAAACCCTGTCTCTAAAAAAAATAAAATAAAATAAGGATGAGTGTGAAAATGGTCTAATATTCCTCTTGACATGATTGTGGTCTTATAGCCTATATAAGACTGCTGACATGTGAAGAATGCTGTAGCGTTTAGCTACGTCAAATAAAACAGATTAAGAGTGAGAACAGTCCAACGGGTCCAGCCTCCCCCTTCTATTTAACTCTAGTCATATGTTGCTACTAGTCCAAACACATGTTAAGCACCCACTTTGTCTGGGATATCAGATTGAGTATTATGAGGAATAAACACAAAGATAAACAATGCAACGTTTCTTCTCTGAGAAAACACCAAATGGCAGATAAGCCAGGTGCAGCGGGAGGGCCCAGAGACCCCAGGAGCCCTAGAATGGGAAGCCACAGTGGCTTTCGTGAAGGCTCTGGCAGCGGCATTCATGACCATGGTGTGGGCCAGGGCAGAGGCCGTGGAGCTCACAGAGGCAAGGCTGAGGACAAGGAGTGGACACCTGCCACGAAGCTGGGCTGCCTGGTGAAAGACATGAAGATCAAATCCCTGGAGGAGATCTACATCTTCTCCCTGCCCATCAAGGAGTCCAAGATCATTGACTTTTTCCTGTGGGCATCTCTCAAGGATGAGGTTTTGAAGATTATGCCAGTGGAAAAGCAGACCCGCGCTGGCCATTGGACCAGGTTCAAGGTGTTTGTTACCACTGGGGACTACAATGGTCACATGGGTCTGTGTGTTAAGTTCTTCAAGGAGGTAGCTACTGCCAACTGAGGGGCCATGATCTGGCCAAGCTCTCCACTGTCCCCGTGTGGGACAAAAGCTACTGGGAGAACAAGATCAGCAAGCCCAACATCGTTCCGTGCAAGGTAACAGGCCACTGCAGCTCTGTGCTGGTATGTCTCATCCCTGCCCCTAGAGGAACTGGCAATATCTCAGCTCCTGTGCCCAAGAAGCTGCTGATGATGGCTGGTTTTGATGACTGCTACACCTCAGCCAGGGACTGCGTTGCCACCCTGGACAATTTTGCCAAGGCCACTTTTGATGCCAGCTCCAAGCTCCTTTGACCCCTGACCTCTGGAAAGAGATCCTATTCACCAAATTTCCCTACCAGGAATTCACTGACAATCTTGTCAAGACCCACACCAGAGTCTCCAGTTGTGGCTACACCATAGCATTTTTATACAAATAATAATAATAATAAAGTGAATTAAGCCTGTTTAAAAAAAATGCACTGTCTCTATCCTCCAGAAACTTACTACTTTTTGAGGTAAAAATGCCATATAACAACCATTTATATGTATATATTGGCCTCACCTTTTCCCTCTACCAATTGCCAATCTCAAATGGTCAACTATTACCTTACACAAATAATTCCTAAATCTTTCAAAGGGTAAGAGACTGTGACATAAGACCCACATTTCTGTGTGCTAGACTACTCCCCTTGAATATCTTGAACTAGATCAAGAAATATTTACTGAGCATCAGTGATGAACTAGAAAACAGGGCTAGATGCCCTGGAGAAGTTCAGCCCCACAAGGATGCAGACATTTTGTAGACAGATCATGTCTTATGTGACAAGTGCATGGAGTTGTGCACAGGTACCACTGTGCACATAGAGAGGAGTGTTTAGCAGAGGTTGAGAGGACAAAAAAGGGTACCCAGAGGAGATAAAGATTGAGCTGAGTCTTGAAGGATGGATTAAGGGCAAGCAAACAGCATGATGGAGAACCACAAATAATTAAGTCATTAGACTATCCAGTTTGGAGCAGGAAAGTAGCATGAAATGATGCTGCAGAGGTGAGCAGAGGCAAGGTCATGGCTGCCATAAATATCACCCATAGAGCTGAAAATAGATGAAGTGTCACAGAAGGTTTTAAGATATATGCTTCAGATAGCTCACTGTGTGTGAGCAGCATGAAAGATGGATTCAAAGGGACCAACACTGTACATAGGGGTCAGCTAGATGACTGAGATGACTGTTGCAATGCAATCTACCAGCTGAGTCACAATGACGGTATAGATGAGACACGTGTGACAGAAACAGAGGCAAGACTCAAGAAGGGCTTAGGAAGTAAAATTGTGGCATCTTACCATAAGATGAGGGAATGGTAGATCAGCAGGAGAGGCGGCTGAGACCTTAGCAGTAGGACAGCTAAGATGATTAACAAATTCTAGCTTGAGTGAATGAATAGATAGATGGTGGAACCATTCACAGACAGAGAATCTGGAGTAGGAATGGTAATAAGGCTAGTTTTAGATACTCATGGAATATCCAGGTGTATAAATCCAATGGGTAAATTAGAAGCTGACAGAGAGAAAGATTTGAAGATAAAAGATTGAAATGTCACCTGCATTAAGTGGTATTTAAAGTTCTTAGCCGGAGCTTCCAGATAGCTGAACATGTGGATGCTCCTGGAGGGTGGGGCTTCAGGGGAGTGCATGGAAGATCCATACCTCTTCCCATATGCCTTGCCCTATGCATCTCTTTGTAAAATCCTTTATAATAAACAGGTAAATGTAAAACCAAACAAACAAACAAAAAAATAAAGTTCTTAGCACTATGTTAAGTGTTAGGGACATAAGAAAGAACAAATCACAGTCTCCTACAAGGAAGAGTATGGAAGATGGATAAGTAAAAAGTCGACTACAGGAACTTGGGTAATAATGATGTGTCGACATAGGTTCACCAATTTTAACAAACATACCACTCTGGTAGGGAATATTGATAATGGGTATGCTATGCATGTATGCATAGGGGCAGGGAGTACATGGGAAATCTCTGTATCTTTGCTCAATTTTGCTGTGAATCCAAAACTTCTCTAAAAAGGAAAGTCTAAAAAATAATGTTTTAAAGTGAATTACAGAAGTAACAGCCACACCGAATACTAAAAGTCAAGCAGGCATTAAAGAGGAAGCCAGAAAAGGTATAGTGATATATGTACCCTAAAGTATGATTCTGTTTTGGACAAGCTGAATTTAAGGAATGGAATAAGACTAGCTTTGCCTTTGCAATAACAAGAAAGAGAAGAATACTGAAACCCTTGACATGAAGAAACTGAATTTCCCTTTTAGATGGCCTTATATCTCTCAGTGAGGTGTGAAGTAGGAGCACATGGACAGTGTAGTGTGGATAAAGATTAGAAAACAACAAAAAGGTTTGGAATCATAGAGTGATGAGGAAATACATAAAAGACAACAAGAACCAAAGACCAAGTTAAGACTTAATAACAACTCTCAGTAAGGCCTATCAGTCAGATTTATTATTTCTCCCTTCTCTCCTTCTCTTTCTTTCTCTTTCCCTTTCTTCCTCCCTTCCTCATTACAACTATGCTTTGCAAGCATGTTCCATGGAATACTAGATACAAGGGAAATAAGCTGTTACACAGAAGCTGTTTATAAATAAGTCTGGAAAAAATGTTTAATAAAACAAAACTAAGCTTATTTCTTTACTGTAAGATTGCACAGAATCATTCCCAGTTGGAGAATATAATGTGCAGTACTGTCCACCACATTAACCATTCAACCCCTTTATTTACAAAGTATTCGAGTGATACAACCTGGGACACAGTGGGCCAGCAGCAAAGAGGTAGAAGCAGTAGACACCTTAAAAAACAGAGAACACAGTAGGAATAATGGAGTAGAAAACTAAGAGGCTGTGGTAGGAGAAGAATTCAGAACTTATGACCCCAGAGAAGGAGCTGGCCCAGGGGATAATTAGACCCAAACTCTGGTCATCTGTGATCATATGGGTTAATGAAGTAGAGGGTCTCACACACAGATCTGGGTCTGACTGGTATATGGGTCATCAATACAAATATCAATCAAGTTGCCCAAGTTGATGTCAGGTAACAGCTGAGAGAAAGACGGTGTCAAAGATGGGCAGATAATCAGAATGGGAAGAGGGAATATAACCAGATGGCAAAAGATTCAAAGGAGCAAAGACTGGAATGTGGTAGGTAGGCATCCTCCCTAAGTCAGTGCTTTTAAATGATGCCAGATCTAAGGCCATAGGACATGAAGGCCAACTTTTTCTAAGCTCTTCTTCTTTCTACCTTTAATAGAAAGGTACCTTAAACTTTATTCAGTTGGTTTTTATAATGAATCTTCCCCTTTTCCTAATCATTTCCAATTGACCTAATGTTTGGGCAGTATGTTCAAACTGATTCAGTTTCTTTCCTAGGTGCTATGTCAAAGACTGACTGACAGCAGGCACCACAGTCCACAGATAAAAGATGGGACCCCACTTAGATCCATACTCTCTAAGCCTTGGTTTTTAGTTCTTCATTTGTGAAATGAAAATATTAATAGTGTCTACCTAATGTGGTGGTTGTTAGAATTGAATGAGACAAAGCATACTGCTTACATGATACTTGGTACATAGTACAGTTCTCAATAATAAGCACTATCACTGTGTCTCCACCACAGATAATCAAAAAGGATGCTCCAGCAAACACAGAAGAGATATCTACAAGGAGGATCTTGTAGATGGGGTAAAAGTGGAAGGAGATAGAGCCATGCCTACGATAGATAAAAGTTTCCAAGAGAAGGGAAGCTGGAATGGTCTGCAACTTAAGCAGCAGGATTGGAATAAGTGTCCAGGAGTATAAAGGGAGACAGGAGTCAACTATCAGTGCATATGGCCACTTTACCCAGTGAGCAGTGACAATAAGCAGTTTCAACATTTCATTCCCAGTGGAAGATGCCCCTTGTTTATCTTGGAGCTAGGTTTCCCAGGGTTGATGCAGATTAGACCAATAGCAAGGATTACCTTAATATTCATCACTTTGCAGTTCATGTGAAAATATTCCATATTTCACTATGCTGGAAATGGTTCTCACCGTAGAAAATGTCTTTTTGTAGTGCTTTTCACATAACCAAAAAGCATTTGTGGCAACATGGCACTATGTCACTCAGCTTACTAAAAACTTCTTTAACACACTATAAAGAATAATTGTTTAGCGAGCTTAGAATCTGACAGCATCAGATAGTTAATCATTACCTGTCATTACCATTGCAATCAATCATAGATGAGTACTTTTTTCCAGCAGTACTGATGCTAAAATATTCGGTAGACCACAGCACTAATGGCACCTCCCCACATTAGAGGACAATGGGCCTATTTAGTCTTTGTAACCAAGTTTACTGTTCATTCATATAGGCTACACATTGAAATAGTATATAAATTTAAAGACAGATGTAATGTTCTGTTTTTATTTACTCATTATTATCGGAGATAGGTCTCACTTGTTGCCCAGGCTTAAGAGCAGTGGCATGATCACAGCTCACTGCAACCTCAAACTCCTGGGCTCAAGCAATCCTTCTGCCTCAGATTCCCAAGTAGTTGGGACTACAGGCACACACCACCATGCCTGGCCAATTTTTCCATTTTTTGTAGAGATGGGGGTCTCACCGTTGCACAGGCTGGTCTCGAACTCCTGACTTCAAGCCATCTTCCCACCAAGGCCTCCCAAAACAGCTAGGATTATAGGCATGAGCCACCGTGCCCGGCCTACTCTTGTTATTTTTATTTTCAAATAATATATAGTACAATGGTCCTCCCAAAGTTAAATATGAGATGTTACATGTAGATAAAAGTATTTAAAGCTATACCATTTATTTCTAATGAGTAGGAACAAAAGAAGAGTAAACGTAAATTTTAACAGGAATTATAAATCAAGGCATCATCTCAAACTGTATAAATAATAAAAAAAAAACCTCAAAAAACAAAACAAAAAACCATCTCAGAGCTAGCTGATAAAGACAGATATAAATCATAGGAGAGATTAAAAAATGGAATTATTTTCACTCCTCTAAGATTTTTGGATAATGAAATCAATGTCACTGCAACATATAAAAAGAATAGCTTCTACTGCTATTTGAACCAAACAAATAAATGAAAGGTTGGAGTTACAGGACACTAATGTATGGCTTAATTTCATTCTTGGAATACAGAAGGAATTCTGAATGAATTTTCACTTGTGAGTATCTATAACTTCCAACCTTTAGTCCACTACATACATAAATATGACCCAGATAGTGTTTCACAAACACAAAATAACAACTCTAATTTCATGAAGGGCTCAACTAAGACTGATCTTCCATGATATCTTAGCAAGTTTATAAAAGCAGAGTGCCTAGTTCCAATTAGAGCAATTCATACTATGGGATATGCAATATTTAAAAGAAATCATGAATATGAGACCCTTAACATATGTCCCAATCCAAAAGCACATAATAACCAAACCAGGGGGGGATATTACACATATTTCTTATAAATCTAAAAGCCATAATTCATCTGTTTTAATATTTTAGGGACTCTGATTAGCTCCCTTTTGGCTCCTACAGTTCTCATGAATTAAATTAAGTTGAGCTGTAAAGTAATGCAGACCTTATTGATTCCAGAGACTGTGAGTCACCAAGGGAAGAAGTCCAAAAAGGTTAAATTTCCACTGAACTCCAAATCAGAGGTTCGAAAGCTAGAGAGATAAAGACATTAGCTGTAGTCTTATGAAACATTCAAGGCTACTTTCATTTGATTAGGAGTTTGCTACAGGCTCTTTATGACAAATATTACAAGGACATTTTAAATTTTTTAGGCTGTGAAGAAAGACCCAGGAAAAATAGATTATCTATGAAGAATTCTAAATCAGAAGCTAAGGAAAAATTTGTTTATATACACTCAGAAACTTACTAGTGCATTATCAAGAAAACCAAAAAGCTATCATGGAACAAAGGCCACATTCCTTACTCGTTATTGCATAACAAAATCTGTTCTTATTTGTAACAATGGTTACAACAATCTATTGCCTTAGGCCAGCATTCCCCAAACTATTCTAAAAAACACTAACGGTCTATGAAATGTTTATAAAGAGTTGGAAGAGTCAGGGAAGGAGAAAAGAAATCCTCTAGCAATATTTTTGTTCCAAAATTTTTAATATACAAAAACTACTAAGTAAATTTGATACAGTTATAATAATGAGATAAGCTACCCATAATAGTATGCCACACTTCAAAAGGCCAGGAAATGTATAACATACCACTTATGCATAAATGCATTGATGCTCAAAAGATGCATAAGCATACAACTATTGTTTTATGCTATTGAAAGATAGCTGATTTATGCTATGATTTTTGCCTAATAATCTAAGTATATATTTTAACTTTTTATTACATAATAAAGACATGAATCAAAACATAAATTTCTTCTAGCCATTACTCTATATATGTGAGATACCTTTTTGGTAATCTATTTTTAAAAAAGCTAATTTTTTTTTCCTGAGTTTCTACTGATGTTCTACCAATACATCATCATTTTTTAAAAAGTTCTTCATGGTTGCATGAGTTCAAAAAATGTTATTTTAGTTAAACACAAGTATGACAATATATGCCTCAATTTTGGGGACAATAAATTATGTTGTACCTGTTTCTTAAATTTAAAATGGCACATAAATAACTGACAAAAAAGATGACAGGCATAATAATTTGATCCACTTAATCTGCATCTCCCTCACAATTCAATATGACCCCCATTAACCTTTTATTTATTTTACTTTATTTTTTTGAGACTGAGTTTCCCTCTGTTGCCCAGGCTAGAATGCAATAGTGTCATCATAGCTCACTGCAACCTCAAATTCCCAGGCTCAAGCAATCCTCCCTGCCGCAGCCTCCCAAGTAGCTAGGACTACAGGTGCATGCAACCATTCTTGGCTAATTTTTCTTATTTTTTTGTAGAGATAGGATCTCACTATGTTGTTCAGGCTAGTCTTGAACTCCTGGCCTCAAGTCATCCTCCTGCCTCAGCCTTCCAAAGTGCTGGGATTTACAGGTGAGACCCATTATACCTGGCCCCCACTTACCTTTTAAAATTAAGTAGCATATAAACAAGAATGCAAGTCCATTACTGAGAAATTTATACACTCTTATTATAGTGAAAGAGGCTTTAAACAGCCTTTCTCTGACAACAGCTGATAGGACAGTACATACTTTCTCTGACAAGTCATAGGACAACAACTGATAGGACAGTACATATTCAATATTTTAATAATGATAGCAAAGATACATGATACATAATTTCTAAGTTGCAATAAAGAATCTATTTTGTATGTATGATCTGAGGTATAGACCTAACACTATATATATATTTTTTAATTGTGGCTTCCAAAGACAAACATGTGATTAGCTTTGTCACAGCAACAAAACCTTTCTAAAGTCTAAACATTTCATTTTTTATTTTTAAATGTCCTCTCATTCCTATATTCCTCTCTCTCACTCTCCACTTTTAGCAGCCACAGATGCAGAAAAACAAAAGCAAAACCAAAACTAACTCATTTACTCACTCATGGCATCTTTCATGGATACACTAATGGAAGGAAGAAATGAGAGGTATATATATCCTTATACATCCCTATCTATACATGGAAAGGAAGATGGAATAGACATTAAAATCCTTAGGTTTCCTTTCAACGACTAATTCATTTGCCAAAAAAGTTTGCTATATAAATCAACTGTAGAATTTAAAGCTCTTTATAATAAAAAATTAACATTTTATACTTATTGTGAAACATTTATTCAAAAAGTGTATAAAATATATATGTGTAGTCTAATGAATAATTGTCAAGTAAACATCCATTTTTCAATTACCATCCAAGTACAGAAATAGAAACCAGCATCACAGAAACAGAAGAAAACCCTCTTAAACATACCCCCATGCCCCTCTTCAGTTACTATGGCTTTAATGTACTGTAAATTTCACAAGGTAACACACTAATATGAAAGGAAATAATGCCGCAGGTGTTTTAAGACAGAAATATTTAAAATTCCTATAAAATGCATTAATAGAGACCATTTCTAACATACAGGACATTTTGTTAAACTTTCCTGTGAAATATGCCAGGAGTAAGTAAGTATATTGATTCATTTAGAATATAAATTACAGAAGTGTTTGAATTTAATTTTCTGGAACACCACATAGGAGGACCATAAAACAGATTGTTATTAGCATTTCCAACAGCTGGTATTGAGGAAGACCAATCTAAGCACTCACGATGCAAAAAACACTAAATAATGGCCATTTCTAATCAGTAGCACCTAAATATATAACTATAAATTGCAAATTAACAGATAGAGCTCTGTGATCTTTGCTGGCTCTGACAAAACAATAAAAGCTTAGGCAATACTCCTCACTTCCATACCAATGGAGGATGCTCACATAGCATGATGGGATTCTGGATCCCTTACTTCTTGTGTTGGATACTAGTATGTAGATAATTACAGTAACACGTAATCACATTAAGTGACTGTTGATACTAACTTTGCTTTTTGCAAGGTAGTTTGGGTTACAAAATTCATCACTCAAAGAATTAAGCAAAAAAAGGTTTTAAGGATTAATATCAACAGCTCCAAGATAAACTTAACTGCAAAATATTAATTTTGATATGATGTCAAATTTGAACTCGATTTTTTTCCTTAGCAAAGAAAGGCACTCAGAGTTCAATGTGACATTAAGTAAAGAATTTCCAAATTCTGTTAATAAACAATGTTTAAGAACCCCTTTTATAAAGAAGTACTTATTGTCCAGAATGTAGACACAGATAATGCAAAGCAAATATAATTCATTTATAATTTAAAACCTAGCCAAACAATTGTTTCCCTTGCACTAAACAGCTCCTTTTTTTCTACCAATCCCACCAATATATATATATTTATTTGACACTTGCTCCTTCTCACTAACCACTGCAAGCCTAGGCAATGTTGTCCCCATGGGCCATGACTTGATAAAGTTCTATATTAATATCTTTGGAGATTTGATGGATAGAAAAACAAACACACAACTGTATTAAACATTCAAGGTCTTTTGTTAAGTACACTGACAATGACAGAATAGCACAGTCACAGGGAAAAACACCTTTGAATCTCTAGATATGCTTTATACAAATAGATTTCCTCAAATCTCTTAACACTGGATGGCTGAGCAATTGATTTATCAATTTGATGCAATATTATGCAACCATTAAAGTTAAACACTATAAAGCTATAACATAGAAGATTTCATAATACAACATAAAATACTCTGAACATACATTTATATCTAACTATAAGACATCATATACATGGGCAAATACTTGGAGAATACAACAAGAAATGAGTATTTGGTATAGTTGTGGGGACTCCTCTAACTCTCCATGTTTACAAAATAAATAAAAATCAGAAGGTAGAAAATGCAAGGACACCTGTAAAACTATCATCAGCACCTTGGTAATCACCTCATATTTATGATCTATATTAAACATACCAAAACTTGCTATATATTACCCTTTCAGGCATGCTTCTGGACAAGGTCACCAGATAAAGGGGAAACAAGGTCCTGCCTGAGTATTCCGATTAAGAAGAAGGAAAAAAAATGACTACTGATAGCAAGGTGACAGAAGTATTGTAACCAATGGCATGTTTACTGCCACCTCAAGGTATCAAATTTAACATGACTTCTTACTAAAATTAACCACTGCATCCAATTTAAGCCCCCCAAATTACAAAATACAAATGTTATATTCTGATAAGGGACAAGGGAAAAGATTACATCAGTTTGATCCACTTTTCACTGCATAAGAAATTACATTTCTGTAAAAGTGAAAGACCTTTAGATTCAAGGATATCCTGAGATATCCAATTTCCTGACACAGGGATAAGACATCCATTATTTACTTTATGTCTTCCTTTAAACACCATATGGGTCCAAAGCTTGATAAGGTAATCCTGAAATTACTGGCACTACCTCAAAATGCAGAACTAGTTTGGATTCTATGCTAACATGATTATACAAATTGCCCTTGGCACTTGGGGTTTTTTGCAGAAAGTAACAAATTAATCCTAAAATTCAGTGAAATGAAAAATATCCAAAATAGCCCAAACAAACTCAAAAAAGAACAAAGTTAAAGGGTGCACAATTCCTGATTTTAAAACTTACTTCAAAGCTACAGTAATCAAGACTGTATGGTACTGGCCTAAGGATAGAAAAATAGGGATCAATGGAATAGAATTGAGAGGCCAGAAACAAACCCTCATATTTATGGTCAATTAGTTTTGAAAGTACCGAGACAATTCAACAGGGATAGAACAGTCTTTTTAACAAATGGTGCTGGATGACTGGATATCCAAATGGAAAATAATGAAACTGTACCCTTAACTTATGCCATATTTGAAAATTAAATCCAAATAGATATTCACATGAAAAATAATAAAATGGGACCTCTAAAATTAATGCAAAATGGGTAATAGACATAAGCATAAGAGCTAAAGCTGTAACATTCTTAGAAGAAACATAGAAGTAAATCCTCATGACCTTGAGTCAGCTTCTTAGATATGACCCCCAAAACAGAAGTAACAAAAGAAAAACATTGATAAATTATACTTCATCAAACTTTAAAAAAAAAATATATATATATATATATATATATTTAAACAGGATTTTGCTCTGTTGCCCAGACTGGAGTGCAGGGGCATGATCACAGCTCACTGCAGCCTCAAACTCCAGGGTTCAAGTGATACTCTAGCCTTAGGCTCCTGAATAGGTGGGACTATAGGTTTGCACCTCCACATCCAGCTATTTGGGTTTTTTTTCTTGCAGGAATAGGGTCTTGACAAGTCGCCTAGGCTGTTGCAATGGCCTCCCAAAGTGTTGGGATTACGGACATGAGCCATTGTACCTAGTCAAGACAAAGGACTCGAATGGATATTTCTCCACAGAAGATATACAAATGCAAATGGCCAATAGGCACATGAAAAGATAATCAACATCAGTCATTACAAAAATGCAAATCAGAACCACAATAAGATACTATTACATACTGACTAAAATGGCTAAAATAAAAAAGACACACATCATAATTGTTGGGGAAGATGTGAGGAAATTAGAACATTGTATATTACTGATGGGATTATAAAATGATGTAGCCACTTCAAAAAACAATTTGGCAGTTCCTCAAAATATTAAAGACTTATTATATAACCCAGCAATTCCATTCCTAGGTATACACTCAAGAGAAATAAAAGCATATGGCCACGCAAAAAACCTGTCCATTAATGTTCACATTAGCATTATGGACAATAGCCCAAAGTGGAAACAACCCAAATGTCCATCAACTGATGAATGGATAAACAATATGTGGTATATTCACACAATGGAATATTATTCAACAATAAAAAAGTATAAAATATCGATACATGGTACAATATGAATCATGAAAACATTTTGCTAAGTGAAAGAAGCTAGTACATTTAACATGCTATTTAAATAATATATTTCCTTTAACTATTTTTCCTTTACACACTTTATACTTTCAACCACCCAAATATTATGTTCTCTATAATATTTTCCCAATGACCCAAAATAAAACTCTTTTGCCCTTCCATGATCCACTAGGCTCTACTAGGGCATTTCTTCCATTCTGCCTAATGATTACAGTCACCTGTGGACATGTCCAGTGCCCCTGCTTTCTGAGGATAAGGCTATCAATCAATTCTGTATCTTTGGTAGTGCGGTGCTTTACATATAGGGGTATTCCGTGTTCTTTAAGGGATAAATATCATTACAATGAAAAGGACACAGGTTTTGGGGTCTACTAGTCCCTTCATGTATCCAATGAATCATTACTGGTCACTTATTTTGTGCAGGAACTGAACTGAGCTCAAATCTAAATTTACCCATTACATTATTTGTTTTATATATATATATATATAATGTTGAAGAAGTTACTTAACCTCTCTAAACCTAATTATATTTTCCTTTCTAAACTAAATATGTTATCCACACTTCACAAAGGTGTTTGAGGATTAAATGCAGCAATATATTCTTTTCAGTATACACATATCCTCAAGAAACATTATTTCCTTTATTTCTTCTTTTCTCAAAAGCAGCTAAACAATTTTCTTTAGGTATGTAAAAAATGTTACATAGAGAGAATATATTCAGGAGAAAAGTGATCTCAAACTTCCAAGGCAAGTTAAATTTCAAATTTATAATTTATTTTATAAACTCCATATTTTATTATTAAAATTATTTATTCAAAGTCTGAGAAGTAATTTAAATCAGAAAACTCTCATATCTCACACTGACATCACTATAGTTGCTAGAAAATTACTTTATCCTAACCAAAATTTGCTTTTCCAAAAGGATTATCTATCTTATAGGAACACTTTCTTAGGGAACAAAGTTAACATATTAAGCCTGTATGCTGCAGAAGATATTATACATGGTGCTTTTATATACTATCAAACTTTGGAAGTAAATATGCTGAGGAGGGCACAGTGATATAGGATTCCTACATAACTGCTGGTGAGAACTGGAAACTCAAAAAACCTTCTAGAAAGATAAATTGGCAGTATGCGCCAAAGACCTCAAAATCAACATATTCTTTGATCTGATAAGCATATTCCTAAGAATCTATCCTCTGGAAAACAGTCCATGATATAAAAGATTTAGGTACAAAGACATTCATTTTAAATTATAACATTAAAAAATCCACATTTAATATGCAGAAGTGAACAGAATTACATTTTTTAAAATATTAAGAGTGATTACTTAGGGGTAGCAAAATCATGGGTAATTTTTATGGTCTTACATTTTTATATTTTCTTATTGGTCTTACTATATGGTCTTACTATAATTTTATATTTAAGTTTCTTATAATTCAAATATGTTAATAAAGAACTTTTTTGGTGAAGAGGCAAAATAAATTTTTCAGAGGTAAGAAAGTAACAACATATTTGATTATCATGCTAGAATTTTAAAAATGATTTCAGATACATTAGTCAGGTCCTTAAAACATGCTGGTAAGGTGGTTAAACTGGTGATTTTGTCCATTTAACAAGTGAGGATAATAAAGTGTAGAGGTCATGTGACTTGCCCAAGGTTACAGAGCTGAGATTAAGAAACAGTAATTCCCACTTCTAATTCTATGCTCTTTTTTCCATCAGTGGTTCTCAAAGTGAACCAGCAGGAGCAGCAGCAGCATCTGGGAACTTGTTAGAATGTAAGATCTCAGGTCCCAACCCAGACCTACTGAATCTGAAACTTGGAGAGGGTGATGGGCAGAGATCTTTGTTTTAACAAGCCATCTAGGATTCAGATACACAATAAATCTGAGAGCACTGCTGTGTATTATGCTGCCTCACAAGTACTTTGTTAGTTAATTTAACATTTCTGGGGAAAAAAAGAGGTGGTGGTGTTATTTCTACTACTTTCGATTGCATTTGCATATTTTCAGGCTCTTCCAAATTAACAGGAGGTATTAATCATAAGGATTTGCAATAATCTTAATGTTTGATTTCTGACAATTTAATTAGCCAACAACCTCCTTTTGGATTATCACCAAAGAAGGTGGTAATCTGTCTATATCAGTCCTAAGGTATAGACAGATCTTTAGCACAGTAACGTCAGAGGAAATGAACTAATGAGAACACTGAATATCACTAGCTAAACATCCTCAGAAAAAAAGTTTGTTATATTTGGATATGTTGTGTGTATGGGCAGGGAGTGGAGGCAGAAATCAGAAACGTATCAATTTCTATTACCTTGAACTGTTAATTCTCAATAATATTCTCCTAAACTTGGTAAACCTGAAAACCATATGACTACCTGATCTAGTGAAATCAAGTCCATAAATATTTACAGCGTACTTGCTATATGTAAGGGAATGTACCAGGGGCTACAGTGTACCAGCTATAAAGCTGAGTAAGATCCAGTTTCTGGCCAAGAAAACTTTTAACCTACTAGATGATGTCAACATTTCACAAATAACACAAAGAGAGGGAGTACTACAAAATAAATTTAAAAAAATTGTCATGGAAATTCAAAGAAAGGTGACATCTCATTTTGGAGGAGGCAAACAGGAAAATGTGAGTCTGGGAAGACAGAATTTCAAAAGAAAAGTGAATAAAGGGGTATATCAGTCTCTTATTGCAGAGAAAATGAGACAACAGGTAACAAGGCAAGGTGTGTGCAGAGAGACAGCATATCATGACCATGACTGCAAACTATGTCACCTTAGCCAAGCCAGTCCATCTCCAAATTGCAACTACTCACTTGTGAAATAATAATAACAATTATCTTATTTACCTCATGGAGTTATTTAACTGAAAAAAAGCCAGAGAGAGAAAGGCTTGAACATAAAGAAACAACACAGACCATGTGCAAAGTTCAGTAATTATTTTCTATTAGTTGTGCAGTATTTAAAATGTTTCCAATTCAAAAATTACTTTCAGTTTCTATTAATAATAAAGGAAGCATATATAATTTAGATGACTAAAAATAACATTAGAAGAGCAGAAAAATCAAATTATAAACAATTTTTTAAACAGATTATATATAAAAAATCTTTTGGGGGGAGAAGTTTAATTAGTTAGCAAAAGAATACTGCCATTGTTTGATACAGTTCCTCTGGTAAGTAGCCTGGCAGTTTCTTTGAAAACCAAAAATACATTTGCCAAACAACTCAGCAATTGCACTCTTCAGCATTTTTATCCCAGAGAAATAAAAACCTAAGTTCATGCCAAAACCTGTACATAAAAGTTCATAGCACCTTTTGTTGTAACAGCCAAAAGCTAGAAACAACCCAAATAAATTATGATTCATCTATACTACTACTAGAATACTACTCAGCAATAAAAAGGAAAAAAATTGATACATTTGAATGGATCTCAAGGGAATTACGCTGAGTGAGAAAAGGCAATTTGAAAAGGTTATATACTGTAACTCCATTGAAATAAAAAAAAAATTATACAGAGATGAAGAACAGACTAGTGGCTCCCAGGAGTTAGGAAGGAGTCATGTGTAGTTATTAAAGGACAACACCATTGAGCCATGTGGTGATGGAACAGTTCTGTATTTAGATTGTAGTGGTAGTTTACATGAAGCTTCAGTAACATAGGATATAATTATTAATAACTACACATATACACATATGACTACCTGTATAACTGGTGAAATATAAGTAAGCTCTCATGTCAATTTCCTGGTTTTGATATTATATCATGGTTACACAAGTGATCAACATCAGAGAAGGTAGGATGAAAGGTGCCTAGAATCTCCCTGTATACTTCTTTGCAATTTCTTCTGATTCTATAATTTTTTCAAAATAATATGTTAAAAAAAAAGTATACTGCCATTTTTTCAAAATGGGTGATACCCACTATGCTAATGACACTATGAAAGTGGTATTGTTATCCATTGCTAGCGGCATAGTAAATTGCTATAATCCCCTGTGGAAAATGATTTTACAGCATATATATAGAGCCACTTTTGTGCCCTTTGACCCAGACATTTAATTTATGGGAATCACCTAAAGAAACAATATCAAATATGAGGGGGTGGGGAATATTACATATATGCATATACATATATAACAATGTTACTACAGCGTAATTGAGAACAGGGTAAAACTGGATGCAACCTAGATGTTAGAGAATATAGGAATCATTAAATTCTCAAAATCTAGTCGTGGACTATTATGCATTCATTGATAATGTTAGTAATGATTTGACAATATAACGGAAAATGCATATTATAAGAGAATAAAACAAAATTCAATATTAACTCCTAATTATATCTACCTAAGATAAGCATATAAAATAATAGGAGTCCATTTTTTAAAAAGATAATGTTAGTGTGGCAAAATTATGGGTATTTTTCTCAAACCTTCCTACAGAGTTGACATATTATTTTCATAAAGAAATAAAAATACTTTTACCTTATCCCAGAAATCAATCAAAGCTGTAAAGTCCCATTTCTTAGAATATGCCACATTGTATTTCAGAATAGCATCCTATGAAAAAAGCAGAAACAAAACCGCATGATATAGCCAAGTGAATTATCTATGAATAACCTTTTTATGAACTACTTCCAGTAAATTCCTCAATGCTGGACAAGCTTCCTCCTACCATTAGCTACTCCACATCAGTAGCTATAGACAAATAGAATGCATATTATTAAAATAATTTATTATCCACTTAAGTGAGATTAGAAGGGTCAAGTAATAGGGGAAAAACACAATTACCCTAAAGCATTTATTCTAAATAAGATAATATAGTACAAATGGATAAAAACTGGACCTTGGGGGATAAAAAAACCCCAAACTTAGATACCACAAGGATTTGTGGCCCTCAAGAGGGTCACACTATATACACACAGACATATAGTACACTAGTAGTATTAAAATTTCATGGGAGGGGAAATATTAAGGAAAAAATGTTTAAGAGGATCCTGAGGTAGTGGGCATAATGAAATAAAGACTGAGAAACACTAATATAAAGCATAAAGTGGTCTTTTTTTCCTTTACTATCTGCTATTTTTAGAAGATACGTATAAATGGTTATCTTCCCTCAGCAGTTCACATAAATTACACACTTATGGAAAATGAAAAGTCAAAATATTATGCCATCTACTGGTGTAACTTTTAACTATCTGAATAGGCAATGTGATACACCTAGTTTCCAGGGGCGGATGTGCATAAGACAATCCATTAGTTGTGCAGAAAGAACTCTTATTTATAATTATATTTTATATCATCCTTTTAAATACCTATTTTGACTATATAATATATATTATATTAATAAAGTAATAAATATGTACAATTTATAAATAACTATTTATATTGGTAATACATTTTTTTTTAACCAAAGAAGTATACAAGTCTAAAAACCGCTGTGATAGATTACAATAAACCTTCCAAATCTCCTTATCATTGAAAAAGTTTTTAAAAATCTAATACTCTGCCAAAGAGTCTCCTGAAAAATACTTCTCACCATACAAATAATTACCTAGCACTTGGGTTAAAATATGAGCCAACAAAATATATCTTATGTACTTGGAATCAGAGGATATCTAAGTTCTATCAGAAGAGAAAAGAAAAATAAAATAAAATAAAATAACATGGCAAGAAACAGCTTTCATTCTCTCTCACAACCCATAAAATAAAATTTTCCATTAAGAATTAAAAGATTTTAAGTATGTCTTTCTAATCACTGGTATCTGATTTCAGAACCTCACACAAAGTATGAAATAGGAATGCCTGTGAAAAGGTGAATAGATAAACAATGCAAATCCTGGAGCAAACTACTGATCCACTCAACAACATGGATAAATCTTAAAAATCTTCATTCTGAGTGAAAGAAGCCAGACACCAAGGCATACACACTATGTGATCCCATTCATGTAGAATGCAAGTTATAGCGAAAAAGAACAGATCAGTAGTTGTCTGGAGCCAAGGCAGAAAGGGCAATGGACCTCAAAGGAGAAAGAGAGTCTTTGGGAATAACAGAAATGTTCTATATCTTGATTGTAGTGGGGATTTCACAGATATATGCAAATGTCAAAATTCATCAAATGATACACTTTGAAAGGATATACATTCTTATCCATAAATTATTCCTCAAAGTTGGTAAGGACAGCATGTTAAATAGCATTTGCATTCTATTTTAATTCTTTAATGCTTTATAATTAGCATTAAATTCTAACTCATATTTACTTTTACTTCAGTCTTCAAGTCTCAAAAGTAGTCTACCATGAGGTTGCCTGTCATTAGAAAAACTCTGTATTCTGAGCTATCAACTATTGAATGAGTTCTTTTTAGTTTGTAATTCATAATAAGCACAAAGAAGTTCTTTCTGTGCAAATTATCAGACACACTACAGAAATACTACTGTGTAAATCAACTTTTGGATACTTCTTTTTTAAATTCTAAATATCTCTAATCCTTATAAATCTAACAACAAATGGTATATAAACAGCAAAAAGATCATTATGTTCAGTTGGAGGTATTTAATATTTCCCCCTTCCTCTCTCAAAGCATTCTTTCAGCCAAGAAAACAACATAAGCAAATAGAATTCCATTCTGTTGAATCTACTGTAAGATAAACAAGAAAGGGAAATTCAAATAAAAGCAATTACCCCTTCCTAAAGTAATCATGGCACACGGAGGCACTGCTAGAGAGGTGAACAGACTGTGTAACTTAGAACACTATGATTATTCTGTGTTTAAGTATGAAGAAAAATATGAAAATTCTTAAAAAGAGCCCCTATTTAGAAGGTCATTAAAAATCTAAGATAGTGTTTCTCAAATAGTCTGGGGGTAGTATTCTTGAGTGGCCTGCTTCTATGTGAGTTTACAATTTTGGTTTTCAGAAACAAAGGCCAAACGATGGACGACACACTATAGAAAGGAAAGCTGGTACTTTAAATAGATAAAAATGGTGGCAAGATTGAGCCATCTTTCAATATATCACAGTATGGCTATGTTAAATTCTAAAGAAGGCCGGGCGCGGTGGCTCACGCCTGTAATCCTAGCTCTCTGGGAGGCCGAGGCGGGCGGATCGCTCGAGTTCAGGAGTTCGAAACCAGCCTGAGCAAGAGCGAGACCCCGTCTCTACTATAAATAGAAAGCAATTAATTGGCCAACTAAAAATATATAGAAAAAATGAGCCGGGCATGGTGGTGCATGCCTGTAGTCCCAGCTACTCGGGAGGCTGAGGCAGGAGGATTGCTCGAGCCCAGGAGTTTGAGGTTGCTGTGAGCAAGGCTGACGTCACGGCACTCACTCTAGCCCGGGCAACAGAGTAAGACTCTGTCTCAAAAAAAAAAAAAAAAAAAATTCTAAAGAACCTGGATCAAAGTGGTCACTATCATATTTATTTGCAAGCTTAAGTTCTGCATTAAGATCCTATCTTTGCATCCATCAATATCCACCAATTGTCTGTGATTAGTAAGAAAAGGAATAAATACAAAATAAAGAATTTCTTCTTTATATAGTATTTTTAAAAATTTCTCAGCATATGATTTTGGATCAGTGATTAAAAAATTTCTGTGCAAAAAAGGGGTATTGTACACACTGATAATCAGTATTGTAAAAAGGAGGATATTGACTACAAATTGCTTTCACTATGATAATGAACACAAATCAAATAGTTCATTATTTTGGAAAAAATCAAATTGATAATAGCTGTAAAAGCACTATAAGAAGTTTATATTCAGTTTTATGTTTGTACATATGTAATCAACAGTACACTAAAAAGAATTAAACCTTGGGCCGGGCACGGTGGCTCACGCCTGTAATCCTAGCACTCTGGGAGGCCGAGGCAGGCGGATTGCTCAAGGTCAGGAGTTCAAAACCAGCCTGATCAAGAGTGAGACCCCGTCTCTACTAAAAATAGAAATAAATTAATTGGCCAACTAAAAATATATAGAAAAAATTAGCCGGGCATGGTGGCGTGTGCCTGTAGTCCCAGCTACTCGGGAGGCTGAGGCAGAAGGATTGCTTGAGCCCAGGAGTTTGAGGTTGCTGTGAGCTAGGCTGACGCCATGGCACTCACTCTAGCCTGGGCAACAAACAGAGTGAGACTCTGTCTCAAAAAAAAAAAAAAAAAAAAAAAAAAAAAAAGAATTAAACCTTGGCAGACCTTGAGAATTTTTTCCATTTAAAAGGAATCTATTCATTTAAAAGGAATCCATTACAAGATTGGGAAACATTATCCTCAAGGAATGAATTTTTCAAATACATCATGGTAAATAAAACATATCAATGTTTTTCAGGTAAAGAAAGAAAACAGGAGATATAGAAAGGTATAAAAGTTTAACAATAACTTGTAAGAATAGTGGAAAACATTATGAAATCCAAGAAACTGTACATAACAAATTAAGTCTCTGAAAGAAAATGAAACCCATTTTCATGGAAGTATAAAAAAATTCTGTCACTGTTTATACTTATAAAAACATTAGATATTTCCATGGGCATAGTGTCCCCCAAAATATATATACTCTCCCATATTTTAGATATTAGAAAAACAATCGAATGGTTACCCTTACAGTCTTAAATGAAATATTAAAAAATCAAAAAATAAATTATTGCCAAAATATAAGATTAATAAATAAATTAGTAAACTGCTAGAAGCTATATTAAGAGCAATAAAAAACAGAATGCTTAATGTATACTTTAATCATTAAGAAACTCAGCTTCTCTTTGGGCAAATATTGCTGAAGTCATAATTCTTTCCTGATTTACTTTTAAAGACATTTCAGTAACATTAAACAACGATTTTAAAACAAAAAATAAAAGAGAAGCCTGGACTGAAGGAAATTGGTTGGGGAATCAAGAAACAAAGGTCTTATTCCTGGTTCTCCAAATTATTGTGTGTGGCCCCAGGCAAGTCATTTACAACTCTCAATTCTTCTACTCATTTCCTAGTGACAGAGTGGAAGGCAAGAATGTCTTTAAGGAGTGTTCCTTAGTGCCAGGAAGCAAGCACTCTGCAAATGAAGAATGGTGTTACCTGACTCTAGTAAGATAATAAAATGTCTTAGAGGGAGAGAAGACACAGGACCCATCTCTAAGAGCTACATGTAAGAGACAAGAATAGCACAAAGAACATACCTTCAGGTTTTGGGGTCGTGTAAATTTGTTGAGAAGAGCAGTTTGAATGAGCTCCCACCGGCTCCCTGCAGTTCGCTCACCATTCTTTTAGGAAAAAGAAAAACATAGGAAGGAGGTATTCCAAGTTCTTTTGCATCACAGAATTAGAAACAATCAAGTACCAAACTATCTGTCAGAGACTAAAAGAACTTCAGTTTTGTTCTTACCTCATCTTCCACAGGGTACAAATTTTGTTCTGAACAAGGCATTTTAACATGCTTGTTATCCCACGAATCTTTATAATGTGTTGGAAAAGGTTTAGGAACTTCTCCTGCTCGCAAAAGATCTACCTGAAATAGAGTGTAAACAAGAAATTGTAAGTGCATAAAAACTAAGTGTACCTTCTATAAAATAATTCAAAGAAAGTATCCAAAACAAATTAAAATAGACAACAGTTCCTAGGCAAGAAATCTCAACAGACCTCATCAGCTGTTCCCATCCTCACCACCATTCAATCAGTTTACAAGTCACCACAATCTGTGCATTCCATCTCCATCCCATCTAGGCCCCAGGGCCTCATCATTCCTTGCCTGAACTTCTGCCAACAGCCTCCTATCCTTCTCCCTAACTACAACTGCTCCCAGACACATTCAGCCCCCATAAAACCCTTATCCTCACTTAGGAATAACATTATCTTTCTAAAGTAGTCCCAGGCTTCTAATCCTATAATGCCCATACTCTGATTGCAAATGTCATTCTCTTTTTTATATAATTTCTTACGCCAACACTATATATACTAGACAAGCCAGTAGATTTAAAATTCCTTGAACATAGCAAATTCACTCTCTTATCTACATGCCTGTGTACATACTATCGTCTCTTTTTAATACCAATGCTACCAATTATTACCTCTCTGACTTTCCCTTTATCTGGTTAAACTTCTATTCTCACTTCCACAGCACAGCTCAATTTTTATTTCCTCCATGAAGTCTTCAGAAACTTTTAAATAGGCAGTGAGTTTATTTCCTATTGTTTTATTAGATTATCATATTAGAGCACACTTGTTCTTCCTTTCCTCATTAGACTCTAACTTTTTTGAGAATAACCATATCAATTAACTTTGTATTCCAGATATTTAAGACACATATATGTATATATGCATATGCTACTATAATAAGCATTAAATGTTTGAGGAAGGAGATATTTTAAACTACAAAAGTTTTAATTTTTGCCTATTTTGAATATTTCATACAAATAAAATCATACAGTATATGCCCTTCTGTGTCTGGACTCTTAGTATAATGTTTTCAAGGTTCATCCATGTGGTAGCATGTATCAGTACTTCACTGCAGAGAATCAAGTAATCACATAAATAATTATAAGATCTCAGTTGAATTATGCTATGAATCAAAGGTTCATGATGTTATTAGAACCTATTCTAGAAAGATTTAATTTAACTGGTGAACTTAGGGAAGGCTTCCTTGAGGAAGAGGCAATTGAGCTTAACTCAGGAAAAGGGAGGAAAGAAGATTGTTCCTCAAAAAAGGAACAGATGGTCAGGCGCGGTGGCCCATGCCTATAATCCTAGCACTTCGGGAGGCAGAAGTGGGAGGACTGCTTGAGGACAGGAGTTCAAAACCAGCCTGAGCAAGAGGAACACCCCATTTCTACAAAAAATAGAAAAATTAGTCAGGCATACTGGCATGCACCTGTTGTCCCAGCTACTAGGGAGGATGAGGCAGGAGGATTGCTTGAGCCCAGAATTTGAAGGTGCATTGAGCTATGATGACTGCACTGTAGCTTGTAACTATTCTATAACTATTAATATCTGGCATCTTAGAATATAACTAAGGACTGTTTATTTAAAAACTGTTAATTACACATATATCATATTATCATATTCAGGGAAAAGAATCTAGAAGAAAATACAACAAACTGTTAAACTCAGGAAATAGGACTAAGAGAGACCTGAGTTTTCTGACCTATATATACTGTCATATAATAGTTGCATATTTTTTTTACAATTACCCTATGTTACTTTGTAATAAAATACATTTGAAAAAGATTTTAAAGATCATTGGCTAAGAAATAAACAACAATTATAGAGATTAAATAACGATGGCATAGGATGCTTTGGGTTTTCTTTGCGGGGGCTGGGAGAGAGAAGAAGGAGTAAAAGTTAAAAGTTAAAATATCACTTAACTCCCTCAATCAATCTTTTCTTCAATTTTTGTTTTGTTTTGTTTTTGTTTTTGAGACAGAGTCTCACTCTGTCACCCCTGGGCCAGAGTGCCATGGCGTCAGCCTAGCTCACAGCAACTTCAAACTCCTGGGCTCAAGAGATCCTCCTGCCCCAGCCTCCTAAGCAGCTGGGACTACAGGTGCATACCACCACGCCCGGCTAATTTTTTTTCTGTTTTTAGTAGAGATGGGGTTTGGCTTTTGCTCAGGCTGGTCTCAAACTCCTGACCTCAAGAGATACTCCCACCTCAGCCTCCTAGAGTGCTAGGATTACAGGCATGAACCACCGTACCCGGCCTTTTCTTCAATTTCTAATCATTAATATCTTCTCAGTCATCCAGACTAAGAAACTTAATTCTACATGTATCACCACAACTCCTTTCACTTATCACCCATATTTAATAATTCACCACGTACTATGAACTTTACATCAAAAAACTGCAACTACCTATTTTTCTTTTTATTCCCACGATGATTACCCTATCTCAGTGATTTTCAAACTTTCTAAAATAGCAGAACTTTTTTCCCCTAAGAAATTCGACATGAAATCATATCTAAATCAAATGAAAGCTGTTTTTATAAATATAATTTTTACAGTAACTTTCACTTACTCTAACATCAGTAAGTGACATTTGTATTTTACAAAATACAAAATTTGAAATTAGGAGTTAGGGATGATAGCTAAAGCTTACATTAATCTACCATTTAATTTACATTTATATCTCTTACACGGTATTAAGAAAATCCTGATTGCACACACCTACATAGTTACAACAGGTAACAATTTTTCAACTGTTATTTTCATGTTTAAGGAAATTCTTCAGATAAACAGTAGTGGCAAGAGAATCTGGGCTCTATGGTTGGCACAAAAATGGGTTATCTTGGCAAAATCTGGTTGAAATGTGGAATTAAGCATCTTCAAATATGAGTATGTTTGTTCTTTTATTACAGGTTTTTTTCATTGTTAAAAATATGATTTAGAAAAGAAAGAAGTCAAACTTCAAAAGAACCCCTAAAACACTTCCACACAGCACAATTTGATAATTCCTGTCGCCGTACTCGTTATCTCTTATCTGAGCTCTTACATTACCTCTCCCTGCTTCCAGTGTATCCACATTTCTATTTTCCTCATACACAGCTGCCTGAGTAATCTTGCCACAGCACAACTCTCGCCTGCATGGACATGACTCAAGTCTGGTTGCTGACACCTGATGCCCTCTGTGATATAGACCCAAATCACTTTTCTTTTTTTTTTTTTTTTTTGAGACAGAGTCTCACTCTGTTGCCTGGGCTAGAGTGCTGTGGCGTCAGCCTAGCCCACAGTCACCTCAAACTCCTGGGCTCAAGCAATCCTTCTGCCTCAGCCTCCCGAGTAGCTGGGACTACAGGCATGCACCACCATGCTCGGCTAATTTTTTCTATATATTTTTAGTTGGCCAATTAATTTCTTTCTATTTTTTAGTAGAGACGGGGTCTCATTTTTGCTCAGGCTGGTCTTGAACTCCTGACCTTGAGTGATCCACCCGCCTTGGTCTCCCAGAGTGCTAGGATTACAGGTGTGAGCCACCATGCCCAGCCTCCAAATCACTTTTCAAGTCTTCTCTTCTTCCATTCTCCAGCCAAACTCTCAGATGACATTTAAAGTCATTATTTGATGCTAAGAAAGATCCAATTGAAATATGGAAAAACGTATAATACCCACGCCTTTGGCAACATGCCTGAAACATGTTTCTTGCTTTTCAACCACTTCTTGCTGTGCATCTACATACTCCTACCTAAGTCAAATCAAGATGCCCTTAAGGTCACAAATGACTGATACCCATCTAGAGGATCAACTGAAACTGTGGACCTCCATGCTGCAACCAAATATTCAAATGCTTTCCAACAAAAAGCAGACACAACAAAGTCATTAAAGGGTTAGTTAACTTTAAAATTAACAAATAGCTTTCATTTTTGAAATTATTAAGTATATAGTTGTCAGATTTTTACAAAATTAATATACATTTTTACGCATATCTAATTGAAGTTTCTTGAGTGCAGCCTTATTTGATTACAGCTAAATTAATGTGGTCTTCCAACATGAAAAGGTTCCCTCAACCCTGCCTTGGTATATTTTTCACATCAATCATATCACAAAAAATCTAGACTTCTAGTTTTCTCTTTATAGGTAAGAAGTGATACCTACCCGAATAGCTACTGTGTGATTTGCAGATGGTCTTAACAGAGGCAGCCGGATCCCACACTGAGGCATTCTTCTCATCTCTTCAATAGGCGTTCCAAGCCACTTCTTATCTGGAGAAAGGTGAGGTGGAACGTATTTAGGGATCTTCCTTTCTGTTCTTTGATGTTTGATTTCACATTGTTCTTTTCTAAGGTCAAGACAAATACATTCAGTCACAAATTATTTACTGTTTTAATTCCCTTGGATACGCAAGTACAAAACTTACCCAGAATGTTATTGTTTAAAGTATGCTATGCTTGTTCTCTTATTTCAATTTGTTTTATTTTTATAATCAAAAGAAAAAACTTATAAAGCTTATATTAAAACTCAAGAGCTTATTCTCAATAGTCTATGTAAGAAATTTCCAAGCACATGTAAATCACCTTCTGAAAACAGAAATGTGTAATGGTTCATGGTACCTGCTACTTCTCAAGTTTCTACACAGTAACATTCAATGAAGTAAATTCACTATCGCATGCTAGAAAACTGAGATCATAGAAATTACTGAGTGGGGGGCTTAAGATTCCATAAGGAATAATGGCAAAAATGTAAGCTTTATAATAAGACACGTGGTCCACTACTACCATCCAGAAGTTAAATGATTTCAGCGAATTCTCTAACCCAAATCTTGGTTTTCTCATTTATAAAGTGAGTACAATACCACCTGCTTGTCAGTCAGAGGATCAGAAAAAGTGTAATATACAATGGCCTAAAAAAATGTCTGGCTAAATAAACCGTAGTTATTATCAACCTAATGTTTTCATTTTCTGATAATTCCCACAAATTCCAGAAGGAAGTTCGTGCAACTAAAAATCTGATTTCCCATATTTATTTTAGTTTTTGTTTTCTGTTTCTGGCCTTTTACAGTTTAAACTTTGAAGTCTAGGTTTAAATTTAGCATTGTTAACAAGAAACACAACCATTTCTTTGCTTTACTATAAATCATAACTTTGTTAAACTCCCTTATAAAATTTATAAAGCATATTACACTATTGGAGAGATACTCTTGATTAAAAAAATTACCTTCTGTCCTCTGCTTTGGTCATTCTCATGAAATGATCTGTGATTTTAGAATCCTTTTTTCCATGTTGCTTAGAACTTCTGCATTCTACGCTCAGGCTAGAAGTATTTCCAGGTAGTTTAGTATGTAAATCATTCATTCCAGTACAACTCTCTCCTCCTTCAAATTGGAACTGTAATCTAATTTCACCTCCCTTAGTAGAGTATCGTTTCCTAAATTCAGTTTCAGTTTCTCTTGCTTGGAACCTTGAAGGTTTATTTGCTGTTTGGGGGGAACTACCATCTTCTTGTTCATCAAAACCCGGACTTGTCTCCTCATCTGCTTCTGAGTCTTGACAACTATTTTTGGAATTATCTACATCCATCGGTGACTCAGGTTCACTTTCCTTCTCAAATGGAGGAGAATTTCCTAGGCTACTTTCTTGTCTACTCAATTTGCTGTCATTTTTCAATCCAACACCAACATTCTCAGAGCCAACATCTGACAATGGACTCTCTGGCACCACGTCTATCTCATCCTGCTGAAAATTTGCATAGCCTTCCACAGGATGGCAAGACTTACTGCACTTCTGGTGGCTTCTGGTTTCTCTGGCCTGTTCATCTTCTGTAGTCTGCTTTGCATTTGCAAGTTTTACAGGTGTCAGAAATTGTTGGTTATCTCTGTTTTCTTCACTATCTTTGTCACTGTTACCATCATTTTGGTGTGACCGATCAATGTTAGCATTACTGAACTGCTCTGGTAGTAGAGTTACTGTTGGAGGTTCACTTTCCAAAAGCTGCTCCGTATGTTTCCCTTCATTTTGCCACTTACACGTAGTTGCAGTCTGATGCTGGTTCAAATACTGTGTACTTTTTTCAATGGGTGATTTATCAAGACTTAGCTGAGAAACATTTTCTAATTTTTCTACGTTATGTTGATAAAAGTTATCTTTTTGTACAGAACTCATCATGGATTCTATTGTTGTATTGTTGTTTTCTTTACTATGCAAACTACAAGAGAACAGAAAGAACTAAAAACAACTTATGATACAAAAAAGGTCACTTATCCAACCACACCCCCACAATTCACAGCAATACTTAAACTCCTTGTGGTAACCTAAGCACACAGCATGTTCTTCCATGACTCCATGTCTTCGCACATGTGCCTTAATGCCCTTTCTCCAGCTTGTGCCTAGCAAACACTTGCCTTTCCTTCAAGTCTTAAATATCACTCACTACCTTATGCAATCTTCCTTCATGGCCCAAAGGTAAAGCTGAACATTTGTTTCTTCTATATGCTAACCACCACTGCACCTTGCTCACATCTGTACTGTTGCATTTATCACACTAGGTAGTAATTATATATATGTTTTTGTGTCTGTGGCCACTGCTACACTATAAGTATCTTAAAGACACCTCTGTATCTCAAGTACACAGGACAGTCCCTGGGATATAGAAGACTCAACAAAATTATAAGTTGAAAAAAATGAATGAATGTAGATGAAGAAGAATAGAAAAGCAAGAAGAAAGAGAGAAAATACCATGAAGCAAGATAAAACATCCATATATTATGTTATCCATTTCTCTACATAGGCATGTTTCTATACCTTTCTGATCCAGCTGTTTTGATTCCTTTAGTGTCCATCCAACTGGTAATAGTCTTTTGTCTGAAAACTGTAAAAACATAAAAAATGTATATGCATACATTCCTTCAAACAGAAAACATATACAGCATATTACACATGCAAGGCACTATGCTAGGTTCTGTGAGTTAAACAAAGATTAACAAGTAATTACCCTCAAGTAATAATAGATAGGATAGGAACATAAATATTAATACATGTGACATAAAGTAGAAAGTAACTGGAGCTGGTAGGGTCTAATGAGCACAGGCTGTGGAATCAGAACATCTAGATTCAAATCCTGGCTCTCCCACTGGCTTCCTATGTGACTTTGTCAGGTGTCATTTCTCTCTGTCTCAGATTCCTTATCTGTAAAACATGCAAATTAATAGTCTGTCATGAGGTTAATGTAAGATTTAAATTAAATTATAACAATACACATAAAGTGTTTAGAGCACTATTCAGTTTAGTAAATAATAGTTCTTCATCTTTATTATTAAAAGAGGTCTTGATAAGGAATTAAGATATTTCTGAGGAAAGGTCTACTTCAGGAAACAGAAACAAGTGGGGATAATCAGCAAGATTTTTCTGGAAGAAGTAGTGCTTGAATTATGCCTTGAAGAATAAGCACACAGTCACACAAAGGGAAAATCGTAAGCAAAGGCACCAATGGCAGAGAAATATAAAGAACTTAAAAAGAAAACAACAGAAAATATGGTTGAAAGTCAGCTAGGGCCATATCATGGAGGATCTTGAAGGACCCACAAAGAGAGGAAAAAAAAGTGTTGAATGTCATACTCAAGAGTTGTGATGCTAGAATTCAAATCGAGGAGGCTCATAGTCATGCATGATACATAGCCTGGAGGATAAATCTGCGGGGTAAGAAGAGTCTATTGCCAGAAACCAGAGCAGAAGCTACTGATCTAGATCAGTGGTTCCCAAACTACCTGGATCATCAGGATGTCAACAATAAATGCACCCTAGGGCCACATCCCTGGTATAGCATCTATATTTGAGTATGATGGAGGCATGAGGGGAGCTGGAATCTGTATTTTTTTCAAAAAGTGATTCTGATAATCAACTACATTGAAAAACCACGGGCCAAAAACCAAAAATAGTCATTCCAAGAGTAGTAAAACTGAGGAGAGTCATTATAGACTTCACAATCACAGAGAAGTTAAAAGTGACATTAAGCTTTAAGGTTGAGAGACTTGAAAGATGGTAACAGCATTAAGTAGAAATGTGAAACATAAGAGAATTCCATGGAGGGAAAAAACATGATTAGGTCAGTTCTGCATATACTAAGTCTGAGATGTCAAAGAGATAACTAGATAGAAATGACCAGCAGACAGTAGCAAAAGTATAATTGATAGCTCAAAGGAGAGAGACACACAATATAAATAAATGCAAGCCACATTTTATAAAACCATTAGGAATAAGTGTGCTACTAATATTTCATATATTGGATAGAGATTAAATGTCCCTCATATTTTAATACAAGAAAACATAAAATCTTAAACATTTTCAACTACTCTCTAAATTGCAATGTAAGAATTTAGGCACCTTAAACCATAGACTCATTCTTATTTACCTGTCTCCTCAAACACCACAATATAAGCAAAACAGATACAGGCTCAAATACATGAAAATCAACAGTTTATCACTAAGATAATGGCATAATTGAAATAGATTTCATACTTGGGGAGAATTTTATACTTGAAATATATTTAATTACCATATCATTTTTTTTTTTAGAGATAGGGATTCACTCTGTTGCCCTGGCTACAATGCAGTCTCAAACTCCTGGGATCTGGCAATCCACCTGCCTCCTGAGTAGCCTGGTGGACTACAGGTGCATGCCACCAAGCCCAGCTTGCCTATGTTAATTTTTACCTTCCACAAAATACTAATGGTTCAATTAGTAAAAATCTTTGATTGGTATTTTTTAAACAGTTTCTTTCACAAAAAAGTAATTATATGTACTTGATATTTCTTCTTGTTAAATACCATTACTTTAGTGATTTTATTTAGTATTTCTGCAGCAAATCAAGCTTCAGAGAAAAAATTGGCTTCACTCAAAAGGAAGTAAGACAATGCACCATTTGATTCTGATACTTTTTCTATAATTCCATCTTCTCTATTTAATGTCTTTATATCAAACATAGCTAGTTCAGAAAATCCTCAAATCACAAACTAGAAATGTGCCAAAAATTTCATTTTTTCAGTAGTTTAGAATTTAAAATACCCTTTTCCATAAGCATAAGGATTAAATGTAAGGATGCAATGGCTAGGTTTCTATAATACACATGAAGCACAGTACTACACCGATTAAGTCTACAGAAACTAAAGACTGCATATATCATTTCGTGAAAAACCAGGAGTGTTCCAGTGAAGCTGAAGAAGAGGGCTCTCTCCTGCAGCGACACTAAGAATATGTTCTCTCCAGCTTGGGCATTCTGATTATGATTCCTGAAGCCCGAGGAAGGGATAAAGGAAGAAAAGCAAGAGGTGAGAAACCAATATTTCCTGCTAATAAAACATTCGTTGGTCCTTCTGAGGGCCCCAAAGAAAGCACTGCTTACTGCTCTTTCCAATACCACTACTTCTGGCTTCCAAAGGTTTCTTTTCCAACACATCACAGGTCTGTCTCAGAGCTTTGTCCCTCTTACTCCTGAAGTAATCATAAAGCGATGCTTCCCAGGTTTTCTGGGAATTTCTTTCTTTTAACTAGAAATACAGTACAAAAAGAGAGGCAATAAGAAGCGACAAAAAAGATAAATATCTAGAGTCAAGTAATCCTGGATTGAAGTTCTTGCTCAGTCACTTACTAGTACTATCTTGATCAAGTTATTAATACTTCACTTCATTGAGCTTCTATTTCCTCATCTAGAAAATGGGGTTAACAACACCTACTTCCAAGGGTTATGTGAATCAATGACAATACAAAAATGAGAAAAAATAGTAAGTGTCTAGCCTCACACAGCAGATATTCAACAAATGTATTCTTGGCCAACACTTCCACCCAATCTTTTTTCATAGATATCAGTAGTTCTCCAACTTTATCCTGACTTCACACCATTTACACTTACAATCATTAGTAACATCACTGACTAACCAGTGTATTTCAAGGAGCAGATCATTCAATTAACAGCAACAGACAAAGGCAAAAGGCACAAAATGTAGTAAATTCACCTGCATTTCAAAGGAATACCCAAATTCCACAAAAAGTTTCCCATAGCAACACAATTGGGTAAACCATTCCTCACTAGAATGTGAGTAGCATGCTGAGTTCTGCCTATACGCAGATTTGAAGATTTCAGTCAATATAAAAAAATGTGTCCAGGAAGATAATATAAAATTTAAAGATACTGAATAATATCAATTTCCCTACCCCATCTACTTCTCCTAGGGTAACTATATCTAAAATTTTAAAAGGCAAGTTCTTAAATGAATTCCACAATTTGAAACAACGGGTTTTTGATACAAATTTAGACGTCACTCTGTTAATTGGTTTCCCGTGCCAGGTATACAGAAAACACTTACACATGTGAAAAATAAGGCCCAAATTTTAATTTGGTACCTCTTCTGGCAGAAAACTTACGATATAATCAGTGAGGATTGACTGCCCCCATCCCTACCTCCGACTAACTCCTCCTTTACATGTAAATAAGGTTACCAGAACCACAAATTACCCTGTCACAAAAGTCAAATACAGTACCTGAAGTTCACCTTCAGTTCCCTTCCCCCATACCAAGTTCCCTGAAATCTACATCCTAAATTTTAAATCCATCCCTTCCTTATATCCTTTAAATACACTATTTACTGGAACTGTTGTTTCTTGTAACTGGTCTCCCTGTCTACATACAGTCTTGACTTTCTCTAATCTAGGGTTTTATGAACTACAAATGACCAACACTTTTTCAATGAATAATACAGACAACTTAAGAATGCATCATACATAATAAAGGCAAGCATTGTTTCATGAAAACATTTGTTTCAGTTATACATATAGCATATTTACCAGGTTACATATATACATATAGTCCACTTCTCTTCCAGTCTACCTTTAAATGTTGGTGTTCCTAAAGATTCTGTCCTAGGTCACCTTTACTTTCTCTACGTACTTATACAATAATCTACACCCATAGCATCCATCATCATGTTTTTGCCAAGAACTCCCTAATCTATTTCTCCAGCACAGACATATATATTTCCTCTGAGGTACAAACCCAAGTTTCCTAAATCTATCCACTTCTCCCCTTCCCTACAGCCCACATCTAATTCTAAGCCAAGATTATCTCCCACCAAGACTAACTCAACTAGTCTTGGGCCTCCACTTGTGCTCCCTTTCAATCCATTCTTCATCTTCCACACACTAGCCACAGGGACTTTTCAACAAACAAAAAAATATAATTGGGTCATTCCTGTACTAAAAATCTTTGAATGGCTTCTCATTGCCCTGACCGATAAAGTTAAAAATCCTTAGCACTGTCTACATATCCAATTTGATCTTTTTTATACCCATCTGCAGCCCCCATCTCTCACTACTCTCCTCTGTTCACTCTGTGCATCATCTGCACTCCTGAAACACTTTCTTACTTCCTCTTCATCGAGCTAACTCCTACTCATTCTTCAGTCCTCAGAATAAACATCTCATCTTCTGGAGGACTATCTTTGATCCCATAAATAAGATTAGGTGTACCTGACTCCTACCAGAACAGTCTGTCCCTCACTTATCAGAACATCCATTATCCTTTATTATATTGACTTCTGCTACTGTCTACCTCTCCATAGATTTTAGAGTATGAAGGCAGAGGCCAAGTTTCTCTTGTTTAACACTGTATGCCAAGGACAAGTACAATGCCAGCTAAGACTAGCAGTTCTGTCCTGGGACATAATCTGAACGAGTGAACATCTTTCTTTCCATCTACAGGCTGAAGCGCCCTACTGCTTCACATACAAACTAGATTTCCTTGACGACGAAAGCAATGTCTCCATTAAACCTGAGGAAAGCAAACAGGTGTTGTCTCCTGCCATTTTCCGCCCGGTGAGTGACTGCTCATCAAGGCTTCTCACACCACCGATCGCGCCAAGAAAAATGCAGTCCCATTCCCGCACTAGTGTCCTCGGTGGGTAAACCAGGGGACCTCACAGTGGCGCACACAAGACTAGAGAAGAGTGACTGGAACCCCTGGGTCCTCAAACTGAGACCAAGAAGAGATTCGGGCCGAGGCGAAAGACAAAGATTTTTATTTCCCCACGTACCAAGCGAGGTGGCGCTGCCTCTGTGCGGTCCCGCCCGCCCCGGGACGCAGCCTGGCGAGGACGGTGGGACCCTTAACTGCACGTGAGCGTCCTTGGGGTCGAGGACGCGCCTCTGCCTGCCGGGAAAGCTCCGGGCGTCCGAAGCAGCCGGCGGAGAAGTTGTAGCGGCGCCCCAGCGGGGTCGCTTGGTGCAGGGCTCACAGCCGGGGCCCGCACTCATGCTGGGACCCCGCAGCGCACAGTCCCCAGGCTGGCCCGGGCGGAGAGCCTCATTCACTAACCCTGAGAGGGACGGACTGCGCCTCCTTCTCAGCGCCTCCCCGCACCATTCCCTCTCTGCCGCTGCCTGCTTCTGCAGTTGCTGATCCGCTGGCCTCCCGAGTCTGGCCCTATGCAGTCGCCTGCATTCCCTCTTCCACAGGTACCCCACCTGCCTCAGGACGCGTCGCTTTGACTCGGGCTTCGTTCACTTTCCCACCACCGGAAAGCTGCCGTCAGGCGCTCCCGGCTTCCGGGGCGTACACTGCCGCAAAGCGGAAGTGTGGCGCTTAGCGGGGACCGGCGCCCGGAAGGTCAGCGTGTGAGGGAGGTGGTGGTAACACGGGGCGTCCCGCTGTTACTGAAGAGTAACTGCCCAACCCCGGCCTGAGGCAGCGGCGGGAAGAGACGGACAGTTTGCTGCGACACCATGGAAGGCGGCGGGGGCAGCGGCAACAAAACTACAGGGGGGCTGGCCGGCTTTTTCGGAGCCGGCGGAGCCGGTTACTCGCACGCGGATTTGGCTGGCGTCCCACGTAAGTATCGGGCCTAGCTCACTAACATTTCTGACTGGTTCCTGCGTCTACACCGAACATGAGGTGTCCCCTGTTTTTGTTTGATTTTTATCTTGCTGGCGTTCACAAGCTTCGGTACCAGTGGTGGGGCTACAGCCGCTCTTTCAAGTTCGAACGAGTTTTTAGGGCCACAGGTGCCTGTAATTGACTTCGACTTGGGAGGTGATGCGTGTTTTCTTAAGTTTATGTCTAAGTCTCGTGCCTTCTTTTTCATCCCACACGTTTGTGTGTGTTGGGCCGTGTGCTTGACTCTTGGGTTAAGAGTAGAGCCCACCTCTGGAAGTAAATGTATTCCAAATAGCAAGCTTGTGGTTAACTTTTTAGCACAAAGTGAGTGACATATTCTAAATCCCAAAGTAGCCGTCCGGGCAAAACTCTCTAGTAATGTAGGTAGGTGAGAAATATGTGTGTGTGTGTGTGTGTGTGCGTGTATATGTATGTATACATATATATATATGAGTTGGGACAAGCCGGGAAGCCATCTGGAGAAGCTGGGAAGTGACCTTGCCTTTAAAGGTGATTTATAGACATGAAGAAAGAAGCCAGGTAAAAATTATAGGAAAGGAAATATGCACAAGATCAAGGATGCAGAGGCATGTATACCCTGCCTTTGCTTCTCCACAGTCCGTATGTATTCCAGGTCTTTGGGACTTTGTAACTGTGGATATTCAACTGGATGAATAGAACTTGGACCTAAAGATAATAGGCAGCTGATGGTGGATAAGGCATCTACAAAAGTATTTTCTATTTTGGGAATCCTTGTAATATTTCTCTAGGTCTTTTACACTCAACAACAACAACAAAAAAGTCCTTTCATGTCCCTAGTGTCACTTGTGTCAAAACTGAGTCTAGAACACAGTTTTATATTAGTCTTAGAGTCTCTGAGTTTGTGAGCACAGAGGGTACTTACTACCTTAATGTGACAAAATATTGTTATGTTGATTTGATTAAGGTTTGATGGTTAAGTTGAGAGACCAGAGGATGAACACCATTCATTGAGCTGCTACAATGTGTCTCTACTTTCTAGATGCAAGACTGCAGTGGTTTAAAAAAAAAGTGATTTCTTGTTTTCATGGAGCTTATTTAATACTGAGGTGAGCCCATTAACATAAAAACGTCACAGTTAGTGATAAGTACTATAAAGAAAATTAAAACAGAATCATGGGGTGATGATAGGAACAGGAAGCCATTTTAGAATGGGTCAGGGAAAACAACTCAGGAGAGTGGATATTTGAACTATGACCTGAATATGATATAAATGCTTGGGAGGCAAGTGTCCAGGAAAATGGCTAGTGCAAATGCCCTAAAACAACCTTGGCATGTTTGAGGAACAGCTGTTAGGCTGATATGTCTGCAGAGTTATAAGGGAGTTGGAGTGATAGAAGATGATGAGATCAGAGAGGCAGGGAATGGCAGCTAATATATAGTTTTATAAACCACGGTAAGGAGTTTATATTTGATTACAAGTTTAGAGGGAAGCCATTAGGACTGATTTGCTTTTCTGAAGAAAAAGCTGGGCATGGTGGCGTGTACTTGTAATCCCATTGACTCAAGAGACTGAGTGAGGCAGGAGGATTGCCTGAGGCCAGCCTGGGCAACAAAGCAAGACCTGGTCTCTTTAAAAAAAAAAAAAAAAATCACTCTAGTTGGTGTGTAGAAAGTGAATTGAAGGGGTGAGAGGAAGCAAGGAGTTAGGTAGGAGTTTGTTGCCGTGAGACTTTTTATTTATTTTATTTATCTTTTTTTGAGACAGGCTAATTTTTCTGTTTTTTGTAGAGATATGGGTGTCTTGCTGTGTTGCCTAGGCTGGTCTCAAACTCCTAACCTCAAATGATCCTCCCACCTCAGCCTCCCAAAGCACTGGGATTATAGGCATGAGCCACCTCACCCTATTGCTGTGATATTTGATGGTTGGACTAGCATAGTAGCAATAGAGATGCTAATAAATAACACAATTCAGAATAAATACTGGAAATGGAACTAACAGAGCTTTCAAGTGATGAAAAGATGAGAGTCATGGGTAATGCATAGATTTGTAAACAATCAACTGAGAAACAGAAGGATCCAAAGATTAAAATTTGGGAAAGTTGATTTTCCTTGACAGATTCTTTGGTTTTCAAAGTTAGTGGAATTCAGTCTGGCCCTCTGAAAGTTTGCATTTTTCTTTTGCACTAACCCCCATCCCTGTGGTACTGACCCAAAAATTCTCAACTCTTCATGCTAAATCAACTGTTAGCACTAACATCTGAAGGAACTGTCTCGAAATATTTATACATAACACATACACAGAAACCAAACCATTGTGTTTCCCGTGGAATTGATTCATCTCTTACAAATCTTATTTTGCAATTTGCAAGGTTATCAAGCATTCTTGTAAAGAAATTAGCTTTATGATTGGCCTGGGGTATGCTTCCTGCCAGTTTGATCATTTGATCTGTTATTGGCAGTATCTTATTGATGTTAGAGCCTGAGCCACCAGTACAAGACCTGGTTTGGGATTGAGGACCCCAGGATGAGTCAGCCCCCAAACTGACTGATAGGGAAGATAAAACTGATAGGGAAAAATTTTCACGTTCAGTGAGCCTGTAAAAATAGCAAAACTCATATAACAATGACAAGGTAAATTAACTCTAAATGAAATAACTTGAAGAATTTTGTAATATGACATTTTGTTTTCTCTCTAGTAACTGGTATGAACCCTCTGTCTCCTTATTTAAATGTGGATCCACGATATCTCGTACAGGTAAGATTAAGATTTTACTAGTTTGGTCCTTTATCTTACCATTTTTTTAAAAAGCCAAGTATTTATGCTGATGAACTATGACATACTTCTGGAGGCACTAAGTCCCTGGTCTCCATTCACCCTTTTTTTCTTCACAAACTCTAGGGACTTGGCTTACATCTCTCTCAGTTAACTCCCTTCAAAGGTTTATTTTTTAAAACTAACAGAGAATTAATAAAAAGCACCGCAATAAAAATACTGGGGTAGGTAGTTAACAAAGTTTGTTTTTAAAGTTGTTTGCAATGTCAGGGTACTGGGCTAGAACCTCAAAAGCTTCAAAGAGTAAAATCTCTTTGAATCCAAGATATCTTGAATATCTCAGGAAAGCAAAGTTGATTTAACATGTGAAAATTAATGTACTATGCCATATCAATTTATAATAAAGCATTGAAGGAACAAATACAGGACAAAACCACATGGTTATCTCAGTAGTTTCACAAAAAGCATTTAAAAAAATCCACCACCCCCTTTATGATTTAAAAAAACACTCAGAAGAAATAGAAGGGACTAGAAATAAAAATAAAAGGGACTTCTTCAACCTGATAAATGACATCTGCAGAACATCCAAAGCTACCTTTATACTTAATGGTGAAAGACTGAATATTTTTCCCTAGATCAGGAACAAAACAAGCATGTCAACTCTCTTCACTTCTTTTCAACATTGTCTAGCCAGGGCAACTAGGCAAGAGAATGAACTGGCATCCAGATTATAAAAGAAGAAGTTAAACTATCCATTTGCAAATGACCTTATCTGTAGAAAATTGTAAGGAAACCACAAAAAACTATTAGAACTAATAAATGCGTTTAGTAAAGTCACAAAATACAAGATCAGTGTACATAAATCAATTACATTCCTATACAGTAGCAATGAACACTCCAAAAATGAATTGCAAAAACAATACCTGGCCCCCACAGTAGCTCACGCCTGTAATCCAAGCACTCTGGGAGGCTGAGGTGGGAGGATTGCTTGAGCTTAGTAGGCAGAGACCAGCCTGAGCAAGGGCAATACCCAGTCTCTACTAAAAATAGAAAAAGTAGCTGGCCATTGTGGCCCATGCCTGTAGTCCCAGCTGCTCAGGAGGCTGAGGCAGGAGGATCACTTGAGCCCAGGAGTTTGAGGTTGCAGTGAAGCCACTGCATTTTACACGGGGTGAGAGAGCGAGACTCTGTCTCAAAAAAAAAAAAAAAAAAATCCTTTACTAATGATGTCAAAAAGAATAAAATACTTAGGAATAAATTTAACTGTGGTGCAAAACTTACATTCTGAAAACTTCAAATTAAAGACCTATGATGGTCTTTAAAAAAATGGAAAGACATTCCATGATCTTGGAAAATTTAAGTGTTAAAATTACAGTACTCCCCAAATTAACCAGTGCCCATCAAAATCTCAGCTGACCTTTTTGCAGAAATTAACAAGCCGGTCCTAAAATTCATATGGAAATTCAAAGGACACAGAATAGCCAACAATCTTGAAAAAGAACAAATTGGTGGACTTATACTTCCCAATTTTAAAACTTACTACAAAGCTATAATAATTAAGACATTGTGATATTAACACAAGAATAAATCTATGAATGAAAACAAATTCAAAATTCAGAAATAAGCCCTCATTATTTACAATGCATTTGTTTCCAACAAGGGTGCCAAGACAATTAGGTGGGGAAAAAATAGTCTTTTCAACAAATGATGCTGGGACAACTAGAATCCATACACCAAAGAATGAAGTTGGACCCTGACCTCACACCATATACAAACATCAACTCAGAATGGATTAAAGTCTTAAATGTAAGAGCTAAAGCTATAAAACTCTTAGAAGAAATCATACGTGCAAATAGTTGTGACCTTGGGTTAGACATGATTCTTAAATGTGACACCAAAAATAAGTGATCAAAGGAAAAGTTGATGAATTGAATCAAAATTTTAAAATTTTGTGCTTCAGACAACACCATCAAGGAAGGAAAAAGACAACCCATAGACTAGGAGAAAATATTTGGAAATTGTATATCTTGTAAGGGACTTGTATCTTTAATTTTTTAAAAACTCTTAAAACATTAATAAAAAGACAACCCAATTATAAAATGGACAAAGAGTTTGAATGACATCTCCATGAAAATGGAGATATCTGTTTGAATAGGTATCTCCATGAAGATACACAGATGTCCAGTAATCACATGAAAGGTGTTAAATGTCATTAATTAGAGAAATGTAAATCACTAAAACACAATAATATACCAGTTCACACTTGCCAGAATGACTATAATCAAAAAGACAGGCAATAACAAGTATTGGTGAGGATGTAAGAATTTCAGCCTTTATACATTGCTGGTGAGAATGTAAAATGATACAGCTGTTTTGGAAACTAGCGGTTTCTTAAAATGTAAAAATATGGTTACCTTATGACCTGGCAATTCTACTCTTAGGTATACCCAAGAAAATTGAAAATATACGTACTCAAGTTGTGAATGAACGTTTGTAGTATTCATTATTCATAATAGCCAAAAAGTGGAAACAAACCAAATGTTCATCAACTGACAAATGGATACACAAAATATGGCATACCCATATAATGGAATATTATTTGGCAATAAAAAGAATGAATTGTTGATACATGCTGAGATGCGAATGAAGCTGGAAAACTTGCTAAATTAAAGAAGCCAGACCATATACTGCATAATTCCATTTTTATGTAATGTCCAGAATAGGCAAATACATAGACATGGAAAGTAGATTAGTGCTATCTATGATTGAGGGTAAATGGGCAATGACTGCTAATGGGTTAGAGGTTCTTTCTGGGGTGATGAAAATGCTTTGAAATTCATTGTAGTCTCAGTTGCACAACTGAATATACTAAAAACCATTGAATTATACATTTTAAATATGTGAATTATATGGCATATGAGTTATATATCAGTAACTGTTAAATATATTTTTTTCAGAGTAATGGCTGGATCTTTTTGTTTCAAAGCTGAATCACTAATAGCATCTCACAGCTGCTCATTTCTTGTTTGGGAAATGTGTTCAGATTGAAGCTAGTTGATGATTAGGACCTTACCAGTTTCAAGCTTTTATTGCTTTTTCAGGAAATGTTCTCTAAATGTTATATTTTAACACTGGGTGTTTATTGATTTTTGTTTTAAAAGTGCTCTTCTGTGAATTGTTTACTCAGAATTTCAAAACTAGTAACATGTATTTTGCTTAAATGTTGAATCCAAACTTGAAAGGTTGTACGCTAGCTCTAGTTATAAATAAAATACCATTGTGACCCTAATTGCTGGGTAAGGCTTATTAAGGATAGACATAAGATTCTGTAGGCAAAAAAAAAAAAAATTGTGACTTCTTGCTTCATGGCAAACATTTATACTGGCATCTTCTATTGGAATACTAGAGGGACTTCAGAATTGAAAAAGTGTTTTGTAAATTTCATTGCCTCTGTTATTACAAATAATCATGAAAACCCTAAATTTAAAGATGATACCTTAATAAAAATTACGTTTTGTGAAACATTTTTCCATACTTTTGAAGGTTAGACATCTTAAATAGTACCTGTAAACTCACTATATGGTGATTTTTGGCAACAACTATTATCTGAGGCACTCTGTGTAGTTTCTCTTGATAGTGCTTTTGTATTGTCACTGCCCTTACATCCTTACTGAAATGTTTTAGAAAATTACATTAAGTAATAAATCTTCCTCTTGTTAGCCCAGATGAACCTCTGGTATAAAAACAAGGAGAGTTTAAATATTTCTAATGTCCATAGTGTCATCCTCTTGAAATTATATAAAAATTTCACATAAGCTTAGCCTTCTATTTTCAGCAGGTACATTGATGCTCATTCTTGGATTCATTTCTCTTCTGTGTTAGCAAACCCTGGTACTTAGGGTATTTTAGTGACACTCATGTCCTGGAGTGTTAGCAGTACAAGTTTAATGAGAACTTTTCAACATATCTTCCTTACATTCAGTGTATTAACATACTTTGATATTGACCTTGTTTGTATGTGAATTTATATGCATTTGTTTGAAACCCTTGCAGTGTTTTTATAATGGTTGACGCTAGTTGAAGAGTGAGTTGGTGCTGACATTTACTAGTTGGATAGTGTCCGTCACAGCCATTTTGTTTTTAATTTCCTATTCTTGGTGATCCATTTCTGGATTGAAGGATAATTATGTGCCTTATCTGATGAGATATAGCATTTCTAAAAACCTCAAACAAGAAGCACAATTTAAAACTAAGTCATTAATTTAAAAGTCAAGAAGCACCCAACATTTACAAAACTGTATACAGTGTACATGACATGGGATCTATTCAGAGTTTGCTTGTAATTGCCCAACAGACTATTTTTGTGTGATGAGAGTAGATGTTCTTGTTTACTTGTGCAATTTTTGGTGAGAATGTGTACACAAGCTACAAATCAAAAACCAATGCAGAGCTACAGTTTCCCTGATGAGGAATGCATTTGCTGACATTCAGTATTTGGCACGGGGATGTGGGAGAAGTGTTACTTGTTAGCGGCCTCTACTGTGTTAACTGTGGCATGCTGTATGGTTTTTTTGTTTGTTTGTTTTTTGCCACAGGTGTATTACTATCCATCAGAGGCTTGCATTAACCATTTTTGCATGGAAAGCTTGGCAAAAATGAATTTGTTTTTCATAAAGGTGTATTGACTGTTAAAAATTGGTCATATTTTGCTCTTAGAATGCCATTTCTCAACCTAAGGTTTTTGAGTGACGTTCTAGGGGTTCATGCCAAATTTTGTGTATGCATTTACTAGAAAGAGGGTTTATCTGGCTTTCAGAGATTATCAAAGGAATATATGCCCCTCAAACAGTTAAGAATTATTAAGGGGATAATTTGCTCTTGCATAACTGATCCAAACTGTTGTGTTTAAATAGTTTTTGCTCATTTTTCGTTGATCATTTGGTTTTACTATAGAAAAATGATGCTCAATAGTTGGTACAGAATGAAAATTTCTTTCCTGATTGATAGCCTGTCAGCTGTTACTTCTCACAGCTTTCAGTGTACCTCTCTAGAGCTGTCCTTTCTAAACTCTCTTGCACTGTTGCTTCAGATTTACACATTACATACAGCCTATCAGATTTACATTACGAAGGAAACAAAGTTCTGAATGAGAACCCCTCTAAGAACTAAATCTGTGTTTTGTATTTCATTTCACTTTGATTTAGGTGCTGCTATTATTGCAGAAAGTTTTATTTTTGTTTGAATAAGTATAGTTGAGTTTGAATTAATTTAAGGTTTTTCTTTCTGTAAAAAAAACTACTTAAAAAATGTAAATACAAGCACTCAGTTTGGTTTTTGTTATTACCCCTTTAGGATACAGATGAGTTTATTTTACCGACTGGAGCTAATAAAACCCGGGGCAGGTTTGAACTGGCCTTCTTTACCATAGGAGGATGTTGCATGACAGGTAGGTGTAATAAATTTTTTCTTAAGTGTCCTCAGTCCAAGTAGTTGATCTCAAAAGCAATTAGAATATTGGTTTCAGTATTTTTTAAAAAACATTGTTATTTACATTTATCATCTTTTTTCTATTAAACATGAAAAAGAATCAGAAGAGCAGTTTTGTTTCTTTGTTTGTTTTGTCACAAAGCTGTATTATTTGGATCAATTGTTATGATTTACCAGGGGCTGCATTTGGGGCAGTGAATGGTCTTCGGCTAGGATTGAAGGAAACCCAGAACATGGCCTGGTCCAAACCAAGAAATGTACAGTAAGTCTCATATAATCATCTGATTAAATGATGTTTGAATACTAACCTCTGCTTTGTTGGTTTGATGAGTATAACCATGAGATTATGTCTTTTTTTTTCTGTTTTTAATCTTACTCAAAAGGAACCAAGGAATCAGATTACTGAATCGATCCCTTTTAAACGAAGTGATTTTTTGAATCAGTGTCCTTTACTTAGCTAGTGCTACTGTAACCTAACTTCTCAGGTATACCTGTTCCGTTCTCCAAGCCTATATGACATGCTTTCCAAATTGCCGAATTACTAATAACGAATTTTGGATTGTTTAGGGGCACACAGAACCATAGGATATGGTAATCAAGGTACAGGAAGCATGTAAGGAAGGGTGACATGACAGCTAGAACTGCTGTCATTTAACTTGAATTTCTTACTGATTTCACTCTCTATTTCTGAAATGGAGAGCCACAGACATTTTAAATAAAATTCCTAAAACTTAAAGGTAGTTCCAAGAGGATAAGACAGTCTTGTCTCAGGATCTTGAAGTTTGCAGAGAAAGGAAAAATATAATTAAAAGAGTTGGAAAGTGTATGTAATGGATATCTTCGCCTTAAGAAATAAACATAGCCAATCCTCGTTGATATTCTCTCAACAATATGTTGTTCAGTTTTGCACATTTTTATACTTCATATTACTGGAATCAAGAGTGTGTATTCCTCCATGGGTCAAAATTTTGTTTTAGGATCCTTTAACGTCCACCTTCCTTACATAGAGTTCAGCCAGCAGATGGCAGCAACTGTCCTAGAATTAGACCTTAGGAAACTTGAAGGCTTGTCAAGTTTTTTATATTCCTGTTACTATGTGGATTGTTCTTGCTTTACCAGCCAAGATCCTTCAATGATTTTATTATTTGTTCCTTGCTTCAGCAATTTCTTTTTTAATTTTTGTATCATGAAGAATTTTGAATTATACACTAATAGACAAAATACATAGTGCGATGAATATCTGTGAACTTTAATCCATCCTCAACAACTGTCAGCCATGGCCAATTGTGTCCGATCTTCTCCTCCTCTCCCATCTTTTTGAGACAAATCCCCAACATCATATTAAATATGAATTTGGAAGTAGAAAGTTGCTTTCCTTCTTAAAATAATAATGTTATTAAAAGCTTGTTACAAATGAAAAAAAGTGACAAACTTAAAATATATTAGTAAATACGTAACATAATTTAAAACAATATACTTCTCTTTGTAAACATTACTGCTTTTTTAAAACAACCTTTTAGGGGTGACACAAATTTTTGTTTATAAAGCATTAATTAAATGAGTTCTTTAATTAATTAAATTGAATGAATTCTTTTAGTCTTTGTTACTATACTTCCATAATTTCCAGCAGTAGTCAGCTGTCCGGACAGAACCATTCCTGTGATGGTGTTACACTGCTGGGAGAGGAATGTCTTGTCTTCTTCATCCAGTTGTCTCCGTCACTGTTCTGGTGGCATCTGGCACTGGTGCAAGGCAGAACTGGTGCTTCCTTGAGAGTGTGCTAAGCATTCACTTTGACTGCTTAGTTCTAGGCTGGGAGCAGACACAGGATGCTTTCCCCATGTGTTCTAGTTAAATGGCTGAGTCCTTCTCTGTAATTCTACTTTATATTCTGTACTTTCATATTTTTTACTTTGATTCTCTTTGTTTGGTTTTTTTTTTTTTTTTTTTTTTTTTTTTTTGGTCCTGGCACAAGAGTCACTCCTATAATCCCAGCACTTTGGGAGGTCAAGGTGGGAGGATGACTTGAGGCTAGGAGTTTGAGACATGCCTGGGCAACATAGTAAGACCCCCATCTCTACAAAAAATTTAAAAACTACCTGGGTGTGGTGGCACATGCCTGTAGACCTAGCTACTTGGGAGGATCACTTGAACCTAGGAGTTTGAGACTGCAGTGAGCTATCATCACACCATTGCACTTCAGCCTGGGCAGCACAGTGAGACCCTGTCCTCAAAAAAAAACAAGTTTGTTTTGCCCAAGCTAGTCTCAAACTACTGGTCTCAAGTGCTCCCCCTACCTAAGCCTCCAAGTAGCCATCATGCCCAGCTATCTTTAATATTCTAAGTACATACCCCCCTCCCAAAAAGAATATCGAGTTAGCATGTCATAGTTACAGTGGCATTTTTTACAGAGATCAGTGTGTAAACCTCTTTATAAAATACGTTCCAGGCTGTCATTCAAAGCCTTATATATTTAATAAGTATTTAATAATTTTACAACATCAATAATAATAAGAATTTTCCTCAGGTGTTGCCTAAAGTCTTGAAAGTTTTAACCTAACCATCATTTATATACTGTAAAAGCCATCCTTACTGAAATCCAAGGAAGTATCAAGATGTATCTAAAAATTAAAACTTTGGAGCTTGGGTCTAGGCATTTTAAATAGCTACTATTATGGGGGGGTTTTTTTGTTTTTGTTTTTTTAAGATTACCAGAATTAAATAATGATCCTAAATACAAATTCTTTCTCTCTTTTTGCCCTGGTAGGATTTTGAATATGGTGACTAGGCAAGGGGCACTTTGGGCTAATACTCTAGGTTCTCTAGGTAAGTAGAGATCTCATTTGATAATTAATTGTTAACACAAAGAATGAATGTGCAAATGTATCATGAACAATTTGATCAACCAAAATTCTGGTCATAGGATATGAAACTATTATGTTTATATTCATTTTGGTGACTTAATGTATTAAAAGGTACTGCTTAGGGAAAGATCATGAACTACGTAATGAAATAATCGAGGTACTAATACTATTTTTTAAACACTGCACACTCTCCTTTCCAAGCAGGACAAAAAATAAAATCATGTTTTAACTAAATGAAATTCAAATAATTTAGGTCCAGAGCAAAGAGCTTTGTATGTTAGGCAATGTTCAAGGTCCTGCAGTGAGACGTGTTAGATTAACCCTCTTGCTATGTTTTCGTAATAGCTGTTCAGTAGTCTGTTTACCTGAGTAGATTTCGAGGACCTAATTGCCAGAGTTGCAGTAGGTCCTTTGAAGATAACGAAAACATGTGCAGTTCTAGGAAAGGGGTAATTTAGTAGTGCTTAGTCAGAACGAAATGCTTTCATACATCATATCATTTATGAATGAATGGCTCTTTTGATTACCGATGACTTATATAATAGCCCTCATAATGGCACTTATGCCCTATCATCCAAAGTTTTCATAATTTATGAACTCAAAGTCTGGAAATCTTAAGTTGTGGCAGATTAAACAAGGGAAAATAGAGTCAACTCTTTGAAAAGATAGAAGAGGCTTCTGTTGTGACACAGCTAAGATCCTAGCCTTATCATGGGACTTGGAAGCAGTACATTTTCATACCTCAAAGCCAGTTTCACATTTTGGATCCTAGTAGATGGCTGCTTTAATAAGTTGCTCCTGGCTGCATTCCTTCCACCCTACATAGTCACCCTCCTCTGTTCCTTTTTAATTGCTTATATACCTAGACTAATCAGCTGTCTTTGTCTGCCCAGGACTTTCTGGGTTTTGGCACTGCAAGTCCCATGATCCAGGAAACCCCTCGGTCCTCGGCAAACTGGGATGGCTGGTCATTGTTTGTGTTACCATTGTAATATTATCAATCACAATGTTCTGCTCATGATCAGTTTCAGTTAAATAAACGGGAAGATGCGCTTTCATAGAAGTATAAAATACCACAGCAGAGGATTTGTAAGGCTGAGCTTGGTTTGCAGGGAGTGGTCAAGTGTAACTATAATTTTAAGAAAGGGTAAGAAAAAGGTTTAACATACTCATTCTTGATAGGAATCTGTAAAGGCATAGAAGGGTGGTTTGAGGGAAGATCTTTTAAAACTAAATGATGCTAGTGTTACAGTTCGTAATGTTAGGAGAATCAAATGTCACATTTTTTTTTAATTATATTTTTTTCTTATAATAGAAATACATGTGTGTGTTTAATCCAAAGTATAGCTATTATGGGTAACATAAGTGTAATTTTAAAATGTTCTTCCTAGGAATTCCCTATGGTACTTTCCAGAAATAGCTACTATTGATGTTTCTTCTGAATCTTTCCAGACATTTCTTTCCATAGCCAGTCAGTCATATACTCATGCACACATCTACCTTCTTTACATATTGGTGAATACAGCTCTTCATGACTTTTGCTTTACAGACTATATAGTATTCCATTCTATGGAAACTCCATTCTGGATCAATCCAGATGGTACAAAATGCTCTTGATGGATGGGCATTTTGTTTGTTGCCAGGGTTTTGCTTATTAGAAACAGTGTTCTAATGATCACTCCATATATCTTTGGATAAATTTATCTAAATATTGCCATACTAACTTTGTGTGTTGGAAAAACAAACTTTTTTCCCTCTGTTCTCACACTGCAGTAATCAACACAAAAGGCTTCTATGACCAGATATGTGGGGCTATTTTTCCACTTACCAAGTAATCAATTTTGTAAGTGGATACCAGCTGTGTTTCTTCTAATTCAGTTCAATTCTGACACTATCTATCTGGAGATAGCATCAGACCACACAGGTTAAGGACTCAGTTCCACAAGACTGAGCCCCACTTCCGATGCTGATTGCAAACCCCAGGTTATTTTGCCTGTGCTTCTGACTAATTGGCTATAAATCGGGGTTCCCAAACCCTCCTTTGGGTTTGATTAATATACTAGATGGGCTCACAGAACTCAGAGAAACACATACTTAAGTTTACCAATTATTATAAAGGATATTTTAAAGGATACAAATAAACAGCCAGATGAAGGGTTGCATAGGGTGAGGTCTTTAAGGGTCCCTGAGCACAATAGCTTTCATTCCCGTGGAGTGTAGGTGTGCCACCCTTCCAGCACATGGATGAGTTCTCATTTACCTTCCTGCAAAGCCTCCATGAGTTAAGCTGTCCAGAAGCTCCCCATACTCCATCCTTTTGGGCCTCTATTGGAGAATTCATTGGGTAGGCATGACTGAAGCATGGTCAACCATGTAGAAATGTGATTGGACAAAAAGGGTGTGATCTAATACTAGTAGACTGAGTGGGGAAATCCAGCAAGGATGGTCTGTTCAGATTCTTGGCCTTTCTGTGTAATGTTCATTCCTCCTGGGTATGGGGCAAGACCCCTCCTGAAATAGGGATCTTATGACCTACAGTCAGACAAGTTAGGTCAAAGAATTTATGGGCAGCTTCAAGACAGAAAGGTCGGGGGGGGGGGAATTATATGTTTAGTTTCTATGGCCTGCCTTGGGGAGAAAAAGGATTGGGTGAAATTAGGGCAGAAGGAATTCAGAGAGAGATTCTGTTTCCTGAGGCCTAAAGCAACCCAACATTATAACAAGACTTTCACCTTTATTGCTCTAAAGCTGTTCCAAAGCTGCTTCAGGAACAAAGGACGAAAGAACAAATACTTTAACAAGTGATGTGCTTATGTTTTAGTCACTTTAGAAATAGGGCCATGGGAGTTATAAGCCAGGAACTATGGATGAAAACCAATATATTATATTCACTTTTTTTTGTGAATGCATTATAATCACTTTTTTGTCACTGAGCACATCCATGTCCCCTTTAGCTTTGCTCTATAGTGCATTTGGTGTTATCATTGAGAAAACACGAGGTGCAGAAGATGACCTCAACACAGTAGCAGCCGGAACTATGACAGGCATGTTGTATAAATGTACAGGTAAGTACTATTGAATTGAGACCTTTCTCTTAACACATTTGAAGTATGCTTTTTGTAATCTGTGGTTTTCAAGGAAACTATACTTTTTTGTAGTATTATCTCATGTTCTGACTTTGTCCTTATTATGGTTTGTTTTTGTTTACACATAACATAAAATCTACCATCTTAACCATTTTTAAGTGTACAGTTTAGTAGTGTTTAAGTATATTCACATTGTTGTGCACCCAATCTCCAGAACTTTTTCATCTTGTAAAACTGATACTGTATACCCATTAAACATCTCCTCCTTATTTTCCCCTCCCCCCAGCTCCTGGCATTCTTGTACTTTCTGAATTTGACTTCTTTAGGTGTCTCATATAGTGGAATCAAACAGTATTTGTCCTTTCATGACTGACTTATTTTACTTAGCATAATGTCCTCAGGGTTCATCCATGTTTTAGTGTGTGTTAGAATTTCCTTCCTTTTTAAAACTAAATACTATTCCATTGTATGTACATACACCACATTTTGCAGTTGTGTCTGCCAAGGGATGCTTGGGTTTCTTCTACTTACTGGCCATTGTGAATGATAATGCTATGAATATGGGTATGTAAATATCTCTTCATGATCCTGCTTTCGATTTTGGATGTATATACCCTGAAATGGGATTGTTGGATCATATGGTTTGTTGTTGATTTTCTTGATTTTTTTTTTTTTTTTTTGGAGACAAAGTCTTGCTCTGTCACCCTGGGTAGAGCACAGTGGTATCATCATAGCTCACTACAAGCTCAAACTCCTAGGCCCAAGTGATCCTCCTGCCTCAGCCTCCTCAGTAGCTAGGACTATAGGCATGCATCATGACGCCTGGCTAATTTTTCTGTTTTTTTCTTTTAGTAGAGATGGGGTCTTCCTCTTGCTCAGGCTGATCTCGAACTCTTGAGCTCAAGCAATCTTCCCACCGTGGCCTCCTAGTGTGCTAGTATTATAGGCATGAGCCAACCATGCCCAGCTTTGCGGTTGATTTTTGACATCAAAAAGATGAGATTCTTTTCTGTACTTTTCATTCATTTTGTCATTGTTGTTCTTGGACAGACTAAGCAATGGAATATTCAGAGTTACTGGTTTTGTTTTAAACAATAATCTGACTTATGAGGTCAGCATGTTAAACTATCACAAGACACACACAAGGCCAAAGTCCAAGAATGACTTCCCCTTAAGTCAATTGAGACCATGTTATTACTGTGAGAATCATACTCTACTGGGAGATCAACATTATGTTGCTATCAAGGGTCAGATAGTTCTCTTTTGTAATAAGTTTTTATTAGTTTAGAAGCAAATGTCTATATAATGCCTAATTTTTTCTTAAGTTGATTCATCTTTGGTCACTTAACTTATTTTTATCAAAATCTATATAATTTTTAAAGTCAAGGTTATTATCTTTTTAAAATCTAAAAGATTTTAATGATGCACAACAGTCTGCTGTACTTACCATCCTCACTGTAATTCCCTGTTCCCAAAGGCAGCTACTTTAATTCTTTGCTTTACCTGCATGTTGATTATCTTGCTATCTCATGATTTTTCCATCTTGGATATTGTCTGTTGACTTCATTCTTCTAGAAAAGCTGTTACACCCTATAAGAATTACATAGAATGTGCTTATGGAAGAAAGGAAGTCACATGCTTTGTATATGTCATCTTATTTACCAGTCTCTGAAGGGAATAAACTGGTACTCCCTTGCTTTATAGCCAAAGAAACTGAAATTCAGACGAATTAAGTTACTTTCACTTGCTCACACAGCTCTTTCGTGGCCTAGTGGTAATCAAAGCCTAGTCTGACTCCAAAGCCCATTGCCTTTTTCACCTTACCAAATTGCCTCCAGGATAGAGAAATCAGGGAAATTTCTAGTAATGGGAAAAGGGGTAATAGCAGTTGAGCTGGGCCTTAAGGATCGACTGAATTTCAAATGTTCTTTGGGCATATGATATGCATAAAGAAGGTATGGGAGAAAGTCTAGAGAGAGAGTTTAGGCTTAGAGTGTGGAAGGCTAGGGTGAGAAGTTTAAAATCAGGTTGAAAGGCAGCATGTCGTCATCAGAGGTTTTTGGACAGGGAGTATTAGAATCATCCATGGGGAAGATTAGTAGATAAGATATAGATAGAAGCCTAGAGTCAAAATGGTCAAGAAAAAAATATTACAGACGTTTCAGGATTTATGATAAGGGCTTCAACTCAGATGATAGGTGGTTAACTTCACCTGATGAAATGAGAGGATGATGAGACTAGAAGGCTGTTGCCTGCTTTATTGTTTTCTCTCTGTTTTGTTACATTGTTGAAGTAATATATGTGACTGAATAGCACAGCAGCTAGCTACCTTGGGCTTCTTCATCACTGCCCAATCCATTCCTTACTTGCGGTCTCTTCCAGGCAAGACTGAACTCACTGAAATATCTCAGTTGTTTTTAACTCCCCATAGTACTGTGTCCTTTGAGGACTATTTTTGCCAGTGATTTAGTTGTTGGGGTGATTGCTTTTCTGTGGGTGGTGGGGATTGTCCCAAATCTCTTTGAGGATCTTAAGAAAGTTTTAGAGGGTTTATAAACCCTGAGTTATTAATAACATCTCCATAGACTGTACTCAGGAAAAGAGTGTAAAAGTTTTAACTCTTTGGAAGTTACAATAAACACCTTCAGGCATATGATTAAATGAAAGTGCTGATATTTAGAAGTTAACAATTAATCAAAGTCCAGTGCAGCCAGGTTCTTTACAGTGGCCTGTGAGGCTCTCTGGTCAGGTTTCCTGGCCACTTTGATGACTCCAGATTCTACTCCTCTTCCCACTGCCTTTTTAACTTCTACTTCAGGGCCTTTGTTCTTGCTGTTTCCATTTCCTAGAACGCTCCTTCCAGACACCTACCTCACATGCTGCATCATCTGCCTGGCTTTGTTCAGATATCCCCTCCTTGAGGCTTAAGCACTGTAGTACAGTTTTGTACATACGCTTTAGTTAGTTGTAGGATAAGTTGCTGAAAGTTAGATTACTTGAGCAAAGGATCTGCATGTTTAAAATGTTAATAACTGATGCCAGATTGCCCTTCCAGGTACTTGCTTACGTTTGCCAGTGTTAAGTGTCATCTACCATTGCACTTTTTAAGCCAGTTGGTGAAAAATATTATCTTAATGTTTTACTTTGCTTTTCCCTGGTTGCTTGTGAGATTGAGAAACTTCTGTTGTTTAATGGTTGTTTATATTTCTTCCCTGAAGTGCTTTGTCATACCCTTTCTCCCTTTTTAATTGGGTTATTGGTTTAACTGATTTGTTGAAGCATTTTATGTATCATGGCAGTTATCCCTGCCTATTATATATTTTACATGAATTTTTACTAACTAGAAAAATGTGGATGCTAGTAATAGAAATAAAGAAGTCATCAACAGGTTCTTTCTGGCATGTGAAGTGTAATCCCAAAGGCCTGGCATCCAATTTGAAGAACTGGATTTTTATTTACTTTGCTTTTGTAAACTGACTTTCTTATAGAGGGCATGGGATTAACATGTCACAGGGTTTGGAGGAGGGAGGGATCACCCATATCTTTCAGTTTCTGAGGCTTTATTTCCTGAAAATATTTGGCTAGGCCAATCTAAGATTCTTAAACTTATTGATGATAATAAAACTATAGCTGTTCGTGTTCTGGTAGAATACTGGTCATTACTGAATGGATTCTCATGTGCCACGAGATGATTCTCATATTAGGGAATCTATTAAAGAATCGTTAGACTGGAACCAAAATCATATTATCAGAGTTATTCCTTTAAATTAGCCTTTCATTGGTCTGACAGCTACCCATTTTCTTACGTATTCTTATGATCTTTCTTTCTGTTAAAATATCTCCATATCTACTATATTGAAGCTTTCATTCTATGCTTCTTCCTTTGTTTTTTTAATCTCTATTTTTGGAGAGTACTTTGGGAATTGGAAATATTTTAGATCGGCAGGAATTAGCCATTCCCTAAATGTGAACCTCTTTCTTTAATGGTTTGTGCTGGTGTTATACTAAAAGAGTGCCTAAGGTCTTTTCCAAATCCATGAATCTGGAGGTTAGAGTTAAATTTGTTTTCCTGCCACACAAAATTCATTTCTGTGCTCTGTCTTTTTGGGTTTATTTTAAACCAGAAATTAATAAAAGATACTGATTTGCTTTTGCTAGAGTGATGTCAGTGTGTTGAGCTTAATTACTAAGCAGGCAAGTGTAAACTGATGTTGGAATTCTGGGTCAGCAGATTACTTACGTCCTATGTTCCACAATTGCAGTGGAAATTGAAATCTACTTTTCTCTTGTCATAGAATTAATGAGTATTTTTGCTTTTTCTCTTCTGAGCCAAGAGCTTTCTCTTCCATAATTTACATTGAAGGTGTCTCAGGCTGTGTTATGTTATTACTGCAAGAAAGTCCTTGACATAGAAATTTAGACTCCCATTTCTTTTCGTAATATCAAATATTCAGCCTTTTCCTCTCTATCTTATAAATATACTTTGGTGTGTTTTAAATTAGATGCTAGTTCAGTACATTCTTACATTCAGGGCTACCCTTAAGGAAATACCATAGTGGCGTACCTTGTGTAAGAAAATGGGGAGTGGGGCCCAGAGTGAGGGCGGAAGGGCCAGGCCTCCTCTGGCCCTGCCCCCTTCCCACTCCTCCAAAAAGAAAAAAGAATATGGGGAGTGGCAGGGCTTAGCTGGAGCTTCCATGCCCAACCTTTGGTGTAGAAACACCTCCTACTCAGCTCCAGCCATTTGCCAACATGCATAATTGGAGCCTTCCATTTATTCAAAAGAAACTGGACTCTCATATTTTTGTGTGAAGTCTCTGGTTTTTTGAATATTGATTAGATCTTTTTAAACAGTGGAGGCCAACAAAACTTGCTGTCTGGAGTGCCACCCTTGCGCTACCAATTAAAAGTTTAAATTTGATCCTATAGACTTCCAATGTGAAAGAAGTTTTTAGATTTTTAACAAGGGTGTTCTATGCCAAGGTTAAATTTTCTGTTTACTCTCTTGCTCTATTGGGAGCTCTGTTTTTGTGAGTACATGTGCATGTGCGTGTTGCAAGAAATATGAGCTCTTAAGAGTAAAATTTGAAATGCAATCCATTTTCAACAGAAAAAGCCTCCTATCCTTAGATATCTGACGAAAACTTGGATTTTATAATCTTTTTGAGACTTCCTCTTATGTCTGTGGAATAAAAGTGCTACCTGATATTTGTGATTGGTAGATTACTAAAAAACAGAATTACTCAGCTAATCAGGTGACTAATGCACAATAAAGCAGTCCAACAAATGAAGGTACCTTTCAGAGGTATAAATGTAGAACATATATAGTTAATTAAGCCATTTAAAGCAGAAGTGTTATGAAAAATTTGGAAATATTTCACTAGCTATTTAACCTTTTGAAAAGGGTCATCTTAATACTGTGCTCATAGCCAGGTGTGGTGGTGTGTGCATGTAATCCCAGCTACTGGGGAGGCTGAGGCAGGAAGATCACTTGAAGCTCAGGAGTTATAGACCAGCCTAGGCAACATACTGAGACCCCATCTCTTAAAAAGTTTTAGTTAAAATATTGTGTTCATCTATAAAGTTGTGTATGGTGGTTATCACTTTATAGGGTTGTGATGCGTTTTAAATGAAACAAGTCACATTAAATACTGCTGAAAGTATAACTGTAATTCAGTGAATGTTAATTCCTTTTCTTAAAGCAGAATTTGATATTCGATCTTCACCCCGGCCATTTCGATACATCTCTTAGCAGGCGTCCTCAAACTACGGCCCTCGGGCCACATACGGCCCACCGGGTGTTTTTGCTGCCTGTCCTGCTTAGCAGCCTACTCGTCCCGGGCCCACAGTGCCCATGTGTGGAATGTGTGCCGCACTCTCCAACGGCCCTCCAACGCTCTGAGGGACAGTGAACTGGCCCCCTGTTTAAAAAGTTTGAGGACCCCTGTCTTAAGGCATTGATTATTCTTTAAAATTGAATTGTTAGTACATTCATGTTCATAACAGCATTATTGACACTAGCCAGAAGGTAGAAACAAACCAAGTGTCCTTTGTGTTTTTTTCTTTTGTTTTGTTTTTTGAATCAAGGTCTTGCTCTGTCATCCAGGCTGGAGTGCAGTGGCATCATCACAGCTCACTTCGGCCTCTAACTTGCCAATTGAAGTCATTCTCTTGGGTCAGCCTCTTGAATAGTTGGGTCTACACGCACACCCACCCAGTTAATTTTTTTTTTTTTTTC